>CM018686.1:8489281-9089281 GCA_009363875.1 Mikania micrantha
TGCAGTCACCATTCCCCGAATCTAGGAACCAGACCTTTGATATACTTCTCAATCAAAGCTGCTTCCATAGGAACATATTGGAAAAAGCATGTGAGTTCATGAAAACGATCGGTAAAAGCTAGACAATCAGCACCGATCATAGAGTGGTTCCAAAATTCCTCTTGGAGTTTCTGGATTTCAGTGATTGGGCAGTACTCTTACATAATCATAGGTTTAAAGTCATTCCAACCCATAGAATCAACTGTAGCTGAGCCCAAAGTTTTTGCCTGGGTATTCCACAAGGTTAAAGCTGAATTTCAAAGAACAAGCAGCATAAGACACCTTATGCTCGCCAAACATTGGTTGATTTTGACTTTAGTTTCCATTTTCTCGATCCACTTCAAAAGTCCAGCCGCTCCTTCTTTGCCTGTGAAAGTAGGAGGGTTGCAGGATGCAAAGTACTTATAAGTACATCCTTACTGTGGTGGATCAGAAACAGTTGTTGTTGCACCAGTGGAATGATGTGTTTCTACATGCCTACCAATAGCATTGTGTTCAGTATGATCATGGCCCCCACCAGAACCCAAAGTGATATGTTGTTGATGTTGTGTTACAAGCAGATAGCTATTCTTTCACAATTCATGCTATAATTGCTTCTTTTAGTTTAGATCCACTTGCAGCAGCAAGTGGAACCTTATTCGTTTCATGATTCTCAGGTGGAACCGTATTCATTTAAAGATTTACAGGGGGAACCATGTTCGTTTCCGGATTGATATGTGGATCAAGATTTGATTTTGTATTTACAGGTGGAACTTGATTTGGTTCAGAGTTAGTAACGTTCTTAGCAGCGTTCTTGGTTGGTCGACCTCATTTTGGAGCCATTGTTCTGCTTATATGCAGACAAACTCCGGTCAGTTCAAGAACATTAAAGATATAACCCTTTCAGTCACATAAAATCAACCATATCAGTCAAACTGTAAAATCATGTTGATATGTGATTATAAGTATATAGTATAACTACATTGATATTATTTAGATATGTTCTCAGCACAAGTAATCACACAGATGTTTGTACTTATACTCAACCTTGTTGGCTTAAAAACATATAGTATCCCACAACACACGGCATTGTGACACCGTATATATATATATATATATGATATATATATATATATATATATATGCTACTATTCGCACTAGATACAACATCATTCGTGTTTCGATATGATATCACACATGCTTTGATATATTGTTATACAGGACTTTGATACGTGTCACACAGACAATTGATATGTTACCACATAAGGTATTTTGATATGATACCACACAAGGTATTTAGATATGATACCACACAACGTATTTAAATACGTTGTCACACATATAACAGATAGGATACCACACAAGGTATCTCAAGATGATACCAGACAAGGTATTTAGATACGTTGTCACACAGACAATAGATAGGATTCCACACAAGGTATTTCAAGATGATACCACACAAGGTATTTAGATAAGTTGTCACACAGACAATAGATAGGATACAACACAAGGTATTTAGTTATGTTGTCCAGTTACTATTCATAAAAGTTTGATATTAACACACATGTTCACACACAACACACAACAGATATACAGAAAAATAAAACATTTTATTACTACGATATCAGTCTTATACAACCATACATATTCGTTACAAAGAGTGTCAGAGGAATCACACTAACATCACCTAATTACTTGGGATCTATTTCACACATCAAAAGCATCCCATGACATCACATGATCAACCTATTGCCTGTGTTCGATGGTATGTACAATGAAAGTCCCAAAATATCAGCTTCAAGATCATACTTACCGTAAGAAATACGGTAAGCAGGCAATCACCATGGCTATAGCCAGCCGCCATCACTATAGCCAGTCCTATCAATCTAACCTCAACACTCAACATCCCAAGCATCTCCATAATCTCCCTCACTCTCACGACTCTCACCCTCAACACCTCAATCTGTTGCCAAAATGCAGCAATCATCATCCCTGCACCGTCGTCTGTCTCATCATATCCTCCACAATCTTCCTCCAGGCCCTAGTGCCTGCCTCCAACGCCTCAAACTTCTCTACCAGACTCTTGTGAGCCGCACGTGTCTCTGTCAAAGTGTTACGGGTCTCCTACAAAGATCCGTAGGACTGGGTGAACTCCATTCGAGTACCCTACAGGTCCAAGGTGACCTGTTGTAGCTGAGCTCGCATCTCACCTGTCATGAGGACTCACCTACTCGTGGGTGGAGCCTGGGAAATCCCTAAGGGCAAGTTGGTGCCTAGGGGGTAGTCCTATGATCTTGCGGGCTTGTCCCCGCATCCTCCTAATCCCAGTATAGACCGGGACTCTCTGGGGTGATGGGCTTCTAGTCCGTCTGCTAGTAGAGGTATCGTCATCAGATACTAGTGGATGTGGTGGTGGTGTATGTGGTACATGAGATGGTGTCAATGGTACTAGCGGTGGTGTGTGTGAAATCTGGGATACTACTTAGGAAGCTGTCAAGGATGACTCTGAATTCGAGCCTTCACTGGAACTAGGTGTATCATCAAAAATCACATAAGGGATCCACTGGTATATATAGCGCTCACCTGGGTTGGCCATCGATGTACAACACAATTTCCAGATCAGTACCATGAAATGAAGATTGAATAATAATATTCAACACAACCATGATATGATATCTCTTCATATCTTAAAGCATCTATTCATCATTACTGTCTCACCAATCGTCACATGATTCAAACTGAGTTATTTATTTATAAGTGCTTGAACGTGCAATCTCACCAATCGTCACTACCTACCTGCATAATAATGTTTGAGTTTGAAAAGTCAGCACAAAACTGGTGAGTTCGTAATGATTGATTTAAACAATATGATATGATATTCGAGTTTATGATACACAATTCCAAAGATAACCATCGGACCCATATCTAGTTCCTTTTGGACGAATTCTTCTACGATTTTACGAAGATACTACCCGTCGGTAAATATCTTGATGCCTCATTATCTTAATGTCTATCACTAACATTAAGAGGATATTTAGGAAAAAGGTAACAAACATTTACACTAAGGGAGTTACAAATGGGTTGTCAGCCAATAGTACTATCAATGTTTCATGTTCGGCCCCACAAGTTCACTAGATACAGTTCAGGAGCTAGGGACTAGTAGAAACGTTTCCTAGCACGATTTGGATGTTTGAATGGCTTCACAACTGAGATTTGGAGCTAAAATATCGATCTGGACGTCTATGGAGGTGAACATGTTCGAGAGAAATGAAAAAGTGAAGTTCTGCATGAGTTTTGATATTTCATTCTGATCATTTACACCGCCACACTCGTCGCGTACCGTCAAGGGAGGTGGAATGGGGCTTGGCATACCGCGAAGGAATCCGGAGTCCACTAGATATTTTGGACTCCTCGCGTACCGCCAAGGATCTTCATTTTTGCCTTGGCGTACGCGAAGACTCCCAGAGTGCTATAACTTCGAATTTTTCCAAATTTTTCGATTCCGGAGAATCTGGAACTCCGTTTCGCGCACGGTTTTCGCCCACGTTCACGATTTTTGCGTACTATCATATCTTGATAATCACAATCATTATATTAATGTGAATTTCAAACACGATGATATGTGCTTTAGTCAATAATGTCATAATCCTCAAACGTAATTGTCACAAGACCCACGCGCCCGTGAGGAAGCATACAACTGGGAAAACCCCATGTTGCTCTTGGCGAGACTCCAACCCTGGTCTCTAATAAGAGAATTCAGATGCTACCGCTAGACTATAAGCCTTTTGGAGATTATTTCAACCAGCTAATGTCTAGTATTGCCAATTCATACTCTCCAAACCATGTATTTAATTTTTTCATTTAAATTATATCATACAATAGGCTATAAGTTTGATGATGTTATCATAGCTATATATTTCTTGCTTCTTACAAGAGAATTATATCTTTATTAAGTTACTAGGTTAGAGTCTTGTGTATTACACTCGTTAAAAAATAATATATTATTTATACATATCTAGTCACAAAAAGTTATGTATATAAAAAGCATGCAAGTTGTATAGTTAACTAAACCATGTTTTATACATGTTGAATAAAACTAATATAACTTGTTAATATAAAAGGTCATCAAAATATGTTTAAGAAGATTTATGCAATAACTATAAATTATGTTTTAATTTTTTTAACTATATGTTATCATTTTTATGTGATATAATTAATAAATGTTAATTTAATTAACGTATACTTAGTTAGTCTTCTTTTAACATACTACAATTTGCTTGAATTAAATTTTTATTAATGCATATAACTTGAAATTTTTAAAAAGTACTTGCTTTTTATAATTTAAATATAGTGTATTTTATCATTCAAATCATTCAATCAGGATAAATGTTTAAAAAAATTAAAATCACTCTTAAAAAACAATTAGGATCATTATTTTTGTATTTTTAGATATTTAAAGAAATATGATTTGAATTTTATGATCTTTAAAGAATTAATTAGAAGCAGTTAAATAAAAATATAATTTTATTTAAAAGTTATGTGATTAATTTCATTTTAAATACCATTAATTAATAATATATTAATTGTTATACATTTTATAGTCAATTGTCTTCAATCCATAACTAAATAATAAGCATAGACACTTAAATAGAAGAGACAAGCAAGAAACCAAAATATGAATAGTCTAAATAGTTACAATTGTGCACGATCATTTTTATTTATCTATACAACTATATAATACATATTAGAATGACAAAATAGTAATATGATTAAATCTCTTAAAATTAAGAGTTTTACAACTATTATATCACATGCTACAAGCCTACAACTTTTTAAATCTAACCTAAATGTTTTTTTTTTCTCTTTTCACTTATCTCACATTGGTAGCCTTTAAGGAATAAAGTAAGATATAATTATTATAAAAGAAAAAAACCTCTCAAACCAAATGAATCACTTCTTAACATTTTTAATATCTTTTTTTTATTTTTGTCTATATTGGTAGCCTTTAAAGAATGAAATGAAGTGAGATAGAGTAATTATAAAAGAAAAAAAAACCCCTCAAAACAAATGAATCACTTATTAACATGTTTGGTACATTTGGTCTTTTATGTTATGAGTTAAAGTCACTTTCAATGAACTATTAAATAAAAAAATGGTTTTTGTTATGATTATGACTCAAAACCAAACCATGCAAACCGTTAAAATCACCCAACTTAGGTATTGTTTTTTCCGATGTATCGCGTGTTACTATACTAGTTAGCATTAATAGATAGATGTGTCAACACCTAAATGTATAATTTGATTTTTCTATTTGAAATTTCATATCATAAATTCAACAATCGAAAGTTCTAGGCAAACTCCAACGTGTAGAATTGACTTCTAAAACCTTTGAATAATTATTTAATATATATATAGTGATATGTAATAGGAATTTTGAAATTAATTCAGAATCTTTATGAAATTCCTACCACATAAATTTGTAGGAAAATCACGTAATTAGCATTAATTTAAAATGGTGATATGTAATAACATTTATGATAAGTTGTTGACTAATTTAAAAGACTTGCATGATTTATTTAAGGTAAAACCTTTACATATTTACTGGCACTCTTCACTCACATCATTCATACGTACCTCCCAATAAGCATACATATTTGTTAACCAGTTGGTCCCATATCAAAACTAAAGTCTTCGTTTTACATTATCCAAATTGAATAATTAAAACCAGTATATCAGAACTCAAAAGGATACAAACGAACTGGATCAACTGAATTACCAGATTCTCGATCATCTTCTTCATCTTTACACTCATCCTCATCATAATGGTTGTTCTAACTCAACTTTTACCACCACCACCTTCTTCTTCAACTCATGATCATTCTAACTATAGATATGATGTGTTTTTAAGTTTTAGAGGAGCGGATGTTCGTAATGGCTTCACAGATCACCTCTACAACACTCTTTTGGATGCTGGTATCATCACATTTTTGGATGATGAAGAAATTGAAACCGGAAAGCCGCTGAAATCAGAACTCGAGAGTGCCATTAGATCATCCAGAGCTTCTATTATTATCTTGTCCAAAAATTATGCTTCTTCAACATGGTGCCTGGATGAATTGGAACTAATCCTTGATCAACAGAGGAACTGCAAACAACATGTCATCCCCATCTTCTATCATGTCGAGCCAACCGATGTCAGGAAGCAACAAAATAGCTTCGGGGAGGCAATGGCGGAACATAAAAAGAAGTTGGAGACAGAAACAGATGAAGCGAAAAGATGCCAATTGGTTCAAAAGATAGAGTCATGGAAGATGGCACTCACACAAGTTGCAGATCTAAAAGGAAAAGATGCAAAGGATAGGTAAATATTACATATACATATTTACAAAAATTAGCATTATACGATGCATTTAGTTTGGAACTATGTATTTTCATCATAACTTATGCCCGTTGGGTAACTGGTCAGATTGGGTTCGGGTAAGACGGGTTTTAATCAAAAACGGTTCGGGTCTAAATGAATTGTTCTTAAAAAACATCAATTTAGTTTAACTTAAAGTAAGCAAATAGTCCATTTGGATAATTTTTAGTGATTTTCTCATCAAAAAGGATTTTTAATCATTCTTAAATGTTTGAATCATTGCATTAGCATGCTTTTTTGGTTACCCTTCTTGACCCGTATTATGTTTAAGTGTTATCCATCTCAACCCATTCAATATTATGATGTACCCATTTCAACCCATTATACTACAATTGTTTACCCAAACCAACCCATTTCCTTTGACATTGGTAAAAATTGCCACATCTAATCATAACTTTAGATCAAGTTGTGTTGTATATTTCTAACTAAAATCAATTTTCAGGAAAGAGACAGCGTTTATTAAAGAAGTTGTTGCCGACATCCATCATATATTACATGTACCCTTAAGTCACACCCTGCCACGTTTGATCGGGATGGCCTATGAAATTGAATTCATTAGTTCATGGTTGACTGATGGATCTTGTCATACTGTTGACACTCTCACCGTTGTAGGCATGAGTGGGATCGGGAAGACTTCTTTGGCAAGACATGTTTTTGGGTTACACTTTAGTAAATTTGATAAAAGTAGCTTTATTGAAGATATCAATGCAAAGGCTAATGAACGCTCTAATGGATTGCTTGATTTACAGAAGCAACTTCATGGAGACATTTCAAAAAAAATTGAGTTACGAGTTAATGATGTCATTGGGTACACCTCTAAGATTGAATATGTGCTAGCCCGTAAAAGGGTGTTTATAGTGCTTGATGATATTGGTAGTCTCAAGCAGTTGGATGCACTACTTGGAAACAAAGGTTTACATCCTGGAAGTAAAGTCATAATTACAACCAACAATGTATCTTTAACAAAAGGGTATGCATTATTCAAGTCACAAGTTCATCCTAATCATAAAGAGGTCTTACTTAATGGTTTATATGAATATGAATCACTAGAACTTCTATGCATTCATGCATTCAATAGCCATAATCCCAAAGAAGGTTATGAAGAGGTTTCAGAAAAACTTGTGAAGTATTGCGATGGACATCCATTGGCTATTGAAGTTTTGGGTAGTTCTTTACAAAATCAAGATGTGGCATATTGGGAAGAGTGCATAAAAAGTATTGAAGAAAGAACCTCATTCACATATAAACAAGGCATTAAAGATGAGCTTTGACACTTTGCTATTTGAAAATGATAAGGAGTTATTTAAGCACATTGCATGTTTTTTTTGGGGAATTGATAGAGATGTGACTGAAAAAATATTGAATTCATGTGATCTTAATGCAAGATATGGGATCACCAATCTCATTAATAGATGCCTTCTTAGTATCGGATGGAATAACGAGTTGATGATGCATCAATTGGTTCGAGAGATGGGAAGAGATTTAGTACGTCAAGAGTCACCCAAGAAGCCATGGAAGCGTAGTCGATCATGGTGTCACACGGATTCATTTAAAGTGTTAAAACATAAAAAGGTAATAGGTCGCTTATTGTTAGTAGTTATGAAAGTTCTAAGTATTTTTATGGTGTGTATATCACATTTATAATATGTTTTCTTTCTTTTTTTTATTGACATGCTCTTTCTTTGTAGGGTAAGGGAAATATGTTAGGACTAGCCCTTGACATGAGAATGCTTGACAAGAAGATGTTACATGGTTCATTTGAGCTAAAAACTGATTCATTCAATCACATGGATAATTTAATGCTACTCCAACTCAATTATGTGCAACTAAATGGTTGTTTCAAGAATTTTTCAGAAGAATTAAGATGGTTGTGTATGCATGGTTGGCCTTTAAAGTCTATACCTTTAGACTTACCAATGGAGAATCTGGTTGCTCTTGACATGTCTTATAGCAATATTGAATCCTTTGACATGTCGTATAGTAATCACAACCACTTGTTAATATGCAAACGGTAAGATTTTAGATACTCGTGTGGAGATTGGTAATAATTTTTTTACCCCAACAATCATATTGGCTGAAGGGTAAAATTTTAGATACTCGCATATAGATTGGTGATTTTTAGTCAAATAATAACTTCAATTTGGAAACCGCTTTGGGTTAGCATCCAAACCAAAATTGAATTCGAGGGATGGAAAACTTGAACCCAAGTCATATAGTAATGAATAAGAGCGCAATTGAGATTACTAGGGATTATTCATTTGTGTATCGATAAGACCATTCACTATTTTCTGAATTGAATTGAATTCAAAAATTTTGAATTTCAAACTGGTTTGAGCCAAATACTAGAACGTATAACATGAAATCTCAATTGGTATCATTTAAATATCAACTACTTAAAATAAGTGAGGACACTTGAATGAACACACTCACATGACAACTCTTCTTGTTCTTTCATTACGAGTAAATACATTTCTTTACATGTTTTAACCTATCTTTACTTCAGAGGTTAATAGGATCAACTTCAAAAGACAAGAGATTGCTTGGATCATTGAAGATTCTGGATCTAAGTTTCTGTGAACAACTTCATAGTGTTGGTGGTTTTTTCTTGCTTCCTGCACTTGAGAGGTTAATCCTTGGACACTGCACATTTTTGATTAATGTGTGTGAATCAATTGACCAATGTGATGAACTTGTTCATATTGATCTTAGTTACTGCTACAAGCTTAAAAAGCTTCCAAATTCCCTAGGTAAGTTAAAAAAGGTTAAGACACTATTATTAGATGGTTGTAATTCCTGTGAATCTCAAATTGAGATGAGGAATGAAAAGGCTATACCAAATGATCTGAAGTTCTTTATGATTTCTTTACCGAGCTCATTGAGAATTTTGTCGCTTGCAAATAATAACTTGTACAACGAATGTTTCCCGATGGACTTGAGTTGCCTAGCCATGTTAGAGGAATTATGTTTAGATAATAATCCAATTGTTTCAATGCCTAGTTGTGTGAGGACCCTTCCAAGGCTTGAGAGACTTTATATGGACGATTGTTATAAGGTGATATCAATTGAGCATCCTCCACGTACGCTAAGAAAATTATCAATATATTCCAAAGTTGTAGATAATTCTTCAATAAGTAAAATTAAATTTGATCTAGAAATGTCCCCACTCAACTTATACGGAGTTGGTCTATTATTAGTATCATCATTTGAAATTGATGGTATGGTGAAAATCCAAGGTATGGCAAGTGTTGAGGAAAAAGTGTTACATAGTTTGGGTTGGACAAATTTAGAGTTTGCTAAAGAAATGGTCTTGAAATCTTTCAGATATGGAGGAAGATCAACTGAATGCCAAACCCAGGTTTGCTTTTATTGAATTAACTGTTTCGTGTCGCATATTATGAATTTAAAGTTGTTTTATTTATTTAATGGCAGATGTATTATCAATTTGGAGTATTTAGCATGTTTTATAAGAGGAAAGAAATGCCAGAGTGGATTAGTTGTAGAAGCAAGGGCTCATCAATATCATTTACTATCCCACCTCTTAACAATCTCAAAGGATTGAATTTCTTATGTATTCTGAAGTCAAATCCGGCACTTGGCTTTTCATCTCAGAGTCACTTTGAGATACCATTGATTAAAATTAGTAATATTACAAAAAATCACTCCTGGATTTATAATCATTATATTGATAGAGTCGAGTTTGTTGGAAATAAACATTATAATGAAGATGGTGAAGAGAATTCTAAAGGAGGAAGTGAAGACTGTTTAAGTTGGTTAAGCCATTGGATGTTTGGGCCAAATGAGATGAAAGCTGGTGACCACATTACTATTACTGTAGCAAATAAATATTTTTCTAGAAGTCAACATATATTGGAGTGTGGGATTTGTTTGAAACATGCTGATGACGATGACGATGACGACGAGGAAGAAGATGTGTTGGGTTATTACAAGTCATGGAATCACATTATTGGCGGAGATCTCTCACCTTTTGAAACTACAACAGGAGAATACATCCTGCATCACAATCAATTTTGGCGGCTTTCAACTAAAATATTTGGATTTTCTCCTTTTATTGATGATGGAACCAAGTTTAAAGGTACATGTTTTGTTTTTATTACTAGAATTTAGTCAACTCTTATATGATTAATTATTAATAAAGTCTTGTTTTCATGTGTTTTTCTTTTCATCAGAAGTGAAAATGAGCACATTTAAAGCATTCTCACAAAAACAAGTCTGATATATATCTGTTGCTGAGGTAGATTTTAACACCCAAATACTTTTCTAACCACATAATTAAAACCCACATAATACTTGCTACACAATATGTGTTAGTCTCACAGGAGATAACAAAGCAAAAAACTCACATCCTTGTAACTTGATGGATATATGTTTGGAAATTGCAACAAGACAACAATATTGTTTAAATTTCAAATGTAAACAAACAAACACGTATATACTTGTACATTAACAAGCTTCATTTGGTTCAATAGTGTACATACGTGAATGTGTATAACACATACAATTTGTTAACACTAATTTTTATGATGCATAATACATGTTTAGAAAAGATAAAGCGAAAAAAAATGATGTTTAAAACCAGAAAAAACAAATAATTAATAGTTTAAGTAGAAAAATTTATGGTCGGAAGTTTCCGACATTTTTCCGACCAAAATGAATAACTCGTTGGAAAGTTGTCGGAATTTTCTGACTATTTTCCTACCATAGGTTTTCTTTTTTTTTTCCAGGTTCTTAACATCGTTTTCCTGCGTCATGTTTTTTACGCCTTGATTATTACGAAAACATTAGTTATAAACAATATAATTTAACAACTTATATGTTTGTGTCTTGGTTGTGTAAAGAAACAAATGCATATCTACTTATACACTGAAAAAACGTTCTTGCGTTCTAATAGTGTACATACACGTAAAAAGGTGGAAGTGTATAACACTTAATTTGTTAATCCAAGTAATTGAAAAACAAAAACTAAAAAGTTAAAAGTAGGAAAATGGTCGTCGTTTCTGGCTTTTTTCTACCAAAATGAATAATTTGTTGAAAGTTATCAGAATAGTTTATTATTCTTAGTAATATTTTATGTTTTAACTTATGCAACTGTTAATTATAAAATATAAGTTCTTTAATTTATCACGTGAACAAGCCAGCCACATAATCCATTTGCCCTAGTTTGAAGACTTTGCCTTTCACCTTCAACAAAAGGAGATTTCTCGAGAATCCGATGTCGTTGGCTGCTCGATGCTCCAAGCAACTTCGCAGGTATGCCTCTTTTGTATGCAAAAAGTTGATAGGAGCTTTTCTTTCTTTTAATTTGCATTCGCATTCAATATGTTCCATCCTATTTTGTTAGGATTTTATTGTAAGTTTTGTGGTTTGTAAATGTGTAATTTATTATGTTTAAAATTCTTATGAATTGCTTCAAAACAGGTACTTGTGTTTACAACCAGTGGTGTAAAAATAGCGTAGGCGGCCATTTAGGCGCTAGGCACCCACTTACCTTGTTGATTTAGCTCTGGTCGGCGTCTAACGACCAAGTAGGAGGAAATCAACCTAGTCGGTTATTTTTTTTAACTTTTTCGGTCAAAGGGATTGTATCCATGAGTCTTTTTGAAATTTCTCAACCCTAAATCGTTAATATGTCTCCTTGTGTATAGTAAGTGAGTTAATAAATCATTGTTTTTTTGTTCCATATTATCGTCACTTATATATTTGTACATATAGTGTTACTCTTTTACAGGGTTGGAATACCGATGCATGGAAAAAGAAGTCCGAGAGAGGGAGAAACAATCGTACGACTGCCGATGAAGAGGATGTGATATCTCGACATACAGGCATGTATAGGAAATACGACATACACTGATTCATCTTGTTGACTAATTATATCTATAAACTTTAGTTTTTTACTTTTAACACATTACATTAAATATCATAATCTTTTTTATACGAAAAGAGATTGGGAAAACCACCCACATTTAATGAACTCTTTATTGAAGATCACCTTGTCAAAGAGTCGAAGAAAAAGTTTTGGGATGGACTGTATGATGAAAGCTTGGACGGGCGCTGTATTGTACCAACTTTTAATACAACAACCATGTTGATTTTATAAATTGTAGTAGGAATACATAATAGCCATGATCGACAGGTATGGGGAGGACGTTACTCAACATATGGTCGGTGATGCTGAGTTGTGGGAGCGTACACAAGGAGGGAGCAAATTCGGGATAGGTTCTTTGGATTCTAATGTCATCATTACGGGCACACCATCTTCATCATTCATGTCTACACCGTCCGACACAAAGTATCAACGCTCACAAGAGAAGGTATTTCATAAAAAAATTAAATAAGGAAAGTTTGACCCGTTTTGACTAGTCATACTCGTTTAACCAACTTTTACTGATGTATGTGTGTCTATATATATATGTATATATATTGATAGATTGTTATTATTTTGTATATTAATGAAGATTTGTATTAATTATATCTTGTTTGATTACTTATTTATGCATGTTTTAACAATTTTTAAGGTGCGAGACTTGCAATCATAAGTAGAAGAATTGCATAATCAAGTCGAAGATGTGCACCTAAATATGAGGGAAGAGGTACAACATCACATGAGGTAAGAAATGCAACAACAAATAAGGAAAGAGATGAAGAAAGAGATGAACCACAAATAGCCGAGCTAATGAAAAAATTTGGTAATCCCGGCAATCTTACATGATAGTTTGGCTTATATATTCGTCTTTTGTTGTTAAACTTGTAGTATGATGATGGTTGTCTTTTGAGGTGAACTTGTAATTTGATGATGGTAATCTTTAGGGGTAAAACTTGTAATTTGATGTTGGTAGTTTTTCATGGTAGAGCTTGTAACTCAACAACGACGTTATCTTGTAGTTGAAAAAGATTTGTAATGAATTTTTCTGCATTTAAAGCAGGAAAAAATTTGGGTTTATCATAGTTATTAATAATTTATTTTTTTGCAACTTTTTTGTATGAAATTAGTAGGAACAAATAAGAAAAAAGTAGAAAATGTTTGTCGGAAGTTTGTTGGAAATACAAGAAAAAATGAATAAGTAAATAAAGCTAGTGGTCGGAAATTTGTCAGGTGCTTAATAAAAGAAATAATAAATAAATAAAATATCTTGTTAGAAATCAGTCGGAAAATAAAAAGTTTTAAAAATAAGTTTTTGGAAACAAGTCGGAATAGAGAAAAAATAACACTTCATCTTATTTTTTTGTCAAAAATGTTTTCGGAAGTTTGTCGGAAATAGTGCCGTCGAAAAGTTGTAGGAAAATTTCCACAGAAATTTTTCAAAAATAGTATACCAACTAGTTTTGTTCCAACTAATATATTTTGTCGGAATTTGGTCAGAAATAGTGTTTTCATACAAAGTTCCTACACAAATCTTTGTTAGTACGTGTTTTCTAGTAGGGTGATGCATGGTATGGGCTAACGCAAAGAGGCTAGATTTAGAAGTTAAAAATAAAGTAGGATTTATTGATGATACCAAGGTTTAGATCTACTGAAATTGAAACACTTGCAAAACTAATGGGATAAGTATAATAACTATTATATAACATGGATTTTAAATTCTATACACGAAGAATTGTATCTAATACAAAAGTTTTCTGCAACAGCATCTAATGTGTGGAATGAGTTAAAAAAAACATATAATAAAGTGAATACGTGTATTTTTTTTAACCTACATTATAAAATTAATTCTCTCATTCAAAATGGTATTCATATTTCTGATTACCATCATAAGTTGAACTCAATTAAAAATCAGTCGTTTGAAAATAAAAATGTGGCCTTTTTACAAAAACAAGTCAATCATTTAATAATAAAAAGAAATTAGGAAGATGTCCAAATCCAAATCTAAAGTTGCACATTGCACCGAGTTGGGTATAAAATTGAAAAGTCTTTTGAATTAGGCTATCCTCAAAATTTTAAGAAAACTAATTCAAATATGTTTGAAAAGACAAGTTCATCCGATAGCTTTGTCTTGAATAAAACCTAATGCTTCTAATATTTTTATTTCAGTGTTTTTAACTTAACTTAACTTAACTGATCATATTTAAAAATTGTTAAATCTTATTAATGAAAAACACGGTTAACTCGCTGCCCGTGGAATATTCGGCGAAAACCAAATTTTCTTATTTTCGCTTTCTTAACTCCGTTTTACGATCCGATTCGAAATCCGGTGATCCGATTTCGATGCAAATAACCTATTTTTAAGCAATTTTGCGTTCCGGACTCAGTTCCGCGATCCGTTTCGCAATCCGGCGACCCGATAATCGGTATAGGAGCCGATTAAATTCCAACTGTGGCCCAAAATTCAGTTTCTTATTGGTTTTTAATATATAAACCTAGTTTTGATAGATTTCGCGTTCCGGACTCACTTTTGCGATTTGTTTCGCAATCCGTCAATCCGATAATCAATATATGAGCTGATTAAAGTTCGATTGGGACCTGGAATTCAGTTTCTCGTCGGTTTTTAATGTAAAGACATTTTTGATCGATTTCACTTTCCAGATTCAGTTTTGCGATCTGTTCCGCAATCCGTCTATTCGATAATCGATTAGGAGTTGATTAAATTATGATTGTGACCTGGAATTCGATTTATCATCGGTTTTAATAGAAAAACCTATTCTTGATTGATTTCGCGTTCCGGGCTCATTTTTACGATTAGTTTTATAATACGGCAACCAAATTTCAATCAAGAGGATGATTAAGATTCCTGTTTCGATATGAAAATCAATAAACTATCAATTTTCAATACAATTTCAATGCAAACCCTATAAATGATCAAAATCAATAATTGTAACCACTCAAATCAGATAATACTCCTATCAAATCGATTATGGACACGCACGTAGTTTCAAGATCAGTTTGATAGTTTGGTTTATCAAATCCTTGACAATGAATGTCCAGGAATGTCTCCATAAACCAAATCGATCATCAATAACTTACAGAAAATCTAATTAGTTGCATAAGTCGAACTCAATAACAACAACTTCGTACGCTGAATACTACTCTTTGGTTTTACAACAATCCAGGTGAGTTTTGTACAACCTCGTTTCTTTTAAATGGTTTACAAACATCGAGGTATCATTATGAATTTTTTCTAAACATATGATATGTTCATTAATAACTATTTGTCGGCATGGGATATCATAAGATGACTGTGGGTATCAATGTGCTATATCAAAAGTCCTTAACAATCAAACTGTATCTAGTGAACCTATGAGAGGCCGAACGACTAGACAAAGATAGTACTATTGATCTTTGACATCCCCATTTGTGTGGAGGTTTGCTTCTCCTCCGAGGCAAATGCTTATCACCATTTATATCATCAAGTTAATGTAGTGAGACATTAACTTAACAACGAGGCAAAGATATTTACCGACGGTAATATCACAACATATCAACAACTGTCGGAAAGAAACTACATATGGGTCACATGAATATTCCAATCTTGTCAATGTGTATCATTGGCTATAGTGTCGTATCATATTGTATCGAATCTTGCATATGACTCACAGACCTTTCAAAACATTAAATCTTTTACAGGTAGACAGCGACGATCCGCCATGCGCACTTCATGCGCACTTCTTGCGCACTTCTTGCGCACTTCTGATAGGATTTTGAGAATGCTAGTTATGTTATATGCTTTTAAACTATACCTGAGATTGTGTAACTATAACTGTACATTACGTACAGTAAATTTTAAATTAATTATGTGTGTTTTGATACTGGTACTAGTATATTTAGACCCCCTCTTTCAAAAATATGCTTCTGCGAACTTCAAGAAATTACTGGTGACGAGAGGGTGGGGTGTGACACATAATATAACCATAACTGAAAATTAATCGATAACTGATTTTAACTGACACCGACTTTAACGGATGGTTATGGTTAAGCTAAGGCATTAATCGACTCATTCGGTTATTGTTATGGTTAAGTGAAGTCATTAACCAGCTTTAACCAAACCTAACTGATTATTGTATATATGTTTTTTTATTAATATCTCTAGGTGTGTGTGCATGTATTTTTTTCTTTGCAAGTCAAATTATCTAAGGTGAGCTATAAATTTTTATTGAAAAAAAATATTATGGGTTACATTGGTGACTAAATATATCATAAGATGAGTTAGTGTTTATATGGTTTTACTTTTTGTTCACTCACTCTCATTCTCAGTTACTCGAAAGTCATACGAGCTTCACTTAGACTTTTATGATTAATTATTATATCTATAATTCACAAGCTTATTTACAAGTTTTTCTTAGTTTTTCAACAATTTCATTATTAACCGAATTTAACTGAAACCGAGCCATAACAAGTGGTTGGATTAATGGTCAACCGATCAATTGATTATGGTTATGAATATGGATTTAGAGTTAACCGAAATAGAGGTCTTGGTTATGGAAATGGTAATAACCGCACCGAACTGCATCATGCACACCCGTTGTTATGATGATCTTCATAAAATATGAAACTTGTGGGTTAAATCTTTTCAACTTTGTTGCTGTAAAAAAAGGATTGCATTCTTGGAGGGGTTAATATGTTTAGGCCAATGGCTCAAGGGCATTGTTCCTAGAATCCCTTCCATAATTACATTTATAATACCTTGCCTCTTTCACATGGCTTCTATTGATTGCCGTTGTTTCTCAAGCGCATTGCTGACTTCCATGGGTCTTCAATAGGCATACAACCTTTACATATTTAATCCAGGCTTTCAAGGCTTGGGAAGATCACTCCAATCATCATCCTCTTTGATACTCCTATTCTTTTTAGAATGAGTTGGTTCTTTCTCTGATACAACTTGATGGGCAACATCATGTTCCATATGGCATAACACGTCGAATTGCAATTAGAAAGCTCTTGTCATACATTACCTTTGAAATGCCCTCCACCTGCATCCTCTGCTTGTACTCATATGTGATATCACTAATACTTAAACATAGTTGCCTGCGAGATGACTTGGCCTTCAATGGTGATTTGAGTGTTATCATTTGCCACATCCCCATCTCTCACTTTACCTGACATAGTCACTGAATGACGCCTAAAGTCAGTAACTATTGTAACGTGTCGTGAAAGTTTAATGGTAAGGTCTCAGAGATGGGGTGACTGATTGTTACATTGGTATCATACATCCATGGCAAACCATATACACTATATATTACATCATAATTAAAATATTGCACATTAAGTTTCAACATTCTTAAACAACATTAACCAGTTAAGAGTTACTAAGCGTGTCTTGTGATCGTGCATCCTCGCTCACGCACTTGTTACCTCCTTGAAAAAGGTTTTGTGATATAAAAGATCAGCAAGAATGATGGTGAGTTCATAGATATGATAACTGATATGATATGCTATGACATGTTGACTATGCAGGCATACGCAACTTTATGAATATGATTCACCATAAAAGCCCATAACCATAGCCCATGTGACTGTAATGTAATTAGTGGTAATACCTGAAGGTAAGACCTTAACCTCACTCTTAATGCCTATCGTTGCATTAAGCTTTTATCTTGTAATGTAATAAATGGTAACATGCATTAACACCAGGGTAGACGTTATCAACCCGTGAATGGGGTTGTCAGCCCGATAGTACTATCATTGTTATCATTCGGCTCCTCCATGAGTTTTTTGGTTATAGTTGTTATGTGAGGACTTTTACGATAACATGATATAATTTTCATGTAATCATCAAACAAGAGTTGTATTGCACAAGCAACATATAATCATGTCATTGTAATTGAATTAGGTAATCATAATGTAATTGTAATGCAAACCCCAAGTTTTAGAAATCCGAAGATTTGAATAGGGGTAATAAACTCATATAAGTATGCCATTGTAAGTGAAATACGTAATATATTGTTCTTATGATAAGATCCCCAGGTTTTAGAAATGAAAACATTAAAAGGAGAACTATGAAACTCACTGATGTTGTTACAACGTTACACATAGCTTCAATTGAATTTTGCATATCATTAAGGTTCTATAAGTTCTTTGCATCCAATTTGGATTACCTGAACATTCCTTGATATTAAATATTAAGGATAATGTAATTCGATTCATTAAATTGATTCTGAATAACGTATTTATTCAGAATTAATGTTATAAGATTATCAGTTAATTTGTAATGTTAAAATCACTGATTCTATTTAATAATTGAGTTCTTATACTCATTTGATTGTTAATTAATGATAACTGCATTCCGTTGTCAAAACCAGAATCTCGATCGATTTTCATAACAAAAATCGGGTTTCTGGATTACGAAATTGATTACAAAATCAAGAAACTAAACCCAGTATTGAAACCAGAGTTTTAGTCGATACAAATCGGGTCACCAGTTTGCAAAATGACTTGCAAAATCGAGTCTGGAAAACGAAATCGATTCAAAATATGTCCTTTTCATCGAAAGCGGATCGTCGGATTGCAAACCGGAGAGCGAAACGCAGTTCAGAACGCAAAATGAACAAAACTAGTGGTTCTGCCGGAATATTCCATCGGCGGCGATCCTCGCCTGGGTTTTGGCCGGAATTTGGCCGGAGTCCGGCTTGTGGCAAGCAGTGTGGGAACAGCTCGGCAGTGGCTGGTGGTCGGCGGCGGTGGCTCGACGGGGCTGCGGTGGTGGCTCAGGGCCTGGGCCACTAGCCGGGTGGCTGAGGTTGTGGCTGAGTGGCTAGGCCATGGTCGAGCCATGGCTCGAGTTTGCTAGGCAACGACCGAGGGTGGCCGATGGTGGCTCGGTAGTGACCGAGAATGGCTGGCACCATGTGGGTCGTGATCCACTTTTGCTCGAAAACGACCGAGGATGGCCAAGTTTCCTTGGCAATGCCTTGGTCGTGATATGTTTTGCTCGGAAATGGCCGAGGTTGGCCGATGGTGATCTAGTCGCGACTTGCTTTGTCCGGGAATGGGGCAACGTTGGGGCCGCGCCCGGGCCTATGCACCCATCTGTGTGCCATCCATAGTTTTTGTGTGCCAAACCCGATTTTTTTGTACTTTTGAGGAGCCAAAATTTCCATATCCTAGTTTTTAACATATATCTAGTGTTTCGTGAAGAAAAATCTCAATTTTGACATCTTTGAAAAATCTGGGTTTTGAACTAAACCACCCTTTCAATGGGTTTTTGAATTCTGATGATTTTCAAACTTAACCAATCATTCAAACATGTTTATTTAAGTCATATTCAGCTATTAGAATCAAGGATTGAGTTTGAAACTTACTTGGTGAAGGATTTGCTTGAAAAATAACCAAAATCACACTTTTGAAAGCTTGATTCTTGATTTCACTTGTTCTTGGGTTTGGATATAACTTGAAATTGATGTTGGAGATGGGTTTAAGGTTCCAGAAGTGGCAGAGGAGGTCCTGGTCGAGATTGAGAGGTTGGGGAAGGAACAAAATAGTAGAACTTTGACCAAAGCCAAGATTTTTGTATTTATATGCATTCTACTTGTTTTCCAAGTTTAAAAATTTTATTTTCAACATAATTATCTGAATTTAATCAAATAGGATGGGTTAGACATGGAACAATAGGATAGGGATCGAACAAATCAAGGTTTTGCTTGATTTTTCCATTTCCACAATCGTTTGTCCGGCTTTTCGAGTATAATTTCAGGTTTTGTTAATAATGATCAACTATCATTGTCATGCTTCCAGTTATATCCCCTTATGATTATAATATGATTAGGAAGTTCGAGTTGTCATAAATTTGCCAATTATGCATGCCGAATTGCGTTTTCGCAAATTTTCGCAATCTGACTTATTGAACTTAGGGATACTTTGATTTGGTTATGTTATCACATATTTCACTTTAATTCATCATATAATTGATATTAATTTAGTTTTGGACCCTTGAATTTGGTTTTAGGTCATTATTATAGAAATTTCACGTAATTCGGCAATTCTGCGTAATGTCATTTGTGATTTGTTTCATTTTGTAATTTCCTTGCATATATACAGAGATTCACATGTATATAAATATTCAAACATGATTCAATTAATTAAAATGTTATTTTATGAATTTATGAATTTACCTCACAGTAAAGAATAAAATGTCACGTCATTGCGTCAAGTCCTAAAACTACAATAAAGGTATTCGGTCTTGGAGCAACTTACCCTCATACCTTTGATCTCTAGTGTTGCTCATCACTCCTCTATGCACATGTTTAGACTCTGCTTATTTTTCACAACTAATACAATGTCATCCGTAAATAGCATGCACCACGAAACTATCCCCTATATCGACTTTGTTAACTAGGCCATAGCAACTGGAAAAAGAAAGAGACCCAGCACACACCCTTAGTGAAGGCTTACCTCAATGGATTCTTACCATGATTCTTCAATCAAAGGGATGAATAACTACGATCAAATACTTGATATCAAAAACAATTGTTAGATCAGATATTAATACAAACAAACTTAAAATTTTGATTTTCCACTTTGGTTGTTTCCATACATGCACATGTATGTCATCTTTATACTAATAAATAAAAATAAAATATACCTACTTTTAAAGCATGTTTATATTAAAATTCTCACATTTCTCCTATCAAATGCATATATATATATATATATATATATATATCCTATTATATAATAAAATAAAAAAAAGTTATATTATTTATATATTTTTCAAATTGAAAAAGCAATTTCATATTATATTAGAAAAAATATATTTTTTTATTTAAAAAAACCAAATTATTATAAAATATGACTTATATCTGGAACAATGAAAACTTTATAAAATACGAAATAATTAAAACAAGTTTTCTTAAATAAAAAAATTATTAAAATAACTTTTTGGAAGAAAAAATTATTAAACACCAAAGTTTTAAACAAGATATTTTCAAAAATTTAACATTGAAAAATCAGCCTCCTAAAACAAAATGTTTAAAAAGCAAACTTTTTAAAAACAAAAACAAAATAAATTAATTTTATTGATTTACTATTTCAATAATATTTTATATCAAAATATTCAAAGTATTATTTTTTTTTAATATGAATTAATAACTATTTGATATTATCTTTATTCAACTGTGTAATAAATAAGGTACTAAGACTACCCGCAATGCTAAAGGTTGTATTTACTACATGCATTCTAGTCATCACTGTCACATCAGCTTTTTACCCATCCTTTTCATATGCATTCTCACTCATCTTTTTAACTTCAATACATCATTCTCACATACATTACCATTCTTTGACATCTTTTCCACCCTCTCTCTGTGCACTTAGTTACACTTTCGGAAGTGCAAAGTAGGGGAAGTGCGAGACACTCCATTGCATCCATTAGAGAGGTAACTGTCCACGTGGGACATGCACCAGCCTCTAAGGACGCATTGGAGGGAGCCTAAGCATAAACATGTGTGAACTATTTGTTTCTTCCTATTGAAGCGTTGTAACTCTTACGAATTATCTCTCAATCAGTTTCTAACTTACTAAGTTTACCTACCAACCCCTTAACTAAAGGTGTTCATCACTTTATTCAGTTCGGTTAGTTTATTTTCAATTTTTTTATCTGTATCTGAATTCAAAAAATCATTAACGAATCAAATTCTATTTGGTTTAGGTTGAAAACCATACATACCAAATAAGTCGGTTCAAACCCAAATAAACTACCAATGATGTCTTGTCCTAGTGGTAAGATGGAGGTATGAGTGAAGTGATAGAAGACCTAGGTCTTGGGTTCAATTCTTGATCCCACCCGGGTTTACCAACATTCTTCCGTCGTGCCTTTATGAGGGTGTTTGGGTCGGGCATTCCCTTAAAATTGGTGACTGGTAGGCTAGGGGCTCCGTCTGTCTGGACTAGTGGCCAGCTTGGGCATCCCATTGAGGGTCGCGTAAGGAGCACCCGGCAGTTGATTAAAAAAAAAGACCCAAATAAACTATTAAACCGAACCGGATAATCCGAATTCAACCAAACTGAACTGAATATGTTTATATATTATTAACAAAACTAATAAATCTATATCTGAATTCATAATTATTGAAATCGTTAGACGCTAGTCGGGCGGTAGGGTACCAACTAGGGACTAATTAAATTAAAATTTTATATGCAATTTTTCAAATACACACACTTATATATATATATTTAAAATAAGTATGATTTTTCAAAGAAATTAAAGGGAAAATTTCATTTTTATTCATTTATGTTTACATAAAATTTCAGACATGGTCCTTTTATGTTTAGAAATTTCAAAAGCAGTCCTTTAAGTTTCCAAACATTACAAACTCGGTCATTTTTCTGTTAACGTTATTAAATACTAATATAATAGTACCAAAATTTCTAAAAATAAAGGAACATCCCTAAAATTTATGTAACCAAAAAGGATTAAAAATAAAATTTTCTCAATTATTTGTATAATTTTTTCTTGACATTTATTTCTCATATTCTATTAATACTTAACAGAGTTAACGAAAAAATGAACGAGTTTGCGACATTTAGAAACTTAAAGGACTGCTTTTAAAATTTTTAAACATAAAGGAACATTTATAAATGTTATATAAGTATAAAGGAACAAAACTGAAATGATCCCTAATTTAAAAATATTACGACCAATTAACTCATGAATTATATGCTAATTAATACTAACTAGTTTTTACCAGTCACATATTGCGGCGGAAACCCCGCGTACTGTTGCAACGGCGACAAACGCTGATGAGAAACATGTCACAATAGCTTACGCTATGTCGTAAAAGCTCTAAAGCATACTCGTCATAAAAGCGACTGTTACATTGTCGTAAAGCCCAAAAGTGTACTCTATCGAAAAAGTAATCGTCAAAAACATGAATGAGAACACAGACAAAAAGGAATGCATCAAGAACACAAAATCAGAACATTAAAAAAAATTTGCAATGAAAAAACCATATGTTAACTAGTTCAAACATAATTATACTTTTTTGTAAAAATGACCGTTACTTTGATATAAAATCTAAAAGCATACTACATCGTAAAAGTAGAGGTCAAAAACCTAAATGAAAATACAAACAAAACGGTAAGCACTAAGGACCCAAAATCAAAACTTAAAAAAGAAACGTACAATTCAAAAATCATAAATTTATTGTAATTTCAGCTTCCAATGATAATGTTTTAGCTTCCAAAACTCAGTCCTATGTTAAAAAAGAAGTTACCAATATGAAAACAAATATAACTTACTGTTCATTAACCATTTTTATTTTGATATATATGTAATTAGCCTAGAAACCCATGTATTACATGGGTTGTTGAACAAATATAATATGTTATAAACAATAATTTACCAAAAGATTTATATGTAGCATTTATTCAATTATTGGTTAAATAAGAAAAATGAAAATTTAAAAATTTTAAATAAGAAATAATTATAAATATTTAATAATTTTAAAATTATATAAACATATAAGATATAGTTAAAATTTTATTACCTTTTATTAATTTTTAGTAAATTAGTAAATTTTTATAATAAGAAAAAATATAATTATTAATATTTAATTGTATAATTTAATTAGTAAAAATTATTAATATTTTAGGAGAGAGATGCGAGAAAAATTCTTTACTATTAATTAGAAGATGACCAGTGTCTTTTAAAAATACTCTTTTATAAGAGTAGGTAAATATATATTTTATAGATTTGAATTTTATGGATAAGTATTAAATTTAAATTTAAATTACTTTATTTTAGGTAAACATGGGTAAATAAATAATTTAAATACCAAATAATATTTACCGTAATTACGGCTAGCGAAATAATTAAAATTTTTTTATAAATTACTGTATTATAATTAAAATTAATGTATTATATTTAAAATTGTATGTTTAAGTAATATGAAGGCTCATCTCAAAGAAGTTCAACAATCCTAAACCTAAGAAGAAGGTTCAACAATCCTAAACCTAAGAAGAAGGTTCAACAATCATAACCATGTTCATCATCCTAGAAATCCATACATCGATTAATTAAAGCATAAATTGAATAAAAAAATCCAATCTGGTTTCAACAAATAAAGAACCAAATAAAACGATCGTATACGATTCAAAAGACAAAATTGAAAAGGAAAAGACGGTGGAAGATACATGAAGGGGACACCGAATAAGCTTAGGGTAGCCCCCACCCATCGATCAACCGGTTGTGAAAATTAGCAATTGTTGTTGTAGAAGACGTAATTATGGTCGTCAAAGATGGACAGTGTTTTATGGGTATGCATAGGTAATATGGGGATTATATATGATAGAGACACGAAGATGATGGAATCAGCTGGTGAAAAACTTGTGTGGAGATGGAAGCGGCCGATGAAAAACTTGCGGGGGATGGAAGAACCGATGTTACAGATCTAGGGTTTTGGGTATTGAAATAGGAAGAAATGGGAAAACAATTGTGCATGTCAGGTGAAGTGAGAAACCGTATAACAGGTTAATTTGGGTCAAGTATTAGGCGGGAAACAAAAAATTGTAGTGGTGTAAAAAAATGACAAGTGTCCCCTAGTTATACTCATTTATTAGTTTAAGAAGATTTCAGTTTTCATCTTTCTTCTTTTAAAAAGCTCATAATAAATTAATAATTAGGTTTAATTTCCAAATCCAATTAAAAAAAAACAAACCCAAATAGGATAGCAAATCCATATAAAAAACCCAGATATTCTATTTTGGTTACTCTTCCTGTTTTTCTTCGTTCCCCCAATGTCTTACCAAGTTCTTTCTCTTTCTCAAGCTTTTGGTCAAAGATTCTTCGACCACTACCCCTCCAAAATCAGCTGTTTTTTTTTTCATTTTCATCTGTGTAGATCAAAGATTAAAGGTTAGTCTTACTCTTTTTGTTCTCGTGTAGATCACAGCCGCTCCGGTCCTCTGATCGACTACCAATTTTTGGGTCCGATTACCAGAAATATCATCGGCTGCCTTGCGCTCAATGAATAATCAAGTTTTACAACATTGTCTAAATTCGGTTTAATAGGTTTAACCGAATAAACAAACCGATTTAAGGAAAGTATGAAACCAATCATTGAAAACCGAATTCCAAATTCAGAAATATGGTTATGAACCGAACAAAAAACTGAATTCACAATTCAGTTTGGTTTTTTTGTTAGGGATGTGGTTCGGTTTTCTAAATGTTAGTCTAAATGTAACGATCGATTTTCAGTAATCGCACACGTTGATATAAACATTAATAAAATGATTGTGATTGTTACAAATAGAAAATATGCGAGAAATGATAAACATAGGCGAAAACCGTGCGCGAAACGGAGTTACGAATTGTCCGGAATCGCGAAATAAAGAAAATTATAAAGACAATGTTTTGAAATGCTTCGCGGTACGCGAAGGATTCAGGAGCACCTCTTCGCGGTACGCAAAGAACCCAAAATATCTAAGGATCCCGAATTGCTTCGCGGTACGCCGGCGAGATGGCGCCGGAGTCATCTCCGACTTCACACGAACCGGCCAGCTACTTCTACTGCTTACACTCTCATCTTCTAACTCAGAGCTGTTATAAAAAAACTCGATTGCAAGATCATCAAGACTAATTTCGGGAAACTCCGAACCTCTGACGGTGTTAACGAACTTGCGTCTCGGAGTAGGAATAACACCTGACTCAGTTTCCAAAGCAAATGAACGTGAGAATCTGCTCAAGCTTGTAGAACGGCGTTGAGCTTTAGAAGATGAAGAATCCGGCGAATCTTCTGTCGACAGCGACGAATTAGCACCAATCGGAGTTCTTCTGGTCGTCGACTTGAACGCCGATGTAGCCATAGGATCACGGATTCACGAACAGAAAATTAAAGATGAAAATCACATAGAAAATATGATGAACATTGAACAACTCAGGAGCAAGGGTTTCGATGTAGACGAAGATTTTTGAAGATTACGCAGGGATAAAGGATGGCGCAAATCGTGAGAGAGAGGCACCAATACGTATAGAAGGAGAATGTATCCCAAAATGCATTGATGAGTTGTAAACAAAGCATCCACAGCAGTACCAAATGAATAGTAATTTGTGAGGCTAGTGGCGGAGCTTGACCGAAACTTCAGAGGGGGCGAAATAAATTTTTTTTTTCAGGGGGCGAAATAAAGGTTTTTAAAAATTTTACACTACGTATCGGGAAATATACACTACTGCACGAAAAAACAGAGGGGACAGTCGCCCCCCTAGTCTTCACTAAGCTTCGCCTATGTGTGAGAGAAGAAAAAGTTGGTTTTTAATATATATATAATTAATTTGATATTGTATGTGTGCTTGATACGTTAAAAATTATCTGTACAGGTTAAAAAATAATTTTTAAATTTATTTATTTTAAATAATTTAACATATATTTTTCAAAGATAATTGATAAATCATTGTTTTCTTTCTAAATTAGTTAAAAGTAACTAAATAAAAGAAAACACTCCTTTTGGTAAATAAGTTTTCAACTACATTTACTTGGTAAATATTTTTCTCAACTACACTCATTTGGCTTATTTTATAATCATATTATTATCAGATTTATAAACCATTATTGTTTAATATAATATAAAAGAGAAAAAAATAAAGGTAAAAAGGATTTTTACAAATATTTAATAAATATAGGCAAGAAACTCACTTTTATATAATCTATAAAGCTGATATGTGTTCTCTCAAAATATTTATTTATTATATAATATACCATGATATTCATATGTAGTAGGATCGTATAGAAGATATATATGAATGATTGATATGATAGAATGCAACTTTAGTTCTAATAAAATTTTATATGGTTGAATCGTACTACACTATTGTATTGTAAGCTTGTATAATACCAGTATACCACAGTATTTGTATTCGAGGCATTCAGATACCACTATTTGTTGTACCTATAGCATACACATTTAAAAAAAAAAAAACAAAGAAAGGAAAAAGAGAGAGATAATATGTTGTCTTTCACTTGTATACATTGTCTGTAATGAATTTTTATATCTAGCTTTTATGCATATATAATTTTATGTTAAGTAGTAATTTTACCTATTATGCGTGATGGTTGCATCTCAAATTTATATTGTAAATGTATTATATTTGACTCAACTTGTTTCCGAAACTCGTGTAAGTTTGTAACTATAGAAACTCATGGGGGTCGTAGTGTAGCATCCTACATAAATTCAGGTATTTACTTGCCTAACCCTTTCAAGTAAACTAATCTTGACTTATGATTCTAGTAAAGATTTGAAAATAAATAAATCATGTCTAGTTATTAAGACAAATATCTAAAATACTAAGCAAAACAATATTATTATAAAACAATTATGTACAATATCGAAAGGGTGGCAACTAACTAATGACATAACAACACGATGAATTATATTCGATAACCCAATTTTATGGGCTATATATTTTAAATACATACACAAATAAACCCTCACCTTTAACTCACTAAGTTTATCCTTCAGCCTGTCGAACTAGGCTCCAACGAGAAACCAACTAAAAACAAATAAACCCTCACCTTTACCACATCCCCTTCCTCAATAAATATAGGATTCTCTGATGCAAAGATTAAATCACAATTGGACAGCATCATCATCCTACGGCTGATGTGGTGGCAGCACTTCCACCTTCTCTTCGGCAGCCACAAGGACAGTCCATCCCCACCCCATTCCAGCCGAGACAAGCAGCCATTCAAACATAGCTTAATTCTAGTTACAACTCAATTGAATGGTACTTTAGGGAAAAGATAAAACATAGCATCTAAGTACTTGAAATTTTTTTCTCATCAGCTATGACAGCCCATGTAGCCTCATTTCAGCCGAGAATTAGCAACCACATCACTAGGAAATTTGAAGAGATCTTTAGGTTAAGGTACTACCACCTTAATCCTAGTATTTTCCTTCTTGATTAAGGCACCATCAACCCACTAAAGCTGCACCAAGGACAGCCTAAAACTTCCACTACAACTGCCATTACAACCACTCCATATGACCTCTCCATACCCATGAAATCTGTCATAAGATCTTGCCATCATAATAATTAATAAACACTATACACCTTCCAAAGTAACATTTGAAACTCCTATAAATACCCTTAGGAACTTAGAAAATCTCACACCAACATCCTCCCTTCTACCTCACTTGTTTTCTCAGTTGAACCATCACCAATACCCACCTGTTATCTCTCGACCAAGCAGCAGCCATGGCCACCCAACAGCCACGTCTAGCAGCAACCTCCGACCCAGCAATCTAACCGAGCACCACCCGTAACAGAGGAATCACCCAGCTTCACTTTACTCAGCCTCCAGCTACCTACTCTCTCGGATTTACATCCTCATCCGAACACCTTCTCCCAGCCACCAAGGAACTCTAGCAGGGCCGACGGTTACCAGCAGGCTCGGGGTGATCCATACTCCAAGCTCAGGTCGTGCTAAGAGCCAGAAGGTGAACACATAGCCATCTCAACAGAAGCCAAGTGCAGCCCCTCTCCCTTGCTTGTTCTGGTGAGCCTCTCTATTCCATCAAACTTTGATATCATTAACATCCTAATCATTTTCATTTCTTAAACCTTCTAATTTAAAAACTAACTCTAAATAACAAACGATGAGCCGAAGGAAACCACAGTAAAGTTCTAAAACACTAAAGTAAAAGGGTATTGTCTGGGTGGGAAACGAGAACTCTTGCATGGATGATCACAAAACCGATGTTTAATCCCTTCACTCTCTAACCCAATTGCTGGCTGAGCCAAAGAGTTACTAGTTGACTCATTATTGAGAATAACCAACCCAAGGATAATGCAGACTAAAATGACCCATAATCATCAACTTAAGTCAGAATTTAAGTTGTTCTCCGATTCGAAAAACCATTCCTACCTGCAAGCCACAACAAGAATCAACTAATTAACCAGCCCTCTTGCTCACCCTCGACAGAAATGATACCCCTACAAACAGAACCTCAGAACTTGGCTTGACCTGTGAAAGCTTTCTTCACCTATGCGAACACATATTATAACATGCACCCTAGATGGATCACGTGAGTTCTTCCTATATGTACTGCACATTTTAAGTTTTTTTTTTCAAACACACATGTAAAAGATTTACTAACTGAAGCATGCATTCTAGACTAGTTACAAGGTTTTCCTAAATAAATAAATAAATGCATATGTAAACATCATCAGGTACATATACGTACAAAAATAAGTAAATAAATAATTAATCAAATAAAACATCACGATTTAGGAAGTTAGAATTAATGTACATAGTAAGTCTTGAATGGAGCCACGTAAATCCCATGCCTTGAAATAAGTAACTATGTGTATATGGAGGCATGAATAAACTATCAACTCATGAGCCAATTGTCACATACAGAAAAAAGGACTTACAAAATAATGAGGATTCCTTGTTCTAAACGATTACAAAACCCAAGTGTAGGCCAATGGAAGATTCAACATCCTAAGCCTAATTCAAGGGTGTTAGTGAACTAAGTTTGGAGAAAGTTCTGGGTAATACAAATAGATATTTATGTGCACAAGTAAATAAATATAAATTTACTAAGTAATTACTTGGTTACATGTATTTAAAAATCGGTAATTTGTCTTATTGACTTACCAAAATAATAATAATTACAATAATAATAACAACAACAACAATAATAATAATAATAATAACAATAATAATAGCTAACAACAACTTATTTATTATAATCTTGGACGGTATCATAAGTCCCCTATTTAAAATTGGGCAAATAGGTAAGACTCCTCAATTTAACTTTAACGAAAACTAAGATTTAAAATTAACAAACACTAAGACAAAAATATATATCGATAACATAAGGGTTATTCTCCGGATCTCATAAAGCGCCATACATTTTGTAGGACCCGAGAAGGAGACTGAACCCTAAACTCACAGTTACTTGGAACCTCCTCATCACTACTCAAAGTAAGTTTCGTAGCCCCCTTTTTATTTAAACATTTATACTCTTCGGGGTGAAATACTTGCTATCTTACTTATCTATACATGTTTATTACAATGATACTTGCTTGAATGTTTATTGCATGAGTACTTATTTCAAAGTCCTCATTGATATACTCAAAGTAAGTTTCGTAGCCCCTTTTTATTTAAACATTTATACTCTTCGGGGTGAAATACTTGCTATCTTACTTATCTATACGTGTGTAGGATCGGGTTGTTTAGTCTAAACAACACTTCACAAGTATTTCTTACTTAAATCTAACAGATGCGGAATGTTCTGTTAGAATAATCTCACAATTACACTCACAATGACACAGTAATAATCTTTGAACAATAATAATAACACAAGAATAATTCAAGCTCAAGGATATATTTCTCTCAAAGTGGAAGTATACAATCAAGCACACTTCAAGCAACCATACAATGGGAGGTTATATAGCCGAGGCTACAACCGTATACACTTAGGAATACAAGTTGGGTATACTAGACAAGTACATAAAGTAAAGCTTATTCTAGTATGTTGAGTGTCTTAACAGGCTAAGACACTCAGTTGTAATCATTATATTTATAGACATTGACTTTACAAAAGACTACTAAATACAAAAGACATTTAATGTTGTTGATCTTCAAGGCTTCAGATGATCTTTTGTATTTAATGCAGCATGGGAGAAGTAAGGCGCTTTATCTGACTCATTACATGTTGTCTTTGTCTTTACTCAGACCAACATGTCTTGTGTCAGTACCTTTTGTACCATGAGAGTAATCTGCTACAGTCTTTGTCAGAGGATAAACCTCGGAAGTCTTTGTCTTCAGTGCATAAGAGGATTCCTCGGAAGCAGTTGTCTTGTATAACCTTCGGCAGGAACCAGTTATCCTTCGGAAGCAATGCTGCTTCCGAAGAATCACTTCTTCCTTCCGAAGGTGTTTATTCAAAGAGGCTCCTATACTTAGACAAAACAAGAAGTTTGGTGAGCATCAGCCTTTATTGGTCTTTACAGTCTCCCCCTAGGCTGATGCTACCAAAACTTCTAAGGAATAAACCTTGGCTTCCATGTACCCCTCAGTACCTGTGCCCTTTTTCTAATCAATCTGATGGCTGACCTCCCATCTGCTCCATTGTCAGGATTATTGAGAGGGAGCTTATCTAGATCAAATATATAGGGTTTTGCCAACATCGTCAGATGCACAAGATCCACCAGTTTTATTTCTGCATTGTAGTCGGTGAGGATGAATATCCTTTCTTGTGCATTGAAGCTCCAATTTACCAAGGGGATGTATGAATGCTCATGCATTAGTCTGCTGATATCCCTCATGTCTTCTCGGGTTTGTGTAGTTTCAGGAGTTGCTTCAGATGTGACTTTAGGTACTGAGAGGGATGCATCAGGCTCAGAGTCGAAGGGGATAGTTTTTGTTTTCTTTTTCCTTTTAGCCATGCTCTTTCTTCTTATGAATCTTGGTCTGTTTTGAGCCATGGCTTCACTCCTCTGTTCTCTGGCCTGTTGATCCTCCACATTGGATCCCACTGCATCTTCTGTTCTTGCAGTGGGTTCTGGGCCTGCAGCCTCAGTTCTTGGAGGACTTGAACTCCTCTCATCTGCCATAGATTGTTTCTCAGGATCAGGGACTTTTGTCTTCATAGATGGGCTTGATGGAGGAGTTATTTGTTCTTCTTTAGGATTTAGGGGGAACATGTTGGGGAACATGGCTTTAGTTGCTTCCCCACACATAACCTCTTCTCCCTCTCTGATCCCTGTACCAGAGAGGGGAATTTCTATTCGAGCTCCTCCCCCTAAACCTAAGCCTCTCATTAGGCTTGCCTTTTGAGCCCTTATCTGCTCAATTGGAAGTAACTCACCTCTGGCTATTTTAGCCTTGATATCTCGGATGTGCATATCCATGGTCGAGTTCTTCATAGGGCCTAGCTGCCGAGCATGGAAGCCATATTCCAGGAGAAAGGCCTTTGACCTGTCTCTGTAGGCCTTCTCCTTTTGCTTCTTGGAAAGGACAGTTTGAGCCTTGGTGGCAGCAGCATCCTGTTCTTGCTGCTGCACCTTGTCCAACTCGGCAGCCATTTGAGGTACCGACCAGAGCCATACTTCATCGAAGTCATAGCCTCTCAATTCCAGCAAGGCAGAAAGTCTCACCCGTTCTTCATCTTGAGAGGTATTTGGTCGGCCCTTTGTTTTCTCTGGTCTTCTCTCCTCCTGTTCTGCTTCCTCCTCTGGGGTTAGCTTTCTTTTTCCTTTGTCATCAGCAGTTATTTTTGCCCCAGAGGAGATGTCTCCTGTTGCCTCACAAGCTGGTTCATTGGCATCTAGCTCCTCTGTGGAGGAAACATCCAGGATGACTGGGCCTTCGGAGGCAGCTGCAGCTTCGGAGTTAACCTTAGCATTCACTGCCCCTCCGGTTGACCAACCACCTTAAATTCCTCCTTGTTAGTTTCCACAGAGAGCTCAGGAATGGAGGAGAGGTCTTCAGCAGCTACTGTCCTAGAAGAGGACACAGGTTCCATGGAGATAGGTTGTTCCTGAGTAGCTTTCTCCAAGGTAGCCTGAGCTGTAGTCTCAGAATGAGACTTAGTCCCAGAAGGGGACTGAGATTCCAAAGAGACATTTGATGTTTGCTGTTCAGTCTCTTTGGCAACCTCCCTTGTATCCTCAGAAGCAGAAGAAGAGGAAGTAGAAGATACTTGAAAGTAAGTACCCAGGAAGTCATCCCATTCAGCAGTCAAAGTGACTAAGGATGGATTAACTTCCTGTGCACCCTCCTCTTCTCTTGCTTCTGATCCTGACCCTGCAGTTGGTACATTCTCCCCCTTTTTGGTAGCATCAGGGGAAGTAAAAGTGGTAGTAGCAGGATCAGGATGAAAAGGATGTAGAACAACGGGTGGACGCCTCCTGAGATCCAGAATGGTTGCATCTTTTGTTTGGATCTCAAGCCGCAGGGTAGACACCTCAGCTTCCAAAAGAGCTACCCTGGCTTGGAGGGAAGTTATTGTGGCCGTCAATTCCTGAGTGTGTGTGCCCTCATCCACAGGAGTGGAATCCTTGGGCGATGGAGTACTAAGCCGAGCTCCTGCACCTCCACCACCAGAAGTGGTTTCTTGGCACCCTGGATTCCCTTCATTGAGAAGGGCTTCAAAGAAGTCCTCCCCAACATAGGTTGCCGCAGGTGAGGTCCTATTGCCTGTACCACTGTCCTGTGGATCTTTATTAAGATCAACAGTAGTGGCAGCCTCACCTGCATTGACCCCTTCATAACTACTGGGGCCAACCTCTGATTGAATAGGCTCTGGGTCAGGGAACCTTGCCTGTAACTGTGTCACCACTCTCATTAAGGATTGGGTAGTGGGAGAGAGTGGTTCATCCACAAGTACTGCAGAAGCTCCTTGAGCCTGGGTAATAGTATGGGTGAGGGGCATGTCTGGATGATAAGAACCTGGAGACTTGGGAGACAGTCTCTGATCTAATGAAGTTGCTTCATGAGAAGCAGACTCAACTATGGGTGCATCCCTTTGAATATTCTCAGACATGTGATGTGACATATTCTGAGGGCTTTGAGGCTGGTTAAGGGCAGCCACAGGTTCCAGAGGAAGAACCTGTGGAAAGACAACAGGTGTGGCTTGCACCTTAGGTGGAACTGTGCCCTGAGCAGTTCTTTTAACCTTTTTCTTTGTGGGTTCAGAGGAAGGAGCCTGAGCAACTGTAGAGAGTTGCACAGGGTTTCGTTTGCGTTTGTAAGTGACTTTTATGGGGTGAGGAACAAAAGTGGAAGGTGTGGGTTCAGCATCTGTGGGGTGAACAGAGCTGTCACCTTCTGGAGCAGTGGACTCCATAGAGGGAAGAAGAGGAGTGAATGTCCCAGAGAACTGAGCACTCTTCTTCTTTAGTTGCACAAAAACCTTGGAAGAGACCAAGGGCATTTTGTAAGTATTCCCAGTTAGAGAAAGAGAGGTTCCCAACTCTTCATTAAAAATGTGTTGCAAAAACCTGGGATACATACAAAACTTCTTTGGTGACGTGATGTTGTCAACCAAATTATTAAAAATAAAAGCAGAAAAATTAAACAGTTGATTAGAAACCAAGCCATGAATAGCCGAAGCTAAATCAGATGGAACTTGGTCCCAACCACCAGATTTATTTGAAAGACAATGTAAAAACACATGTATGAGGTACTTGTAATTATAGGACACTCTACCCTTCAAATAGGTTGTTGAAGGGAGAGGACCTTCGTACCCCATTGACTGAAATGTCAATGCTACCTCATCCTTTGTGAATGAAACCTTTCCACCGCCATCATTCAGTTTAAGATGCCGACAGATGGTCTCCACAGAAATAGAAATAGGATGAGCATCAATGGTGGCTACCAGAGACCGACCATTGGAAGACGAGGAAACAGAACAAGATGTCCAGAACTGTTGGTGATGAGATTCATACACCAAGGGCTGAACGGTTAGTGCAAAGAAATACCTGCTCCTTTGAAGAAAGGAGATGATCGGTGCGAAGTCGATATCATGCTCTGCTGATAACTCCGCAGGTACATTGTGAGCAGGTTTGAAAGCAAGAAGATCCATGGCAGTTTGTGATTTTAGGGCACAATTTGGGAGTTCAAAGAAAGGAAGATTTCAAAGTGAAACGGTTTGTGAGAATGCGAATGAGCGGGAGACCTTTATATACCTTCGGATTTCAGCATTTAATATATAGACACATTAAATTTGAGATCCGGATGTCAGAAAAAGGTCTTCCGATGACAGCTGGTTTCACAATTAATTTTCTCTGACTGAGTTGCTTCCGAAGAAGTGGCTTTCGGAAGCAGCTTATTAGACCAAAAGTGGAGTTTATTAGACCAAAAGTGTTCAGAAGAGATGTGCTTCCGAAGTATAATATTGATGCTGTCGGAAGCACTGCTTCTGAAATGTTAGATAATTCATTAGGAAAAATGTTCTTCGGAAGACACCTTCTTCTGAAGAGTACCTTGAGAAGCCTATGCTTCCGAAGATAATGTATCGGAAGAGTATTACTTCAGAAGGTAATTTAGCTTCTGAAGTGTGAGATCTTCCGACTAAGGAAGAATAGTCGGAAGAAATAACGCTTCCGAAGACTTAACCTATCTTCTGCTGAGTAGTTACTCATCGGAAGATAAGTTAAGTTTATCTTCCGAAGAATTATTTATTCCTTGTCAGTACATTTATTCAAAGTTAATCATCCCAATGGATGTTATTAAGTACCTGAATCTTCCTTCATCAAACGCCTTGGTGAAGAGATCTGCCAAATTGTGTTCTGAATCAACTTTGACTAAATGAATCAACTTCTTTTCTGCACAATCTCTGATAAAATGGTATCTGATGTCAATGTGCTTGGTCTTGGAATGCTTGACAGGATTATTGGTGATGGAGATTGCACTGGAATTGTCTATCTGAATAGGAGTATTGAACAGATCTACTCCATAATCCTTCATCTGATTCTGAATCCAGATGACTTGTGCACAGCAGCTAGAAGCAGCTATATATTCAGCCTCTGCAGTAGAAGTAGAAACACATGACTGTTTCTTGCATTGCCAAGACACAATCCTGGATCCAAGAAATTGACATCCTCCTGATGTGGATTTCTTGCTGATGTTGCAACCCCCATAATCACTGTCTGTATAGGCCATGAACTGGAAGTCTTCATTTCTAGGATACCATAAACCTAGACTTGGTGCTCCTTTGAGGTATCTAAAGATTCTTTTTACAGCCAGCATATGAGAGACTTTGGGATTAGCCTGAAATCTTGCACACACACAAGTTGCAAACATGATATCTGGCCTGCTTGCTGTGAGATACATCAAAGAGCCTATCATTGCTCTGTACTGATGCTGATCAACATCCTCCCCCTCAAGATCAGGGCTAAGAGATGTTGTTTTGGACATAGGAGTTCCCAGAGCTTTGCAATCAGAAAGCTTGAATCTTTCAAGAATGTCCTTGACATATTTTGATTGACTAATGAAAATCCCTGTAGGAGTTTGTTTCACTTGTAATCCAAGAAAGAAGGTGAGTTCTCCCATTGAACTCATCTCAAATTTGGATTTCATTAGTGATTCAAACTCCTTGCAGAGAGATTCATTAGTAGAACCAAAGATAATGTCATCAACATAGATTTGAACTAGCATGATATGTTGATTAGACTTCTTGAAAAAGAGAGTTTTATCAATTGTTCCTCTCTTGAATTTGTTTGCCAACAGAAAAGAAGATAAAGTTTCATACCATTTTCTGGGAGCTTGATGCAACCCATAAAGAGCCTTATCAAGCTTACAGACATAATCAGGAAACTTTGGATCTTCAAATCCTGGAGGTTGGCACACATATACTTCTTCATCAATTTTTCCATAAAGAAAGGCACTTTTAACATCCATCTGAAACACTTTGAAATCTTTTGCAGCTGCAAATGCCAAAAATATTCTGATAGCTTCAATTCTGGCAACAGGTGCAAAGACTTCATCATAGTCAATGCCTTCCTCTTGAGTGTATCCCTGAACAACCAATCTTGCTTTGTTCTTGATGACAACACCTTTGTCATCTTTCTTGTTTCTGAACACCCATTTGGTTCCAATAGCATACTTTCCTTTAGGCAAAGGGCAAGTTTCCAAACTCCTTGTCTTTGAAACTGAAGAAGCTCTTCTTGCATAGCTTCTACCCAACTGTTATCTTTTAAAGCCTCTGCAACCTTCTTAGGCTCTATTTGGGATAGAAAGCATGAAAACAAGCAAACATTTGCTTCATGCACAGAGCTTCTAGTTCTAACACCTTCTCCTACATTGCCAATGATGTTCTCAACTGGATGAGTGTTGTGAATTCGAGTTCTTGGAATCACATCCAGTTGAGAAGCTTCATTCATGTTGAGTGACTCAAGGTTAGGCAATACAACCTCAAGCTGGATCTCTGGCAGGTCTTTTGGATTCTGAACTTGGACTGTGTTGGGTTGGTTTTCTCTGGGAATAGCGGTTTTCTGAAGGTTTGCATCTGCTGAAGCACTTCCTACTTCTTCTTGATGTTGCAATTCTGAAGTAGATTCAATTGATGGACCTGTATGAGATGTGTTGATTATCTCAGAATGTGACACACCATTTTGTGCTGAAGTGGATTCTGCCAAGCCCAAGCCCATGTGGTCTTGGGTTTACCATTTGCATCATTGTAAGTAAATTTCTTTGACATCATCCTAGGTGGGACAGATGATGTGGTTGCTTCTGATGTGAGTGATGGCTTATCAGTTGATTCCTTCTTCTTCCATACTTGTTTTGCCTTTTGAGTTGTTGGAAGACTTTGTTTCCTTTGATAGTCATCGGAAGCAACTTTTCCTTTTCCTTCCGATGGTCTTCTTCCGAAGGAAAATGTTTTCTCTTGTTTGTTAGAAACCTTCCTTTTATGATCTTTCGAGGTTCCTTTTCTATCGGAAGCTTCCCTTTTCTTTGCTTCCGATGTATTCATTTCAGAAGCCTTTTTGTTTTGTTTCTTCCTATTATCGGATGTACTTGCTTCCGATACCTTCTTGACTGGATTTCTTCTCTGTTCTTCCGAGGAAGTAGATGTCTTGCTCCAACTATTCTTTCTTCCTCTTCCCTGTAATTTTGAGGAAATTCTGCTTCTTGGATTATAGAAGCAATCAGCAGCAAAATGATTCTTTTCACCACACATCAGACATATAGTTTTGCTGTTGGGAGAGTGTTGCTGCTGATTCCTTTTAATGGAGTCTGAGCTTTGATCCTCAGAGAGTGATGATTTGGATGTTCCAACAGACTTGTTGGCCTTAGACTTTGCCTGCTTCCCTGGAGAATTGATCTTTCTCTCCATTGATCTACCTCTTTTTGACTTGTCAGATGGGCAAGTCACATATACTCATCTGAGGAGATATTTTCTGTGGTTTTAGCTTTGACAAAAACTGTTGAATGTTTCTTAGTTTTCTTATTTTGTCTCTTAATTTTCAAAGCTTGTTTTTCTTTTACTGGTTTAATAGAAATATCATCCTCATCTGAGCATGTTGAGGTACTTGGATTAGAGAGATTATCTGTTTGAACCACCTTGTGTATATCCAATACCTCATTATACACAAGATCAACTAGTGGTTTACACCTAACATCTGCTATGGAAGTATAAGCAGATGGAGGTTCTACTTTGTTATATCCCAAACCAGCCCTATGTTTATTTACTAATTCAGTTGTGCTGCTCATCCTGAAAAGTTTTTCATATTTTTCACCTTGGCTTAGAAATTTGTCTCTGTAAGACTCGGCCAATACAAGTTCAGTCTTGGCAGTGGTTAGTCTTTCTAAAAGATTTTTAATCTGACACTGTTTATTAGTGTCTTCATGTTTTAAACTTGAAATAGTTTTCTCCATTTCATCAACCTTTTCTTTGTAATTTCTTTCAACCTCAAAGAAATTTGCCTTGACAACTTGTAAAGACTCAAGCTCATTACAGAGTTGAGAATTTATCTTTTTATAAATAGTTAATGTTTCTGAGCATTCAGGTGAGCACATTTTATTATATACCTTGTTTGAGGAAGATGAGTCATCTGCCATCAAAGCACTGTTGGAAATGGAGGCATCTTCTGCTTGAAAACTCCAGTCTGAAAAATCCTGATGCTCAGCAATATTTGCATTGAAGGTTTGATTTGTTGCTTGCTGGTTAATTTGCCTCTCTCCTGTTGCTGGCTGATTCCTTGGTGCTTTGCATTCTCTTGCAAAGTGACCAAGCTGCTGACAGTTGTAGCATCTGATTTTGGATTTATCCAGTCCAAAACCTGTTTTCATGTTATGTTTCTTGAACTGCCTCCCTGTTCTCTGATAAAATTTCTTTGCTCTGAAAGAAATCATGGCCATCTGATAATTTATGTCCATCTCTTCTAAATCATCAGTAGGGATTCCTTCCAGATCTTCTTGACATAACTGAAAGTAGTTTGTTTCTTCAGTTACTAAAGCTCCTTGCCCATACGTTGGTAGTGAAGTTGGGTTTGAGAGATGATTTGGGAGTGAGTTTGATGAAGTTAAGGTTTCAGGAAGTGTGACATTGGGTATGGGTGTAGGATGGTAGATGGGTTGGAAACTTTGATATGGAGAATTGTTGATGGGTGCATGAAGAGCAGCTGAACCTGATGGTGAATGGAAGGCTTTAGATTCTTGGACATCCAGTTCCATCTGATAGGCACTGAGAATACCGAACAACTCTCCCAGAGTTAGAGTCTTCAGATTTTCTGTTCTTCTGATTGTTACCGAGTAAATGTTCCATGCCTTTGGAAGAGATCTCAGAAATTTTCTGAGCACGTCTTGATTATCCAGAGTTACACCTGCAGATGCCAAATCATTCACAAGTTGGACATACCTTAGGTACTGTGAAGACATATTTTCATTGTTTTGTTGACAAAAGTTCTCAAACTTTTGTTTCAACATATCCTTCTTGTTCTCTTTGACATCATCTGAACCTTCATACATCTGCTTCAAGGAGTTCCACAGTTCTTGAGCAGACTTGCATTTCTTGAATGCATGTATAATAGAGTTAGGTATTGACATCTGAATGAGCCAGAGAGCTTTTGAGTCAACTTCCATCTTCTTGTAATCTTCGTCTGAATACATAGATGGATCTTTTGGTACTGCAGGTCCTCCAGCTCCAGCCGCAGCAATTGTGGGAACGTAAGGACCTTCAAGAACAGATTTCCAAAGCTTGAAGTCTTGATTCCTTATGAATCCTTCCATTCTGACTTTCCAGGTGTCAAATTCTTCAGGTGTGAACATCGGTGGCTTGTTGAGAGTGCCATTTTCTGTATCATGTTTGTTTAGAGCAGCCATCTTAGACAAACACAGAAAAATATGAGTAATAAAGTGATGAGATTTGTAGAAGAAAATAGAACTGGTAACTTAAGGATGATTAGTCACTTAAGTTTAAGAGCCAAAGCTCTGATACCACTTGTAGGATCGGGTTGTTTAGTCTAAACAACACTTCACAAGTATTTCTTACTTAAATCTAACAGATGCGGAATGTTCTGTTAGAATAATCTCACAATTACACTCACAATGACACAGTAATAATCTTTGAACAATAATAATAACACAAGAATAATTCAAGCTCAAGGATATATTTCTCTCAAAGTGGAAGTATACAATCAAGCACACTTCAAGCAACCATACGATGGGAGGTTATATAGCCGAGGCTACAACCGTATACACTTAGGAATACAAGTTGGGTATACTAGACAAGTACATAAAGTAAAGCTTATTCTAGTATGTTGAGTGTCTTAACAGGCTAAGACACTCAGTTGTAATCATTATATTTATAGACATTGACTTTACAAAAGACTACTAAATACAAAAGACATTTAATGTTGTTGATCTTCAAGGCTTCAGATGATCTTTGTATTTAATGCAGCATGGGAGAAGTAAGGCGCTTTATCTGACTCATTACATGTTGTCTTTGTCTTTACTCAGACCAACATGTCTTGTGTCAGTACCTTTTGTACCATGAGAGTAATCTGCTACAGTCTTTGTCAGAGGATAAACCTCGGAAGTCTTTGTCTTCCGTGCATAAGAGGATTCCTCGGAAGCAGTTGTCTTGTATAACCTTCGGCAGGAACCAGTTATCCTTCGGAAGCAATGCTGCTTCCGAAGAATCACTTCTTCCTTTCGAAGGTGTTTATTCAAAGAGGCTCCTATACTTAGACAAAACAAGAAGTTTGGTGAGCATCAGCCTTTATTGGTCTTTACAACATGTTTATTACAATGATACTTGCTTGAATGTTTATTGCATGAGTACTTATTTCAAAGTCCTCATTGATATATATGTATAAATGTATGTGTTATATCGGTAATTCCACAACTATTTAGCTCAATTGACGAGCCGTGGATTAATATGGATAGTGCTATCGGGTTGGCGCCATTCATTTCGAGATTTTGGTCGCACCAAATCGTTCCCAAGTGCCTGGGCTTAAATGAATGTATATTTTCATTTACTATATATATATTTGATTGATTGTTGGCATTATGGGGCGAAAAGTCATAGGTTTGGTTGTGGGCTCATGGTTAAGTAATCATTCACTTGTGCTAATTTTAATTTAAACATTATATGGATAATTTTTATAAATACTTTCCTTCAACATTTTTATCGAGTCGCAAACCTACGGACTAACCAACTATTTTAGTTGACCCTTTTTATGCATGTATTTCAGGAAATAACTAAGCTTGGATTATGCATGCTCTTTTGTGATACAACCGAAGATTTGGGCAATATTGTTTTGATAGTTAGGAAATATGAAGAATCTTTATATGTTGTATTCATTTTGGAATATTGTAACTGACATTATGTATCGTTTATGGACCATGAATGCATGCTAGTTGTTTCTTTAAACACAATGCGTTCAGAGATCCGATTTCGTGACACCCTCGTGATTCCGCTTTAGCTGAGGTGTGACAGATTGGTATCAAAGCCATTGGTTATAGAGAATTAGATTTTACTATTAGTGAGACCTAGACTATGGACTTTAGCTTATCCTAGGACTTATGTGTATTTACATGATATATAAGGATTAATTGCCTTTAGTTGCAAAATAAAAGTGTTGTATATCTGTATAGAAGATGCCACCAAAAAGGAGAGGGAGGAAGCCGAAGCAAACTACCGAAAATGAAAACGCAAATCTCGAGAACATAACTCTCAACTCCAATGACATCACTGAAATAGTGGATAGGCATATCAAAGCTGCCATACCTAAGATCGTTGCTCAAGTCAATTCAACAACATGGAACAACAACAATAATAACATCGGTCACAATGGCTCTGCAAGCAACAATGATGACACTGAAGGGGGAACTGCCAAAAGGGGGTGCACCTACAAAACGTTTGTGGCATGTAAACCTAAGGAGTTTTATGGAAATGATGGGGCCATTGGAGTTTTGAAGTGGCTTGAAAAGATGGAGGCAGTCCTCCGTATCAGCGACTGTCTTCCTAGCCAAAAGGTGAAGTAAGATGTTTGTTCACTCCAAGGTAAAGCCTTAACTTGGTGGAACACCCAGATTCAAGCTCGTGGAATCGATGAAGCTGAGGCACTAGGATGGACTGAATTCAAGGCGTTAATTACCGAAGAATATTGTCCTATCAACGAACTACAAAAACTGGGAGCCGAGTTTTGGAATCTCTCCATGGTTGGTGCTGAAATACAAGCATACACCAATCGATTTCTTGAGAGATCTTGCTTACTTCCACACATGATTAACTCGGAAGCCGAAAAGGTGGAAAGGTATGTCTGGGGTTTGGCACCTCAAATCCGGGGCTTGGTCACTTCCTCTCGACCAACCACATTGAAAAGTGCCATCCTCCTGGCGGGACAATTGACTGAGGAGAAGATCAGAACAGGAACACTGGCGTGCAGGGGAAAAGCGAAAGTTTGAGAGCTCACGCCCGGCGAATGCACCAAGCAAGAAGACCACAATTGCCCGCAACTATGGGGCAGTCACATAGGAAAAGAATTCACCTTCACCATCAAAATGCAACAAGTGTAATTTGTACCACCAAGGAGAATGTCCTATCTGCTCACAATGTAAGAAGACGGGGCCCTTTGCTTGAAACTCCTGAAACAATCAAAGTGGCTGTTATGATCTTCTAAGAAATCTAATATTCTTCTTTAAGGTGAGAATTATATGTTTCATTCCCATGTAAACATTTCTTTTTAGTTTCTAGGCCAGGTGTTTTATTATATTTTAACAACAGGTGCTTTATTTAACGGTTTCTTTTGCAAAATCATTAAATGCTTTATCAACGCCGTCGCAGCGCGGGTTTCCAACTAGTATATATATATATATATATATTGAAATTTATACTTATATTTATATTGATATTTATACTTTCATACGGGCAGTATAGGCCTATACGTGCCGTATAGTTGACGTCTGAAGAACATGACAGTCATGTGATGTGATGTGATGTGTCAGAATTTGTCGGTAGAATTTGTCGGTAGAATTTGTCGGAATTAAAATATCCATACGACCAGTATAGGGCTATAAGAGCCATATGGATGGTGTTCAAGGAACCACCCTGACGTTTCCCTAACAGCTCCCAACTAAAAAACATATTTTGGCTAAAAGATGTCTTCCCAATCCCACCCATTCCTACAACTGTAAGAATGTCAACAGTATGACAAGATCCATCAGTTAACCATGAACTAATATATGCAATGTAATGGTCCATCCCAATCAGACATGGCAGGGTATTACATAATGGTTCACATAACCTACGATTGATGTCGGTGACAACTTCTTTGATAAACTCTGTCTCTTTCCTGAAATTGATTTCAGTGATAAACATACAACACAACCTCATCTAAAGGTACGATGACAAGTATGCCTTGCAACATAGGCAGGTTGGGTCAGGTCGGGTAATAGGTCAGAACGGGTTCGGCTCAGGATGGGTAGAATGAGTTTTAAGCAAAATCAGTTCGGATCTAATTGGATTGTTCTTACAAAACATAAATTTTGTTTAATTTAAAATGTGTTATAAGTAAACTAGATAATACATATTAGGATAATTTTCATTGATTTTCACATCAAATATGTTATTAATCATTCTTAAATGTTTAAATCCATTACATTCGCATGGTTTTTAGGTACCTATCTTGACTCGTATTGTGTTCAAGTGTTAACCATCTAAACCTATTCCATATTATCCATGTCAACTAGTGGCGGACCTAGAAATTTTTGTTACGGGGGTCGGAAATTTTTTCTAAATAATTATTTGTCGTTAAATATTTTTTAATTGGACCAATTCGAACGAGGTCGGGTCTGATCATACAAAAAAAGTGATGAAACTAAATTAAACCACAAAGACATAATAATAGTACGTCAAATAATCTCGTTGATTAGGATGACCGATGATATGATAAAATTAGTTTTATTTTCGCAGAATTCAAATGAAGACTATTCAAATCAACAAATTCAAGATTTAACTACATTTTATTTTGAAAAATCGTTCCATATTACCTAAAAATACACAAATAAACTAAGTTTCTAATCATGCTAACAAGTTTCAATTATTCAAATTGTACAATAATCATTTAATCTATAAATTTTGGTGTATACAAGTTAGTTACTGTTCCAGTTTATTTTCTGAGAGGAACTGAACATAAATTATGATAGTTAAATTCAATCATTTAATATACAAATTGGGTATTATTACTTTTTTTTTAGTTGGGCTATGAGTGGTTAGGTATTGAGTTGAATTATAAATTGTTATTTGGGTTTAATCACAGGTAATGCATATTGCGTTATTTGGGTACTATTTTATAAGTTTTGGTTTTAAAATGGTTTTAGAATGTGCTTTATTGGGGCCATCAAATTTTTAGTGGGGTCGGGGAAAATTTTTATTGTGGGTCGGTCGAGATCGGATCCTATATATAACATTAAAAAAAAAGATCATGGGGGTCGGTCGACCCCATCTCTATATGGTGGGTACGCCCCTGATGTCAACCCATTATACTAAAATGGTTTACCCAAACCAGCTCTGGTTTCAACGGCTCTCTGGTTTCAATCTATTCATCATCCAAAAACGTAATGATTCCGAAATCCGAAAAGGGTGTTATAAAGGTGATCTATGAATCTATTACGATTGTCCTTGCCTCTAAAACTTAAAAACACGTCATAATCATATGTAAGATTATGATGATGATCAAGAACATGAGTTGAATAAGATGGTAAAAGTTCAGTGAGAACAACCATGGATGGTGATAAATTATTGGAAGAAGATATGTATGAATGATATGACTTTTGAGTGAGGATAAGTCTGTAAAGGGGTAAGGCTTCAAGTTTAAGGACTTTTTAGTCTTGTGAGGATGGACCCACGTTAAGCATTCATTAGTCATTACGGAAATTTCCTTGAAAGTAGTTGGAATGGACCCTCTTTAAGCATTCATTAGTTATTACGGAAATTTCCTGGAAAGTAGTTGGAATTTGTGAATTGCCTAGTCGTTTAATATTTAGAATAAACAAGTGGGCAATGGCCACATCAAAAATTATTTAATATTTTTTCACTTCACGTATTCTTATCTTTGTTTTTGCTATTACCATCACATTGTTTTTATAAAAATCAAATAAAAAACTCAAAAAATATATTATGTTTATATAATTTTATTTATATATATTTTAGAAAAGATAAATGATAGACTTTAATATTCAAACTAGGATTAAGGACCAGTATGCTAGACGCAGGTCTTATATACTGAATCGATATATCTTAAATATAAAAATTCAAATATCAAACTTACATACAAAATATGTCATAACCACCATCACTTTGACGTCATTAAACCTTAAATCTTGTCACATTATGAAAGTGACAATTGAAAGTATGCATGTAAAAATAAGCTAATACAACACTCAAATGGCCGGAGCATCAATCCCCAAAAATAAAAATTGAATTCTTAAAAATGGCAAAGAAAGGAAAAACACCATAAATCTTTTTGTAAATTTTTTGTAAAGTGTTGTTTGTGATTATCTAATATCACCTATTAGATAATAAAAAATATTTTAATATTAAGAAGCACACTTTTAATAAATAAAATTACTATATAATATGAAAATTTTCAAATAATTTGTAACTCATAAAATCTTTTTATAATTTATAAATCATTATTATTAGCTATTAAAAATGAAATGTTTAAAACCCAAACTTTGATAAAGGAATTTTTTTTATATACAATATTATTATTTATTTTCTATGTAATGTTGATCATATTTTAAATAAAAAAATTATTTATAATTTTTAATTTGTATTATTGAATACTTATAATATTTTATTCAATCCGTGTATTACACAGGATGCTAACCTAGTTTTATATATATATATATATATATATATATATATATATATGGGATGGTTCGAATGTTAACCATTCTTTATTGCGTTAAACGAATAATTACATCTTATTACTTTGGGGCCCACATTAAAGTAAATTTAAAGGTTTAGGTTCTTTCTTCTTTTTTTATTATTGTAATTGGGCCATACATTAATTAAAAAAGAAAAAAAACATACACCTTGAGATTTCTTTTAATGTGAGCCTCAAAGTAATAAGATGTAGTTATTTGGTTAACGCAATAAGAAACGGTTAACATTTGATCCTCTCCCTATATATATATATATATAGGGGAAGGATCAAATGTTAACCCTCCCTTATTGCGATAACCCGCCATCCCTTATTGCGATAACCCGTGTTAACCCGGCATTTTTTGCCCGAATCTTTGTTTTTTTTCATGGTTTTTGTTATACATAAATAGCGGGTTTCTTTTTTGTGTTTTTGCTAATTCATCACCATTTAGAAATTATTTACAAGAACCATGAAAAACACAAAAAAGAAACCCCCTATTTATGTATAACAAAAACCATGAAAAAAAAAACAAAGATTCGGGCAAAAAATGCCGGGTTAACACGGGTTATCGCAATAAGGGAGGGTTAACAAAGGAACCATCCCTTATATATATATATATATATATATATATATATATATATATATATATATATATTATATATATATATATATATATATATATATATATATATATATAACATATGTGCCGGAAGCGTTACCGGAATAGTAATTTGCACAGTAAAGTGCACAGTAACTCAGGTACACATTACGCGAAACTATGTTGAAACTATTTACACTTGAGGCATAACACTAAACTTTGATGCGATTGTCTGAAATCTGATTTAAAACCTTAGGGTTTAACAGTCAGAAACATATCAGACAACACCGAACTGACACACAGATACTTCATTTGATGCTAGTATGTATAAACGTATGCGAGGATAAACAGAACAAAACTATAACAGTTGTTGTTACAGAATGCTAAACCGACGAATTATTCGTACAGGTGACGATCTGTACGAATAGATCTGAAAGTTTAACGATCTGAAGTGATGACTGAACAGTAGAAAACAAAATCAGAAAGTGAAACGTACGATTGTGTTCGTACAGTTAGCGCTCTGTACGAAGACGCACGTAAGTGACGTTTTCTGACGAAACGAAACGAAAGCGAAGACGATTCGAACGATAATAAATTTAAGGAAATATAAAATTTCCTGTTTTACAATTTTGAAACTCATCAGAAATAAATAAACAGAAACTATTTTAATTAAAACGCGTAAAATAACTTCATTTTAATCAAAATACGTAAAATACGCGAAATGGTGACGCGAGTTAACGAAACACTTAAAATAATCAATTTCGATAAATAATTCAAGAAACATTGATTTAAAAGATTTACTAGAAATAACCACCTTTAAAAATAATTCAAATAAACTCTTTTTATTTAAATAACACGCATTACATTCCGGAAAAGCAACGAAGACGCGAACCGAGTAACGAAAACGAACCCGAACTCACTCGGGGTATAAATACCCTAAATGAGTTCAACCAACTCATTTCTCTCATCTCCTTCACTCTCTAAAAACCCTATTTCCGGATTTTGACTTCCACCACCATTCTCAAACTTCAAATCTACTTAACTCACTCATTTCTTGATGAAATTGAGTGATTCTTGAGCCTAAACGATGATCTCGATCTCCTGTACACGAAAGTACAACCGATCTGAAACAAGAACCAACTGAAACGAAGTAATCTGTGGAGAAAAGTAGCGAAAATTAGGGTTTTTAACCCACCTTGTCCGACCCAAGCCTTAACCGATTTAGAACCTCTCATCTCGAACCCTATAGCAACGGGAACTAGTCCTAACACACACCATTACTTGAAACCATCATAGACTTGAGTTGGGAACCCGTTTGGAACCTCCATGCATGGTCGACCTCAAGCTTCAGCCCACCGAATAAAACCATTCGGCCGAATGAAGGCCGAATAGCCTCATTCTCTCGGCATTCACTCGGCCAGCCACCCTTCTTCGGTTGGGCTTAGATCATTCGGGTCACACTCATTCGACTGGGGCACCTCATTCAGCCTAGATCCCATGCGGCTACCCCCATTCGCCCAAGCAATCCCATTCGGTCAAGGAGTATGAGCTTTGATCGGCCGAGCCCCACCCCGTTCGACCATCTGCTTTCACTCGGCCAACACCTCCACTGTTTCAACCAAGTGCTTCAGGCCCGATATCAATAGGCAGAAGCCCATGTGGCTGTTGGCCCAGAAGCCGTTTCGGCCCAGCTCCATGTGATCAGCCGAGATGAGTAGCAAGCCCAATAGCAAGGCCCACTGAATCGGCCCAAGGCCTGTGGTTGCGGCCCAATCTCAGTCCATTGGCCCATTAGAATTAGTTTATTGCACAATTCATACGGCCCAAGGCCATTATTTTGGCCTACACATTCGGCCCACATTAGCCCATCCGGCCCAATAACAATTTAATTGCCCACTCCACTCATACGACCCACTTGGATTTAATGTGAATCAAACACTTGAAACCATTTAGACTAAATATAACATGCATGGGAGTGGGTAACCTCATACTACAAAGGTGATAACAATGTGGTTAAGTAAAACATGTAAAACCTTAAAACCTTACTTTCCAAGAAGGTTAACAAGTGATTTCAAGAATAATAAGGGATAAGGATTTCAAATCTCAACTTAAAACCTAAGTGGCATTTGGAAACCAATCAAGGCCAAGGGGTTACAACTCATCACGGGGCTATGATGAGTTAAACATAAGACAAATAACACTACATATCAAGATTAATTATGGTTAAGACAAAGTGTAAGACTTCCAACTATAAACCTAAGGCTATACTTAGGTTGATTTTGCAAACTTATAGTCAACACACACTTAACCAACATGTTATAATAATGTATTCTAACACTAACTTAATTGGATTAAGAAGACTAAAAACCTATAATAAATACACGGGGCCGAATGATAGCCGTGACTCATGAGTGTTAGCCAATCTTAGGGCTAACACATACACACACACAAAACACTACAACTTCTACTTATGAGTTACAACAATATGAAATCAATACAGGATCGTGAACATAACAACCAAAACAACAACGAGCGCGTCCATTCTTGTTTTTACTTAGTCAACCACTTCAACAACAAGGTGAGTTCATTTGTCCCTTTTTCAAACATATTTGTTTTTACCTCGGGACTGAGAAGCATGTTATACATTTTAAACAATTATTGAAATGTTAATAAATGTTTTTTTTTATAATAATAAACTCAATACTTAAACTTTGTGCTTGATGCTTATGATATAAACTAAAGGCTTAAACTTTATACTCGATGCTTATGCTATAAACTCAATGCTTAAACTTTATACTTGTTACTTATGCTATAAACTTTATGCTTAAACTACATGCTCGATGCTAAAGCTTTGAAACACTTAAGCTAAATGCTAAACACTAATGCTACACACTAATGCTTAACACTAATGCCACATGCTAATGCTAAGCACTAATGCTACATGCTAATGCTTAACACTAATGCTACATGCTAATGCTAAACATTAATGCTACACGCTAATGCTTAACACTAATGCTACATGCTAATTCTAAACACTAATGCTACACGCTAACGCTTAACACTAATGCTACATGCTAATTCTAAACACTAATGCTACACGCTAATGCTAAACACTAATGCTACACGCTAATGATTAACACTAATGCTACATGCTAATTCTAAACACTAATGCTATACGCTAATGCTGAACACCAATGCTACATGCTAATTCTAAACACTAATGATACACGCTAATGCTAAACACTAATGCTACATGCTAATGCTTAACACTAATGCTACATGCTAATTCTAAACACTAATGCTACATGCTAATGCTAAACAACTAAATGTTACATGCTAATGCTTAACACTAATGCTACATGCTTGATATGTGCAAAGTAGCTTAATTAAAACTAATAAAAATCAAAACTATCCTAGACACTAAGTAATATTCTAGACTCTCTAAACTAAACTACTAACAGGCAAGTGAACCTATCGAAAAGTAGCACAGAAAAGTAAGTCCGGATTATCGAACCCACAGACTCTTACAGAAAATGCAAATAGACTCAATGACTTATCTATACAAATGACTTAAATTAAATTAGATGTTTGAAAGGGGGGTTTTGTAAGTAACTAAATAAACTGAAATTTATAAAATTCTGAAAATCAAATCAAGACTCAAATTGGAAAATGCAACTAAGATTCACGAATGATGAAATGACTACCTAGGGTTTACTTTAATACATGTCTAATGTTTTATGGATTGATTGTGGAACTTATTTTGGAACCGGGATCTTTGAGTTTTAACTTAACAACAAATTAGAGATTCTTCAACCGTTTTCAAAGATTTCAACTAAATTGTTTATAAGTATATTAAACACTGGTTTAGGTTAATTACTCTCACAAGTTAACCAACCCATCAATGATATATCCTAAAAACCATCTACCTCACGGAAAAGAAAGCCTCAATGCACCAACATGCAAGGGATAATAAGGAGATTCATCTTAGACTTAGCATACAAGACTATGTTCAATTAACCTAATTTTAGTCTTTTTACAAAGATTTTAACTAGTTCTTAAACATGCAAGATATAATAACAAACCCTCACCTCACGGCTATTGAATTTGGTTAACATCTAATTCATTTGTGATCTAATTATTGTTCCTATGAATTACTACGTCTAGTAATGCATCCACTAATCATAAACACAAAGTAAATGACCTAACACATGCTCATTATACGAAAGACATTCGCCAAAGCACACGAGGACACAATAAATCAGATCACAAACATCATAAACATTCATATACATCCAAGAATCCAAACCAAATCATTAAATCATTGAAAAATCCAAACTTGTTCCACAATCAATCGTTATAAACGTCAAACATGCATAATTGTAAAACCCTAGGTAGTTCTATTGTTCTAGCCAGCAACCATACTGAACAAACAGCAAGAAATCAGTATAAAACCAATCTTAAACATCATTCAAATAAGAATAACAAGAAGAAAAGAAGAACCGATCACGTTACACCCTTCGAATCACTCGTCAGGGCTTCTCGATGATCCAACTTGACTCCAACCTTGATTCTCTGCTTCTAGTCGCCTCCTAGGTCGTCTCTGATCGTTCAAAATCGAATGAATGCGCCTCCAGCCGTTTCCAAATCATAAAACTCAAAAATCTGACAAAATAACCCTGTCGCGCTACGCGACAGGAATCCTGCTAACCGTCGCGATACGCGACACACCCAGCTACCCGACAAAATAGTCGGGTCAAACCCGCAATCATTAAAAAAGGGCAAACACGTAATTTTCCACCTGTCGCGCTACGCGACAGGGTTTCAAGAGGTTGTCGCGATACACGACATGTACTTTTTTCCAGAATTATTCTTCTTTTGATCATCAGTCAATCCTCGCTCGCCCGGAAGCTCGTTTTCTTGGTCTTTTGTACCAAATTAACATGTTTATTACCTGCAAGCAACAATTTGTGGAAATGTGAAGAACCAGCATCAATCGACTCTAAAAATGAATAAAACTGTAAAGAAACTAAACAGAAACAAATAGAAAAACAGATGTCTTTTACAACACATCAATGCTAATGCTAAACACTAATGCTACACGCTAATGCTTAACACTAATGCTACATGCTAATTCTAAACACTAATGCTACACGCTAATGTGTAACACTAATGCTTCATGCTAAAGCTAAACACTAATGCTACATGCTAATGCTAAGTGCTAATGCTATAATGCTAATACTATATGCTTACTATGCTTGAAGTGCTCAGAATGCTATAAACTTTGTATGCTTATTATGCTTGCCATGCTAAAACAACGGTTTGGCCTCTCAGTGCTTGCCCTACCGGTTGTGAAGCTTATACTTGTGCACAAGATACGAAAATGCTAAGCTACCTGAATGCTATAAACTTGTATGCTAAAACTATCGACTATGGTAGAACATACCAAATTGGTCTCTCAGTGCTTGCCATGGGGTGTTCTTCATAGTCGGGACTTGAAGGAACAGACCATTGGCCTCTCAGTGCTTGCCATAGGGTGTCCTTCATAGTCAGGATTTAGAGGAGCAGACTGTTGGTCTCTCAGTGCTTTCCATACAGTGATTCCTCAATGTCCACTTATGCTATAAGCTTAAACATAATGCTAAAGCTATTGGCTATTATAGAATGGACCAACTGGCCTCTCAGTGCTTGCCAAGGGGTGTTATTTGTAGCTAGGACTATTGTAGATCAGACCTTTTGGCCTCTCAGTGCTTGCCAAAAAGGGTGTTCTCCATTGTAAAGACTAATAAAGGTTGATGCTCACCAAACTTCTTATTTTGTCTAAGTATGGAACCTTACAGAGAAGAACATCCTTCGGAAGAAAGGAGTTACTCTTGAGAAGCAACATTGCTTCCGAAGGGTAACCAATTCCTGCCCAAGGATGTACAAGACAAACTACTTCGGAAGACAAACACTCAGAAGAATTCAGAGCATCAGAGCTTCCGAAGAAACTAAAGCTTCCGAAGACACTTCTCAGCAGCTTCCTCAGAAGACAAAGACTTCCGATATTACTCCTTTATCAAAGGCTGTAGCTGAGTACTTTCATAGTACAAAAGGGTCTGACACAAGACATGCTGATATGAGTAAAGACAAAGACAACACACCTAGAGTCTGTGAAAGCTCCTTACTTCTCTACTTAAGCATTAAATGCAAAAGATCATCTGAACTCTGAAGATCATTAACATTAAATGTCTTTTGTATTTAGTAGTCTTTTGTAAAGTCAATGTCTATGAATGTAATGATTGTGATTGAGTGTCTTAGCCTGTTAAGACACTCAACATACTAGAATAAGCTTTACTTTGTGTATTGTCTAGTATACCCAACTTGTATTCCTACGTGTTTACGGTTGTAGCCTTGGCTATATAACCTCTCATTGTAAATCGACTAAGAGTGGGTGATTGAAGGTTGTAAAACTTTGAGAGAAATATAGCTTTGAGCTTGAATTTATTTCTTGTGTTCTTATTGTTAATTCAAAGATTATTTGATCACCATTGAGTGTTTGTGAGATCCTTCTAATAGATATTCCGCATCTGTTAGATTGTAAGTAAGAAATACTTGTGAAGTGTTGTTTAGGTTGAACAACCCGATCCAAAAAGTGGTATCAGAGCCTTGTCTCTCAAACTTAAGCGATTAATCATCCTTAAGTTAACCGTTATATTTCTTCTAATATCTCACTGCTTCTAAACTCATAATCTGTGTGTTTGATAAAATGGCTGCTCTAAACAAACATGATACAGAGAATGGTACTCTCAACAAGCCACCGATGTTCACTCCTGATGACTTTGACACTTGGAAAGTCAGAATGGAAGGATTCATCAGGAACCAAGACTTCAAACTTCGGAAGTCTGTTCTTGATGGTTCTTACATTCCTACAGTTGCTGCTGCTGGAGCTGGTGGAGCTGCAGTACCAAAAGAACCATCTATGTACTCAGATGAAGACTACAAGAAGATAGAAGTTGATTCTAAAGCTCTTTGGCTCATTCAGATGTCAATACCGAACTCCATTATACATGCATTCAAGAAATGCAAGTCTGCTCAAGAACTGTGGAACTCCTTGAAGCAGATGTATGAAGGTTCAGATGATGTCAAAGAAAACAAGAAGGATATGCTGAAACAGAAGTTTGAAAACTTTTGTCAACAAAACAATGAGGGCATGTCCTCTCAGTATCTAAGGTATGTCCAACTTGTGGATGAATTAACAACTGCATGTGTGATACTGGATAATCAAGATGTGCTCAGAAAATTTCTGAGATCTCTTCCAAAGGCTTGGAACATTTATTCGGTCACCATCAGAAGAACAGAAAACTTGAAAACTCTGACTCTAGGAGAGTTGTTTGGTATTCTCAGTGCTTACCAGATGGAACTAGATGTCCAAGAATCTAAAACTTCTCATATATCATTTGGTTCAGCAGCCCTTTATGCACCCATCAACAATCCTCCATACCAGAGTTATCAACCCATCTACCATCCTACCTCCACACCCACTGTTACCTTTCCTGAAACTCCAATTCCATCAAACACACACTCAAATCATATCTTTAACCCAACTCCACTACTAACCTCTGGGCAAGGAGCTTTTATGGCTGAGGAAACCAACTACTTTCATTTGTGCCAGGAAGACTTAGATGGAATCCCTGCAGATGACCTTGAGGAGATGGACATAAACTATCAAATGGCCATGATCTCTATAGAGCAAAGAAGTTTTATCAAAGAACTGGCAGACAGTTCAAAAGGCACAACATGAAGACTGGGTTTGGGCTTGACAAATCTAAGCTCAAATGCTTCAACTGCCAACAGCTAGGGCATTTTGCCAGGGAATGCAAGACTTCAAGCATTCAGCCATCAACTTCTGGGCAACCACAACAAAAGCCATCAAGCTCAACAAATAATGCAAACATTGCAGAGCAAGACTTTGCAGATTGGAGCTTTCAAGCTGAGGATGCTTCCATTTCCAACAGTGCATTGATGGCAAATGACTCAACTTCCTCATTCAAGGTAATTGATAACATGTGCACACCTGAATGCTTAGAAAAGTTAACTATTTATAAAAAGATAAATTCTCAACTCTGTAATGAGCTTGAGTCTTTACAAGTTGTCAAGGTAAATTTCTTTGAGGCTGAAAGAAATTACAAAGAAAAGATTGAGGAAATGGAAAAGACTATTTCAAGCTTAAAACATGAAGACACTAACAAACAGTGTCAAATTAAAAATCTTTTAGAAAGACTAACCATTGCCAAGACAAAACTTGTATTGGCTGAGTCTTACAGAGACAAATTTCTAAGCCAAGGTGAAAAGTATGAAAAACTTTTCAGAATGAGTGATACATCTGAGCTTGTAAGAAAGATGGGAGCTGGTTTGGGTTATAAAAAAATGGAGCCTCCATCTGCTTACACTCCTATGGTAGAAATCAGATGTAAACCAGTAACAACTCTTGTGTATGATGAAGAGTTAGACATACACAAAGTAGATCAAAGTGATGATCTCTCTAATCCAGACCCAAGTAACTCAACATGCTCACATGAGAGTGATACTCCTATCAAACCAGAAATAACAAAATTAGCTTTAAGAAATAAGAAAAGAACTAAGAAAACTAAGAAACAGTCATCAGTTTTTATTAAAGCTAAGAACATACAAACAGGGAGTATCTCCTCATATGACTATGTGACCTGTCCATCTGACAAGTCCAAAAGGGGTAGATCAAAGGAAAGAAAGGTCAATTTTTCAGTAAATCAGGCAAATCCTAAAGCCAACATGTCTATTGGATCATCCAAACCATCATCCTCTGAAAACCAAAGCTCAGCCTTCATCAAAAATGATAAGCAGAAACAATCTTTCAACAATCAGACTGTGTGTCTGATATGTGGTGAGATGAATCACTTCGCTGTTGTTTGCTTATATAATCCAAGAAGCAGAATCCTCTCTGAAATACAAGGAAGAGGAAGAAAGAAGAGCTGGAGCAAGTCATCTGTTTCTTCAGAAGAACCAGGAAGGAATTTTGTCAAGAAGGTATCGGAAGCTAGTACTTCTGATAGTCAAAAGAAACAAAACAAGAAGGCTTCTGAAGGTAAGAAAGCATCAGAAGCACATGCAAAAAGAGCTTCCGACTGACCAAAGAAAACTACTACCCCCGGAAGAAGATCATCAGAAGAAAACCATCAGAAGAAAAACTCCACTTTCAAGTCATCGGAAGGAAAAGGTAAAAGAACTTCCGATGATCATCAAAAGAAGAAAGCTCTTCCGACAAAATTCAAACAGATATGGAAAAAAAAGGAAATCTCTGAACCATCTATTCAATCTTCAGTCCAATCAAAAACAAGCACATCATCGGTTCCAACTAGGATGATGTCAAAGAAATTTACTTATAATGATGTTAATGGAAAACCCAAGACCATAATGGCCTGGGTTCCATCAGAAACTAACTCACTTCTGGTCATGTGCAGGAACAACAGGAATCAAAAGGCAACTTGTAGATAGTTGACAGTGGCTGTTCCAGGCACATGACAGGCAACAAGACTCACCTTCATAAATATGAACCATTCTTTGGAGGGTCTGTTGCTTTTGGAAGTGATCCAGTGGGACGTTACATAACAGGTAGGGGCACTATCACAAATGGCAAGGTAAGCTTTAAGAATGTGCCCTTTGTTAAGGAACTAAATTATAATTTACTGAGTGTATCACAGGTGTGTGATCAAAAGCACAACATGTTGTTTACTGAGCATGAATGTATTGCTCTGAAGCCAGGATTTGTTGTTCCAAATGATCAAATTTTGCTTAGGGCTCCAAGAAGAAATAACATGTACATGCTTGACATGAGCACAGCTACACCACTCAGTAACATAAGTTGCTTTGTCTCAAAATCTTCACTTGATGAATCATCCCTTTGGCATAGGAGACTTTGTCATGTAAACCTTAAAAATATGAATAAACTTGTCAAAAATAACTTAGTAACCGGTTTACCAACAAAAGAATTCATTTGTGTTGATAAATGTGTTGCATGCTTGAAAGGCAAGCAGCATAAATCATCTCACCATGCCAAAGAGATAAATTCTATCACAACAATCCTGCATTTACTTCATATGGACTTGTTTGGCCCCACAAGTGTTAAAAGTCTTGGTAATCACTGATGATTTCTCTCGGTATACCTGGGTACTTTTCTTAAATACCAAGGATGAAACTGCTGAGATCCTAAAGGCATTTATACTTAGGGTGGAGAATGAAAGTGACCACCATGTAAAAATAATTAGGTCAGATCAAGGAACAGAATTCAAGAATCTTGTTTTAAATTCCTTTTGTGAATCTAAAGGTATCACAAGACAATTTAGTGCTCCTAGGACTCCACAACAAAATGGTGTTGCCGAGAGAAGGAATAGGACACTAATTGAGGCTGCAAGGACCATGTTGTCTGATGCCAAACTTCCAATAACTTTTTGGGCAGAAGCAGTCAACACTGCCAGTTATGTTCAAAACAGAGCATTGGTAGTTAAGACACATGGTACGACTCCTTATGAAATTTGGCACAAGAGAAAACCATTTATTGGGTTTCTCAAACCATTTGGATGTCAATGCACCATCTTGAATACTAAAGACCATTTAGCCAAGTTTGCTGAGAAATCAGCAGAGGGTTACTTTGTTGGGTACTCTTCACATGCTAAGGCTTATAGAGTATACATCAAAGCTTCCAGAATTATTGAAGAGTCTGCAAATGTTCAGTTCAATGAACATACTCTCAATAAACCTGGAACAGGCCCTGATTGGTTATTTGATCTTGAGAGCTTTACATCTGCATTTAATCTGGTGAAAGAGTATGTTCCAGTTTCACAGTCAGCTACCATAGACACCTCCAAATGCACAAGAGAAGATGACTTTCGTGTTGAACTGCCAATAGCTTCAAGACAAATCTTGGCAGAATCCACTTCAGCACAAAATGGGGCGTCACAGTCTGAAACAATTAACACATCTCAGGCAGGTCCCTCAAGTGAATCTACTTCTGGTTTACAACATCAAGAAGAAGTAGGAAGTCCTTCAGTAGAGACAACCACTCTGGAAACTTCAATTCACAGAGAAAACCATCCCACTACAGTCCAAACTAAGAATCTACAAGATCTGCCAGAAATCCAACTTGAGGTAGTACTTCCTAACCTTGAGTCAATCAATCTGGATGTGGCTTCTCAACTGGATGTGATTTCAAGAACTCGAATTCACAACACTCATCCAGTTGAGAACATTATTGGTAATGTTGAAGAAGGAGTAAGAACTAGAAGCTCTATGCACGAAGCAAACATTTGTTTGTTTTCATGCTTTCTATCCCAAATAGAACCAAAGAAGGTTGCTGAGGCATTGAAAGACAACAGTTGGGTAGAATCCATGCAAGAGGAGCTTCTTCAGTTTGAAAGACAAGGCGTATGGAAGACTAGCCCTTTACCTATAGGTAAGTATGCAATTGGAACCAAATGGGTGTTCAGAAACAAGAAGAATGACAAAGGTGTTGTCATCAAGAACAAAGCAAGACTGGTTGTTCAGGGATACACTCAGGAGGAAGGCATAGACTATGATGAAGTGTTTGTTCCAGTTGCAAGAATTGAAGCCATCAGAATCTTCTTAGCATTTGCAGCTGCCAAGAACTTCAAAGTTTTTCAAATGGATGTAAAAAGTGCCTTTCTATATGGAAAAATTGATGAGGAGGTTTATGTGTGTCAGCCTCCTGGATTTGAAGATCCAAAGTTTCCTGATCATGTCTGTAAACTTGATAAGGCTCTCTATGGGCTGCATCAAGCTCCCAGAAAATGGTATGAAACTTTGTCTTCCTTTCTACTGTCTAACAATTTCAAGAGAGGAACAATTGATAAAAACCTCTTTTTCAAGAAGTCCAATCAACATATCATGCTAGTACAAATCTATGTTGATGATATTATCTTTGGTTCCACTAATGAATGTTGATGCGAGCGGTCAGTATAATAAAAACAAGACTAAATTTAATCTAATTAACCTAAGCTAAAGACACCAAATCTAATCCTAGACCTATACTTAACCTAAACACCTAGTAATAATCGGAAAACCTAAACTAGACCGCTCCTAAGGCAAGTGTACCTGTCGGTGGCAGAATAGCTGACGGAAGTCCGGATATCAAACCAACGGACACTAGTATAACAAACTAAACCTAGACTGTGAACTTAACTAAGGTAAAAGATGGGCGGGGGGGTTGGTGCTAACTGACAACCAGATCAGGCTGAAACTGACTAAGTGAACTAAACTAACAACTACACTAAAAACAGCAAACTAAACTGATAATGAAACTGGAATCTAACTGCAGTAAGGAAAACTGGTATATCTTGGCTGGGATTGAAAAGTATGACAGATGCTGAATTGGACTGATCTATGAGTGATTAAGACTAGGATCTTATGAATCAGACTAAGGAATACCTAATGGTACCCAGATCAGATACCAGGCAACTCCAATGGATAACCTAAGGCTGTAATATATGCACTAGTCTATCGGGTCACCTTCCGGAATTTTCCCGATATGCAATTGCACTCAAACGGGTGAATCACCTCCCGGATTTCTCCACCCGTTTGTATCCTAAGATACTGGAGAACTACAAAGTTGACAACTTTGACATGGATTGACACTAACACTAAGTAGATCTAAGACAACGCCCTCCCGGGTCGTTTAACTCAAAAATCCTAAGTGTAAGAGACCAACCATCTAACCTATCACCTCCCGGATTTCTAGGTTAGGTTACACATGCAAATAACTATATTTAATGAAGTCTAATCCTATGGAATGTGATCAACAACCCATAAACTAACCTAAAACACAAAGTAGTAGGCCTAACATGCATCTATGTGTGGAAAGACCTTCCTAAACACATGCGGATCAAACATACACCAAATATAATCATTCAACATCCATAAAAACCATCAAAGATTCAAACTTTATAGCTGATTACAAAGCATATATCATCATTAAGCATAAATCAAGTCCAAAATCATCAAAGATCACAACTTTATCATCCCAAACCTAGATACAACCATAGATCTAGCCACAAAACATACTAACAGTAGCTAAACAAGTCTGAATCAAGTCTAAATACATCAAAGATCAAAACTTTAAACTAAGAACATGTAAAGAAAAGGAGAATACTCAAGAACAAGGTCCTTCTTCACTTCTACAAGCCCTAATCAAGCTCTTCCTTCCATGGTTAAGCTCCAGCAGCCTCCTAGCTTGATTAGGGTTCCAAAGTCGCAAAAGAAGTCCCTCAAAACGGCTGGAATGCGATCCATTTATAGAGGGCTTGAAATTAGGGTTTTAGGCCCAAAAATCATCTGGGGCGTAACGCCTGACGTGGATGCAAATAGTCAGGCGTTGCGCGCGAGATTAAGGGAAAGTTGGCGGCTGATGGTTCCGCGCGTAACGCCTAAGTCCAAGTCTCCACGATAGGCGTACCGCCTAGGGTTACTTTTCTTGATTTCTTCGTTTGTTCACCCGCTCTCGATTCCGACGCCCGTTTGCCTTCATTTCCGCTCCTCCGGGACACATTCCTGCATAAAAACACGAAAATGTAAAAAGGAAATAAAATCGACTCGAAATATATACAAAACTAACGAAAACTGACCCGAATATGTACGAAAACGGATGTGTTAAACTAACACATCAAAAATACCCACACTTAAATCTTTTTCGTCCTCGAAAAAGCTAACAAAATGGAATCATAGATCAGGGCTAGTTTTTTAGTATGCAATGATGTAACAATCTTAAATCCTTGTGTATTAACCGCGATTGTTGGTATAATGGTCCAATCTAAACCCGAACACCAATTTCAAGTTCCCTAATCATGATTTATTTATGTTCAAGTCAAATCATTCGTCTTATGGATCCCATCCCTTGGTCAAAACGAGTTATCTTAATCCTAAACAATAGCTTTCAAGGCACAGGATTAAATCAAAAGACTTAAACCTACCTCTGTATGCAAACTACCTAGATAAAGTTAAAATTTCAACCTAATGATGGAGATGGATGAAGGTGTGAGCATTTTGCCTTTTTATTCTCTCATTTTCTTTTGTTTTACCTCACTTGAGCATATTACAGCACTGTTTCACTCGGTTATGAGCCGGGGTATGATAACTGCTTTTTAGCTCTTATTCTCTCTTTCTTTTATTTGCACAGGCTCAGCTCACTTAGTGGATTTTGGAATTTCTTTTATTTAGCGGGCGCCATAAGTCTCGGATTTATTTTCATAAAAAGAGAACATATGTGCCAGGTTTAAATTTTAAGAAATCTAGGTTGTTAGTATACAGAGGTTCCTTTATTCCCTATTACTTAGTTTCAGATTTCCCGAATTTTCCAAGTCTTAAACCTACAAGAATCCTAAATTTAAGTTTATTCTATCAAATCTAAAGGAACTTTCTATCGGCTGGGCCTACCAACAAATCCCAAATCAATACACAAGTTAGCCTCTAAAAACCTAAGCCCTAATCATAGTCCGATCATCTTCCATTTATAAAATGCAAGCCAGAACAAGGACATTTTTCAAGACTCTAGCTATATACATCCTAAAACTCTAGACTCAATCAGAAAGTGCAAAATAAATAAATAAAAAAACGAATATGTGCAAAAAGATAAAACAAAGGTAAAAAGTGGAAAAGACTTAGCTGATCATGCAAAATCAGCACGAGTGAGTCTGATCCAAAAAGAAGATAATCAACAGCCGGTCGTTTGCAAATGAAGTAGTCTAAGTAGTCGCCACCCGAATGTAATTGAGTACGAATGGTTAAAACCAGACTGCAAATTAAGATCTCAAACAAACCAACTAGATTAACTGAAAAAGAAAAAGACTCAAATACTGACTTGAATAATATTTACAACTGACTCAATCGAAAGAAAAATCTTTTTGTGAATTTTTTCAAATTTTTTTTTAATTTTTTTGTGTTTTTAACTTAAAATATTTACAAATTGAGTTATTTAATTACAAGTTTTTATTTATTTACAAAAATTTCAAAAATTTTATTCAAAATTTGACTTCAACTATACAATGACCTAATTTACAAAAATTAAAATTAAAAGGCGCCAGCCTGACATACCCACACTTAGAACAACACATTGTCCTCAATGTGGATTTAGAACTGGCGAAAGATAATAAAAACTAGAATACAACAAAGTAAAGAGGCGGACTCCCTGATAATTTGCAATCATGTCGTGAGTGAAGCCGCGCACCTTTCTATATACAATTACAACTCATATACAATTGTTAATACAACAACAAATGAATTACAATAATACAAACAACATTAGAACAAAGTTACAACATAAACAATAATATACAACTTTTATTTTAGTATACAATTCATTTAATAAGTTACAAAAATTATACATACTAAATTTTATAGTTTACAATACAATACAATTGTTTTTATTAATTTTATTTTTGAATAATATTAATTATTTATAATATACAATTTTATTTTATTTATATACTTAAGGAATTTATTATTTAAAAGTACAATGTATTTTTACAAGTGCTTTATTTATTTTACAACATTTATATTTTTAACATACAACATATATATTTATTTTAATTTTACATTTACATTAATATTCAATATACATAAGTTTACATACATACATTAGTATTACATATACAACACTTATGTTACAAAACATTTTAATTTACATTTACATGAGTATTAATATACAAAATAACATACATTATTTTTATTATTTTTAATATACTATATACATACATTAATGGACGGTGGTGTTTTTTTTTTTTTTTTATATTCTAAAAGTTTAATTACTTAAAACTAATTAATTCCTAATAGCTTAGAATAAACTTAACTATAATTAACCTAAATTATAATTAATCATAACTAAAATTATTTTTAATGAAGCAAAATTAACTAGGCAATTTTAATTAATTAAAATCCTAAGTAATCTAATTTAAACTAGCAAAATAAAATAAACTAAATTCATTAACGCTACTAAAACCAAAATCAAGACAGAATCAAAGCAAACAAACCCTAACAAGTTTACGAAAAATTAAAATTAACCTAAAAGAGATAAAAGGAAAACCGAGTTGAGTCACTAGCGATGAATAAAGTGATCAGATTTAATGCTAGGTAATGCAATCACGGCATACCCACACTTGAATCTGACACAATTGTGCATACACACAAATACATCACCAATCACACAAAACTCGATAAAATCAAACTAAACTATGTACACTATACACATGTTGGGCCGAAGCCCGAATCCCTAACCTGCTCGGGATTCGAGGAGGACAACATCCTCGTCAGATGGAATCGGGCCTCCAATGTAGGGCTTCAACCGGTGCCCATTGACCTTCCACGTGTGGTCACCCGATTCCAATTCAACCGCACCATGCGGGAACACCTCACGAATCACAAATGGGCCTCTCCAACGCGACTTAAGCTTTCCTGGGAAAAGCCTCAGTCTCGAGTCATAAACCAGGACTCGATCGCCCTTCGCGAACTCCTTAACATTCCTCAATCTCCGATCGTGCAGCGCCTTCATGCGCTCCTTATAACTCCACGACCGAGCATACGCATCGTCGCGTAGCTCATCCAACTCATGCAACTGGAAGAACCGGTGCTTGGCGGTCTGTGACAAATCTAAGTTCACAGCTTTCAAAGCCCAAAAGGCCTTGTGCTCAAGCTCTACCGGAAGATGACAGGCCTTACCATAGACCATCCGATAGGGAGTCGTCCCAATCGGATTCTTAAACGCAGTCCTAAAAGCCCACAAGGCGTCATCCAATTTGTCGGCCCAATCCTTCCTAGTATGGCCGACAGTCCTCTCCAGAATCCTCTTAACTCCCCGATTCGTGTTCTCCACCTGACCGCTGGTCTGCGGATGATATGCGGTCGACAGACGGTGGGTGACCCCGTACTTGGCTAACACTTTGTCCATCTGGACATTACAGAAGTGCGTGCCACGGTCATTGATCAACGCTCTCGGAGTCCCAAACCTACAAAACAAGTGCTTCAGAAATCTCACCACTACTCGTGCGTCATTAGTGGGGAGCGCCTGTGCCTCCACCCACTTAGAAACGTAATCAATCGCGACGAGTATATACCTGTTCCCTCGAGAAGCAGGGAAAGGTCCCATGAAATCGATGCCCCAGACATCGAAAATCTCCACAACCTGAATAGGGTGCTGGGGCATCTCATTCCTGGATGAGATATTTCCTGTCCTCTGACAGGAATCGCACTTCCTAACCAACTCATGAGCATCCTTAAAAATGGTGGGCCAATAAAAACCAGAATCAAACACCTTCTTCGCCGTGGAAGAAGGTCCGTGATGCCCACCAGTAAGGGCCTCATGACAGTGCCTAAGGATCTCCAATCCTTCCTCTCTGCTCACACACCTCCTAAAAACCTGATCAGCACACACACGGAAAAGGTAAGGCGCATCCCAGATGTAATGTCTAGTGTCAGCAAAGAACTTCTTGCGCTGCTGGAATGTCAAACCCTTAAGAAGGAAACCGCTGGCCAAATAATTGGCAATGTCTGAAAACCACGGTAATCCCTCATCTAGCCTATCCGTGCGGCAGATCTCATCTATCCTTACGCTCATAAGCGTCTCCTGGGGAAAGCTATCCCTCATCGTACCCTCTCGAATGAACTCCCTCTCCGGATCCTCAAGTCGCGACAAATGGTCGGTGGCTACGTTCTCAGCTCCCTTCTTGTCCTTGATCTCGATGTCAAACTCGGACAGAAGGAGGATCCACCTGATCAGTCTTGGCTTCGCGTCCTTTTTAGAAAAAAGGTAACGCAGAGCCGCATGATCGGTATAGACAACAGTCTTGGAGAGGACGAGATAAGACCTAAACTTATCAAATGCATAGACTACCGCCAAAAACTCCTTCTCAGTAGTCGTATAATTCTCCTGGGCGGCATCTAAGGTCTTACTCGCATAATAAATAGGGTGGAAATGCTTATCCACCCTCTGCCCAAGGACAGCCCCCACTGCGAAATCACTCGCATCACACATGAGCTCAAATGGCTGGCTCCAATCGGGGGCTATCAGAATAGGGGCGCTCACCAGCCTCTCCTTCAGATACTCGAAGGCTCGCAGACAATCATCATCAAATACAAACTCCACATCCTTCTCAAGCAAACGAGTGATAGGTCGGGTGATCTTCGAAAAATCCTTAATGAAACGTCTGTAGAATCCAGCATGACCTAAAAAGCTTCGCACAGCTTTAACACTCGTGGGAGGAGGGAGTTTGTTAATCGTATCAATCTTAGCTTTGTCGACCTGGATGCCATCACGGGATATCTTATGACCTAGAACAATCCCCTCCGTGACCATAAAGTGGCATTTCTCCCAGTTCAGCTAAGATTCGTCTCCACACATCTCCTAAGCATCTTCTCCAGATTGATCAAACACTGATCGAACGAGCTTCCAAAAACAGAAAAATCATCCATGAATACCTCCATGGAAGTCTCGATCATATCCTGGAAGATAGCTACCATACACCTCTGAAAAGTCGCTGGAGCGTTACATAACCCGAACGGCATACGACGGTATGCAAAAGTGCCGTACGGGCATGTAAAAGTGGTTTTCTCCTGATCCTCTGGTGCTATCGGGATCTGGAAATAACCTGAGAAATCGTCAAGGAAACAGTAAAACTGCTGTCCCGACAAACGCTCCAGCATCTGATCGATAAACGGAAGTGGGAAGTGGTCCTTCCGGGTGGCGTCATTCAGCTTCTGATAGTCAATGCACACCCTCCAGCCTGTGACTGTACGGGTGGGAACGATCTCCTTCTTCTCGTTCACCACCACAATCATACCGCCCTTCTTAGGGACCACATGGACTGGGCTCACCCAGGATGAATCAGAAATAGGGTAAATGAGTCCAGCATCTAACAGGCGAAGAACCTCCTTCTTAACCACTTCTCCCATATTAGGATTAAGCCGCCTCTGTGGCTGAACCACCGGCTTATAATCCTCCTCCATCAAAATGCGATGCGTACAAAAGGAAGGGTGAATACCCTTAATGTCCATTAACTTCCACGCAATCTCCTGTTTGTCCTCTTTCAGCACAGCAATGAGTCTACTCTTCTCCACATCTGTCAGAGCTGCTGAAATAATGACAGGTAGATCCGAGTCCCCATCAAGGAATGCATACTCAAGGTGAGGTGACAACTCCTTTAGCTCTAATGACGGGGGAGCCTCAACAGATGGCTTGTCAGCCGGATCAGAACTCTCAACCTCGAACACAGTGGGATAAACAGGAGGCTCCACGGCTAAACTGCTAGGAATGTAATCAAGATAAGCCTCAATAGCAGCAGCCTGGACCTCAACTCCCACACCCTCAACTCTCTCATCACTGTCACCTAAGTCCTGATCTCCTAACAGATCAACTCCACTGATGTAGTCCAGGAAACGATCCATAGTAGAGAAAAATGCATCTAGAAAGTACACCTGATCGTCCTGGCCACTGGAGTTCCTCATGGACTTCATCACATTAAAGGTGACAGTATCATCTCCAACACGCAATGAGATCTTCCCCTCATAAACATCAATCATAGCCTTCGCTGTGCGAAGGAAAGGTCGTCCCATGATGAGGGGAACTCGGTCATCAGCCTGCATGTCAAGTATCACAAAATCCACTGGGAAGACAAACTTGTCCACCTTCACCAGGACATTCTCGACAATCCCCCGAGGATACTTGACTGACCGATCAGCCAATGCCAAACTCATGTGTGTAGGTGCCGGCTCTCCAAGATCTAGCTGCTTATAAATGGAATATGGCATCAAATTGATGCTAGCACCTAGATCAGCCAATGCATGGTTCACAGAAGAACCTCCAAACAGATAGGGAATAGTGAAAATCCCTAGATCCTCAAGCTTCTCTGGCAGCTTATTCTGAACCAGAGCCGAGCACCTAGCTCCGAAAGTCACGGTAGAGAGTGTCTCCAACTTCTTCTTGTTAGACAGGAGGTCTTTCAAGAACTTAGCATATTTCGGCATATGCTGGAGGGCCTCAACAAATGGGAGATTGATCTTAAGCTGCTTAAACATCTCCAGAAAGTGTCCATACTCTTGATCACGCTTCATCTGCAGTGCGCGTGCGGGATATGGAAGCTTAGTCAAATCAATCTCAGGCTCCTCCGCCACTCTCTTACCCTTCTTCTTCTCTTCTACCTTCCCCTTCCTCAACCTATCAACTGAAGACTCGCTGCTCGGCGCGGTACTTGTTGGGACTAGCCTCACGGGCGCCCCTGCAGGAGTCTCCATCTCTATTTCCTCGTCCACCGGTTCATCCTCATCAGGTATGACCGGTGGTGGCAGCTCTACCTCTCCTCCTCGACCACTGCGTGTGGTCACTGCCTTCACATGACCCCTCGGGTTAGAATCTGTGTTCGCCCTAAAAGATCCACCCGGTCTATCATCGAACCGCTTCGCCAACTCACCAACCGACCGCTGCAGATCCAAGAATCCAGCCTGCTGATTCCTCAATAGTGTGTCGTGCTCCTCGATCTTCTGGTCCCGTAGCTTGTCCTTGTCCATAATCTGCTGAAGCATCTTCATCTGCTGCGCCATCATGTCCTCAAGCTTCGTGTCTCTGTCTCGGCTACCTGAACTCTCGGGAGTATCTCTCTCAGTGATCGGGATCTGACGAGCCGGTGGCTTCTCGTACGAGCTGTTGTGGTTCCCCCGCCAATTCGACTGCTGATTCTGATGTTGTCCCTGGTTCTGATTCCTCCAATTCTAATTCTGATTCCAGCTGGGGTTTGGGTTGTAAGGCCTATTCCATCCAGAATTGATGGCCTCAACCTGTGCCTGATCAGTAACCGGGCACTCAGCAGTAGTATGTCCACCCCGACATATCTCACACTTAGCCGCTGCCATTGTCAATTCCTTAATATCCTTAGCCAGTGCCTCTAAGGCTGCAGCAGTGCTAGTGTCGGGCGTGACATGATGCATCCCTCTAATAGGGATGGGCGGAGCAACAGTGGGCTTAACTGCCGGTGCAGGTCTCCTCACGTATGATGGGTCCTCATACTCAGCTAGGGCAAAATCTTCAAACATTGCCTCACACTCCTCAGGCTCCTTCTTATCCATGATGTGTCCCCCAGCAGCAGTGTTGAACCTTCTCTTCGTCTCCAAGGTAAGTCCATTATAGAACTTCTCAACTAAAGCCCAATCGGATAGGCCATGCTGGGGGCATGTGCTCAGAAGGGAGTTAAACCGCTCCCATGCCAAATAATATGGCTCATCATCATCCATACGGAGTGAATGGATCTGATCTCTAAGTCTGGCAGATTTAGAAGGAGGATAGTACTTCTTCAGAAACTTGGTCTGCAGATCAGCCCAAGTGGTGATGGAATCCCTGGGAAGTAAATTCAACCAGGTCGCGGCTCGGCCCGCGAGAGTAAACGGAAACAGACGGAGATAGACAGCCTCCTCAGAAACGCCTTTGATGCGAAAGGTATCGCATATACGCACGAATAGAGAAAGATGGCCGGGGGCGTCCTCATCATCAAGGCCATGAAACTGAGTCGAGTTCGTAATGGTAGACATAACATGCGACGGGATCTGCCAGTTGTTGTTGTTGACTCCCGGACGTGTGATGGCAGATCGGGCTCCAACAACTCCATGACTAGCAAGCTCGTGAACAGTCCGCCTCTGTGGCGGAGGTGGTGGTGGTTCCATATCAAAAGAGGGATCAAGAAAACTTACCTGCTGTCGGGCCCGCAGAATCTGCTATGGTGATGTAAGCTCAAACTCTGGTGCTCCCTGCGAACGGGTGTGGGGCATACAACTATCGACAACCTAATTAAACAAACAAATAAGAATCAAGTAATCATAGAAAAACCTAATCTAAGGCACAAGTAGCAGATAACAGGCAAAGGCACTAAAAGAGAAATAAAATTAAACCTAAAAATAAAAATTAAGCTATAGAGGGGAAAAGTAGAAAATAAGCAAATGAAGGCCACAAACTAAGTAATCTTTGCTATTGCCTAGTGTCCCCGACAACGGCGCCAAAAACTTGATGCGAACGGTCAGTATACTAAAAACAAGACTAAATTTAATCTAATTAACCTAAGCTAAAGACACCAAATCTAATCCTAGACCTATACTTAACCTAAACACCTAGTAATAATCGGAAAACCTAAACTAGACCGCTCCTAAGGCAAGTGTACCTGTCGGTGGCAGAATAGCTGACGGAAGTCCGGATATCGAACCAACGGACACTAGTAGAACAAACTAAACCTAGACTGTGAACTTAACTAAGGTAAAAGATGGGGGGGGGGGGGTTTGGTGCTAACTGACAACCAGATCAGGCTGAAACTGACTAAGTGAACTAAACTAACAACTACACTAAAAACAGCAAACTAAACTGATAATGAAACTGGAATCTAACTGCAGTAAGGAAAACTGGTATATCTAGGCTGGGATTCAAAAGTATGACAGATGCTGAATTGGACTGATCTATGAATTATGAAGACTAGGATCTTATGAATCAGACTAAGGAATACCTAATGGGACCCAGATCAGATACCAGGCAACTCCAATGGATAACCTAAGGCTGTAATATATGCACTAGTCTATCGGGTCACCTTCCGGAATTTTCCTGATATGCAATTGCACTCAAACGGGTGAATCACCTCCCGGATTTCTCCACCCGTTTGTATCCTAAGATACTGGAGAACTATAAAGTTGACAACTTTGACATGGATTGACACTGACACTAAGTAGATCTAAGACAACGCCCTCCCGGGTCGTTTAACTCAAAAATCCTAAGTGTAAGAGACCAACCATCTAACCTATCACCTCCCGGATTTCTAGGTTAGGTTACACATGCAAATAACTATATTTAATGAAGTCTAATCCTATGGAATGTGATCAACAACCCATAAACTAACCTAAAACACAAAGTAGTAGGCCTAACATGTATCTATGTGTGGAAAGACCTTCCTAAACACATGCGGATCAAACATACACCAAATATAATCATTCAACATCCATAAAAACCATCAAAGATTCAAACTTTACAGCTGATTACAAAGCATATATCATCATTAAGCATAAATCAAGTCCAAAATCATCAAAGATCACAACTTTATCATCCCAAACCTAGAGACAACCATAGATCTAGCCACAAAACATACTAACAGTAGCTAAACAAGTCTGAATCAAGTCTAAATACATCAAAGATCAAAACTTTAAACTAAGAACATGTAAAGAAAAGGAGAATACTCAAGAACAAGGTCCTTCTTCACTTATACAAGCCCTAATCAAGCTCTTCCATCCATGGTTAAGCTCCAGCAGCCTCCTAGCTTGATTAGGGTTCCAAAGTCGCAAAAGAAGTCCCTCAAAACGGTTGGAATGCGATCCATTTATAGAGGGCTTGAAATTAGGGTTTTAGGCCCAAAAATCATCTGGGGCGTAACGCCTGACGTGGATGCAAATAGTCAGGCGTGGCGCGCGAGATTAAGGGAAAGTTGGCGGCTGATGGTTCCGCGCGTAACGCCTAAGTCCAAGTCTCCACGATAGGCGTACCGCCTAGGGTTACTTTTCTTGATTTCTTCGTTTGTTCACCCGCTCTCGATTCCGACGCCCGTTTGCCTTCATTTCCGCTCCTCCGGGACACATTCCTGCATAAAAACACTAAAATGTAAAAAGGAAATAAAATCGACTCGAAATATATACAAAACTAACGAAAACTGACCCGAATATGTACGAAAACGGATATGTTAAACTAACACATCAAATGTCTCTGCAAGGACTTTGAATCACTGATGTAATCCAAGTTTGAAATGAGTTCAATGGGAGAACTCACCTTCTTTCTTGGACTACAGGTGAAACAAACTCCTATAAGGATTTTTATTAGTCAATCAAAATATGTCAAGGACATTCTTGAAAGATTCAAGCTTTCTGATTGCAAACCACTGGGAACTCCTATGTCCAAGACAACATCTCTTAGCCCTGATCTTGAGGGGGAGGATGTTGATCAACACCAGTACAGGGCAATGATAGGTTCCTTGATGTATCTCACAGCAAGCAGGCCAGATATCATGTTTGCAACTTGTGTGTGTGCAAGATTTCAGGCCAATCCTAAAGTCTCACATATGCTGGCTGTGAAAAGAATTTTTAGATACCTCAAAGGAGCATCAAGTCTAGGATTATGGTATCCTAGAAATGAAGATTTCCAGTTCATGGCTTACACTGACAGTGATTATGGGGGTTGCAACATCAGCAAGAAATCTACATCAGGAGGATGTCAATTCCTTGGATCCAGGATTGTGTCTTGGCAATGCAAGAAACAGTCATGTGTATCTACCTCTACTGCAGAGGCAGAATACATAGCTGCTTCTAGCTGCTGTGCACAAGTTATCTGGATTCAAAATCAGATGAAAGATTATGGAGTAGACCTGTTCAACACTCCTATTCAGATATACAACTCAAGTGCAATCTCCATCACCAACAATCCTGTCAAACATTCCAAGACCAAGCACATTGACATCAGATATCACTTCATCAGAGATTGTGCAGAGAAGAAGTTAATCCATCTAGTCAAAGTTGATACAGAACACAATCTGGCTGATCTCTTCACCAAGGCTTTTGATGAAGGAAGATTCAGGTACCTAATAACAGCCATTGGGATGATTAACTTTGAATAAATGTATTAATAAGGAATGAATAATTCTTCGGAAGATAAACTTAACTTATCTTCTGATGAGTAAATACTCAGCAGAAGATAGGTTAAGTCTTCGGAAGCATTATTTCTTCCTTAGTCGGAAGTTCTCATACTTCAGAAGCTAAATTACCTTCTGAAGTAATATTCTTCCGATACATTAACTTCGGAAGCTTAGTCTTCTGAAGGTACTCTTCAGAAGAAGGTGTCTTTCGAAGAACATTTTGTCTGATGAACTTATCTAATATTTCAGAAGCAATGCTTCCGATGGTATCAATTTATACTTCGGAAGCAAATCTCTTCTAAAATACTTTTTGGTCTCATAAACTCCTTCCGAAAGCCATATCTTCGGAAGCAACTTAGCCCTTAGCAAATTTTTGGACATTCATTGCGAAACACAGCTGTCATCGGAAGACCTTTTTCTGACATCCGGATCTCAAATTTAATGTGTCTATATATTAAATGCTGACATCCTAAGGTATAAAAGGTCTCCCGCTCATTCATTTTCTCTCACCGTTTCACTTCAAATTGATTTTCACTTTTCTCTCCAATCGTAACCTAAAAACCTCCGATCAAAATGGCTCTTCTTGCATTCAAACCTGCCCACAACCTTCCCGCGGAGTTGTCAGCAGACAGTGATGCTGATTTTGCTCCGATCATCTCCTTTCTTCAAAGGAGCAGGTATTTCTTTGCACTCACTGTTCAGCCCATGGTGTATGAATCTCATCACCAACAATTTTGGGCATCTTGTTCTGTTTCTTCATCTCCCAATGGTAGGATTTTGCATGCCACTATTGATGATCATCCTATTTCTATCACAGTGGAGACCATCTGTCGGCATCTTCAACTTAGTGATGTCGGAGGAAGGGTCTCATTCACTAAGGATGAGGTAGCATCGACCTTCAGGTCGATGGGGTACGAAGGTCCTCTCCCTACAACAACCTATTTGAAAGGTAGAGTGTCCTATAATTACAAGTACCTCATACATTTGTTCCTACATTGTCTTTCCAATAAGACAGGAGGTTGGGATCAAGTTCCGTCTGACTTAGCCTCGGCTATTCACGGTTTGATCTCCAACCAACTCTTTAACTTTTCTGCTTTCATTTTCAATAATTTGGTTGACAATATTTCGTCACCAAAGAAATTTTGTATGTATCCCAGGTTTTTGCAACAAATATTTTATGGGGAGTTGGGCACTTCCCTCTCCCTAACTGGGAATACATACAAAATACCCTTCGTCTCTTCCAAGGTTTTTGTGCAGCTAAAGAAGAAGAGTGCCCAGTTCTTTGGGAACTTCAATCCTCTTATTCCCTCTATGGAGTTACCTACTCCTGAAGGTGACAGCTCTGTTGCACCCACAGATGCTGAACACACACCTTCCACTTCTGTTCATCATCCCATAAAGATTACCTACAAACGCAAACAAACCCCTGTACAGCTCTCTACAGCTGTTCAGGCCCCTTCCTCTGAACCCGTCAACAAAAAGGTGAATAGAACTGCTATGGGCATAGTTCCACCTAAGGTGAAAGCCACACCTATAGTTACTCCACAGGTTCTTCCTCTGGAATCTGTGGCTGCCCCTAACCAGTCTGATAGCCCTCAGAGTATGTCACCATACATACCTGAGAATATGCAAAGAGATGCCCCCATTATTGAGTCTGCTTCTGATGAAGCAACTCCACTAGATCAGAGACTGTCTCCCAAGTCTCCAGGTTCATATCACCCCAACATGCCCCGCACCCATACTATTACCCAGGCTCACAGAACTGCAGCTCTAACTGTGGAGGAACCACTCTCTCCCACTTCCCAAACACTTATGAGAGTGGTGACACAGTTACAAGCTAGGTTCCCTGACCCAGAGCCTACCACATCAGAGGTTGATCCCAGGCGTGAAGAAGGGATCAATAAAGATGAGGCTGCCACTACTGATGAACCTTCTCACGTTCTTCAGGACAGTGGTACAGGCAATAGGACCTCATCTGCGGCAACCAACATTGGGGAGGACTTCTTTGAGGCCCTTCTCAATGAGGGGAATCCAGGGTGCCAAGAAACCACATCTGGTGGTGGAGGTGCAGGAGCTAGGATCAGAACTCCATCACCCCATGATTCTACTCAGGTAGATGAGGGCACCAAAACACAGGAATTGACGGCTACCATCACATCCCTCTAAGCCAGGGTAGCTTATCTGGAAGCTGAGGTGGCTACCCGCGGCTTGAGGTCCAGACTAAAGATGCTACAATTCTGGACCTCCGGAGGCGACCCCTAGTGATCTTCTCCCCTCTCCATACTGATCCTGCTACAACTACCTTTATCTCCCCTTCTCCTGATGCTACCAAAAAGGGGGAGAAGGAACCTTCCGCAGGGTCAGAACCAGAAGCAAGAGAAGAGGAAGTTGTACAAGAATCCAACCCATCCTTAGTCACCTTGACTAATGAATGGGATAAATTCTTGAGCACCTACTTCCATGACTCCACTACTTCCTCTTCCTCTTCTTCTGAGGCAACGGAGGCTGCCAAAGAGACAGAGCAAGAAGTCAGAACAACAAATTTCTCTTTGGAGCCTAGGTCTCTTGCTGAGACTCATCAGACCCCTGCTGAGACTCATCAGTCCCCTTCTGGGACTAAGTCTCCAGCGGAGACTCAACAGTCCCCTGTTGGGACTAAGTCTCCTTCTGAGACTGCAGCCCAGGTTTCCATGGAGGAAACTATCCAAGAACAACCTTCAATCTCCATGGAACCTGTGTCTCCTTCTGGAAAAAAGGCTTTCGAATACCTCTCCTCCTCTCCTAAGCTCTATGTGGAAACTAATAAAGAATCATCTAAGGTGGTTGGTCAACCGGAGGGGGCAGTGAATGCTAAGTTTAACTCCGAAGCTGTAGCTGCTTCCGAAGGCCCAATCATTCTTAATGTTTCCTCCACAGAGGAGCTACTTGCCAATGAACCAGCTGGTGAGGCAACAGGAGACATCTCCTCTGGGGCAAAATTAACTGCTGATGAAAAAGGAAAAAGAAAATTAACCCCAGAGGAGGAAGCTGAACAGGAGGAGAGAAGACCACCGAAAAGGAAGGGCCGACCAGGATGAAGAACGAGTTAGACTCTCTGCTCTGCTCGAAGAAAAAGGCTATGACTTTGATGAAGTATGGCTCTGGTCGGTGCCTCAGATGGCTGCTGAGCTGTATAAGGTGCAGAAGCAAGAACAGGCAGCTACTGCATCTAAAGCCATTATGAAACTAACAAAGAAACAAAAGGAGGATGCCTACAGAAACAGAATGAAGGCCATCCTCCTCCAATATGGCTTCCATGCTCGACAGCTAGGCCCAATGAAGAACTCAACCATGGATATGCACTTACGAGATATAAAAACAAAGGTTGCCAGAGGTGAGTTGCCTTCATTGGAGCAGATCCAAGCACAAAGAGCAAGTCTGAATCCAGGCTTAGGCTCAGGGGGAGTGGCTATAGAAATCCCCATCACTAGTGCAGGGATCATACAGGGTGAGGAAGTCATGTATGGGGAAGCAACAAAAGCCATGTTCCCCAACATGTTTCCTATCAACCCTAAAGAAGAACAAGCATCTCCTCCATCTAGCCCCTCAATGGATAACATGCCAATCTCTTCAGTGATCAAAATCAGAAAGGGAAAGGTAGCTAAAAGAACTACAGTACCTGATCCTGAAAGACAATCTATGGCAGATGAGAGGAGACCAAATTCTCCAAGAACTGAGGCTGCAAGCCTAGAGCCCACTGCAAGAGCAGATGATACAGTGGGATCCAATGTGGAGGATCAACAGGGCAGAGAACAGAGGGGTGAAGCTGTGGCTCAAGACTCACTAAGATTCAGAAGAAGAAAGAGCATAGCTAGAAAGAAAAAGAGTACAAATCCTATCTCCTCTGACTCTAAGCCTCAAGCTGCACTCTCAGTACCTGAAGCCACACAAGAAACAGCTCCAGCAACCACACAATCACAGGAAGATTTAAGAGACATCCATGGGCTAATGCATGAGCATTCATATATCCCCTTAGTGAAATGGAGCTTCAATGCACAAGAAAAGATCTTCATTCTCACTAACTACAATGGAGTAATAAAGCTCTTGAATCTTGTGCAGCTGATGGTGTTAGCCAATCCCTATGTCCTTGACCTAGAAAAGCTCCCTCTCAATAATCCTGATAATGGATCAGATGGGAGGTCAGAAGACAAAGACTTCCGATATTATTCCTTTATCAAAGGCTGTAGCTGAGTACTTTCATAGTACAAAAGGGTCTGACACAAGACATGTTGATCTGAGTAAAGACAAAGACAACACACCTAGAGTCTGTGAAAGCTCCTTACTTCTCTACTTAAGCATTAAATGCAAAAGATCATCTGAACTCTGAAGATCATTAACATTAAATGTCTTTTGTATTTAGTAGTCTTTTGTAAAGTCAATGTCTATGAATGTAATGATTGTGATTGAGTGTCTTAGCCTGTTAAGACACTCAACATACTAGAATAAGCTTTACTTTGTGTATTGTCTAGTATACCCAACTTGTATTCCTACGTGTATACGGTTGTAGCCTTGGCTATATAACCTCTCATTGTAAATCGACTAAGAGTGGGTGATTGAAGGTTGTATTACTTTGAGAGAAATATAGCTTTGAGCTTGAATTTATTTCTTGTGTTCTTATTGTTAATTCAAAGATTATTTGATCACCATTGAGTGTTTGTGAGATCCTTCTAATAGATATTCCGCATCTGTTAGATTGTAAGTAAGAAATACTTGTGAAGTGTTGTTTAGGTTGAACAACCCGATCCAACATCCATGGTCAGGATTCTGAGAAGTAGACTGATGGCCTCTGAGTGCTTGCCATACAGTGATTTCTCATTTTCCACTAATGTTGTAAACTTAATGGAAATGCTGAAGCTATGGATGAAATGGATGGCAGGTAAGGCGCTTAATTATCATTAACAACAATGTCCTATGTGGCTTAGTATGTGGTGGGACGGCGTCTGGGCGGGTCGTAGGCTCGACTCAGGGGTATGCCCTATATATAAGCATACTGAGTTGGATGATACAGGTGTTGTTAATGAGGTTAAGGCTGTTACCGAAGGGATTTGGGAATGCTATTGGGTAGATAACTTAAACTTCTAAACATGATGCTTAAAACGATGATGGAATTGAATGGTAGGTAAAATGCTTAATTATCATTAACAACAATGTCCTATGTGGCTTAGTATGTGTGGGACGGCATCTGGGCGGGTTGTAGGCTCGACTCAGGGGTATGCCCTATATATAAGCATACCGAGTTGGATGATACAGGAGTTGTTAATGAGGTTAAGGTTTTATCAAGAAGGTTTGCAAAACTATTTTTCAAATACTCAAATTATATGAACTCACCAACCATTGTGTTGACTTTGTTTTCTCACATGCTTTCTCAGGTGATGCACAGGATTAAGCTAAGGCTCAGGATTGCATGCTAGGATGTCAGATAGAGGACCTAGTAGTTTTTGAGAAGCACATATTTTGTTGACAATTGTAACTTAACTTTGTAAACCTTAGTTTTATGCTATATTGTGCTTTAGTTATTCTCAATGTTGATGCTATGTAAGCAATCTGATCATCACGATTATCACTCACGATATCGCACCTCGAGAACTTTCCGCCCGACGGGAAAGTCGATCCAGCCCCCCGGCTCGGGGTGTGACAATATAGGGGATGGTTCCTTTGTTAGCCCTCCCTTGTTACGATAACCACATTTTTGCGTTTTTTGCCCGAATCTTTGTTTTTTTATGATCTTTAGTATACATAAATAGAGGGGTTTTCTTTTTTGTGTTTTTGCTAGTTCACCACCGTTTAGAAATTATTTACAAGTGTAAGTAAGTGTAAGTACTTACACTTACTTACATCACACTTACATCAGATATGTGATGTAAGTAAGTGTAAGTACTTACACTTACTTACACTTGTAAATAATTTCTAAACGGTGATGAATTAGCAAAAACACAAAAAAAAAACCCCTTTTTATGTATAATAAAGACCATACAAAAAAAACAAAGATTCGGGCAAAAAAGGCAAAAAAGGTGATAGGGTTATGCGGTTATCGCAATAAGGAAGGGTTAACATTTGATCCTTTCCCTATATATATATATATATATAGAGAAGTGTTCAAATAATAACACACTCTTAAAGCAATAACCCAGATAACTTTGCCAAGATAAAGCCGAATCTTGAATTTTTTTTAAACATCATTGTAGCACAATTAGAACACTATGTTCTTTTATGAGTTTATGAAAATTCATCACTGTTTAAGAGATATCATCGTTATAAGTTTTTGATTTACAGCACTGTAACTGTTTTAGGCCCAAAACTTACAACGATGTAAACTCTCAAACGGTGATGAATTTTCACAAACTCATAAAAGAACATGGTGTTCTAATTGTGTTACAATGATGTTCAAAAAAATTTTTCAAGATTCGGCTTCATCTTAGGAAAGTTATTTGGGTTATTGCTTTAAGAGTGGGTTATTATTTGATCACAATCCTATATATATATATAATGTTAATTTTCGTGTATTACACGGGTTAAATAAACAAATATAACGAAAAATTATTATCAATAATAATTTAGAAAAGATAAGATGATTATAATATTATTTCTTTAATATTAATACTTTAATGCATTAAAAAATATTTTTTAACAAAAAATGTGCGTATATGTGAAATGAAAAACAATACTTAACAAATTTATCTAAAACCGTTCAAATTTATTTACGTTCAAATAACTATTATTTTAAAATAAACGTTTAAACACGATTATGTTATAATAATTTTTAAACAAGAAATTTAAACGATATTACATGTATATATATTTAATAAAAAGAATTATATATACCCGCTATAAATACAAAATTACGAAAATCATAGTACTTATGGCAGAGCACTAAAATCAGTAGAGACACATGGAATATGGCAGCTAAAAAGATTTTAAAAAAATAGTTATTTAAATTTAAACGTTTAAACATCGCTACGCCAAAATAATTGTCAAACAAAACAAGTAGACAATATTATTAAATAATTGCGTTAAAATACTTATTATTTTACAACTAAACGATCCAAAACAAAATTACGATTTTATAAAAATTATTTTAAAATAGAGATTATTCTATAACTTAAAGATTAAACAATTAGACGATATTATAAATAAATTAACATTAAACACATACGTATACCGGTTTTCAAAACAAACTACGATTTTAAATAATTACGTTACAATAATTTTGATTTTACAACTTACCGATTAAACATGATTACATTAAAAACTATCTTTCAACCATCCAAAACACTTAGACTATGTTACAATATCACAAATAAGTTAAACAGGTACGTAGATCGGGTGTAAAAACGAAAGTTGTAAACTTTCAAATTTCCATACTACTCGTAATCTCGTATAGGTCAATACTACTCGTATGTGTTTTTCAGCCGCCAGACATCTGACTGACAAAATCTGACACATTCTGACATCTATACGGCCCGTATAGACCTATATTGCCCGTATAGGAGCAGATGGTGTTAACTGATCTGCAGGTGGTGTCCAAATAACCCGCCCCTTTCCAGTTACACTCCAATAAATTCCACAAAAGTAGCTTTATTGAAGGCATCGATACAAAATGTAAGAACTTAAACAGAGTGCTTGATTTACAAAAGCAATTGTTTGAAGATATTTCAAAAACCCTACCGTTACAAGTTCATGATGCTTCTCTTTATGCCTCTAGGATTAAAAAGGTACTTGCTCATAAGAAGGTTTTACTACCTACTAGTACTTGGTGACATTGGTTGTCTAGCTACACCATGGAAACAAAGCTTTTCACCATGGAAGCAAAATCATAATTACAACCAAAGATGCATCATTAAAGATTCTAGATTTGAGTTTTTGTGAACAACTTCATAGTGTACTGTGGGTGGCTTTTACTTACTCCCTGCACTTGAGAGGTTAATCCTTAGAAACTGCACATGTTTAATTGAGGTGTGTGACTCAGTTGAACAAATATTATGACATTATTGATAAACAAGATGGATTGGAAGTTGATGAGAAGGTTTTTCGTAATTTATTTACAGTGGATTGTCTTAGGATTTTTTTTAATTAAAAAACTATAATACATCAAAATAAAAAATAATAATAATTTAATAAAAAAATTTCTTTATTATTTGTATATTTAAAAAAACTAACTTTATTATAAATATCACGTTTATATAATTGTTTCAAATTTAATAGATTTTATAAACATTTAAATTAATAATAATTAAAACAGACAAAAATTAAAAAAAAAGTAACAATAATAATTTAATACAAAAAATCTTTATTCTATGCATTTAAAAAAACTAACTTTATCAAATAAATTTTTTTAAAATTTAGTAGATTTCATAAACATTAAATTAATAATAATTAACACTCATAAAAATAAAAATTGTAATAATAATGATAATATTACAAAAATTACCCTAATGAAACCTTTATAGTAAAAAAAAAGCTTCATTAGCTGAAGTTGCATTAGATCTAATAAACCTTTGTTTACATAATGTAACTTTCTTTTTCATATTGCAACTTTTTAAAAAAAATTGCAATATGTAATAAAAATGTTGCATTAGGCTAATGCAATTTCACCTGATGCAACCTATTTGCGCAACCTTTTGTGTCAAAAAATGTTGCATTAAACTTATTTTGTAGTAGTAATAATAATTCAAAAAAACTTCTTTATTCTTTGTATTTTTTTAAACTAACTTTATTACAAAATTTACGTTTATATATAATAATTAAAAACACTTAAAAATAAAAATAATAACAATAATTTAATAAAAACTTCTTTGTTCTTTATATTTTTGTTAATAAAAACTAACTAGTAGGAACGACCCGCGCTTCGCAGCGGGCCGTGAGGTTGATTTTTAACGGTAAATCTTTAGAAAGCATATTCGACCATTTGATATATACATGTTGGTTACATTTGGATCTAAAATGTTTACATAACCCAAAAAACATTGTTTGGAAAAGTACTTCTAACATTGTATAACAACTTCATTACAAAATTCTTGGAGAGGTTTTTTTTGCGTTCTTATCAGTCCGAGTATCACGCCTGCTTGTTTTCTGACACAATTTTGAAAATATAGCAATACAGTAATTAAATTCAATGGGTTGTAACATCAAGAATTACAAAAGAATTTAACATAAAACATCAATTCTATCATTGTTGTGCTATCTAAATAACATAGTAAATTCAACTTTATCTGTATCATAAGGTATGATACACAAAGGTAATATAAAAAAAACAAATATGAAACATAAAGAAACTTTCATAGAGCTTGAAGATGCAACAATAATTTATATGTAGTGCAATAAAAGACCAGAATTTTGCAGAACAAAAATAAAAATCATGAACGATAAGAAATAATTTTATAGGGTAAGACTGTGACTCCTGGTAACAACTTGTTAGTTCTAAAATCAAACCAACTTTTGTAGGACATGATAAACCTTTAACAACATTATATTACACAATTATCTTATAATATATAGTTGTAGCTGAACAAAAGATATGTTTTTTTAGTTGATGTAACTATCAAATGAAAGTTTTGTATGATAATGCTAAAAATGTTAAATTTACATATAATGAATCGGTTTATGTTAGAAGTAAATATTTAAACCACGGTTAGAGTGATTTAAAAGGCGAATAACCTACAGTCATATCTGAAAATCACCTAAAACCAAAGACTCCAAGATAATTTTTAAAAATATTAATTGCCCAATCTATATAGAAGATTAAACTATGACTGACAATGAGTTGATGCAGAAAGAATTTTTTTTAAACGTAAATTGAATGTTCACCAAGAGTTATGTTACTTTCCTCTGAAATTTGATGCTACAATATATTCAAACTTCTATACATAATTTGTTTTCTACATCTCAGTGCAATGTTAATTTATTATTACCATTTGATTGTAACAGGTCAACTTTTGTGATGCACTAAGGTCATATGAACTTTTATGAAAAGACAATTTTATTACACTTCCAACTTATGAAAGTAGACTCACACTATAAGCCCATCTTAGAAAGTGAATATCTGCTAGATATGACAATTTCGACCAAAAGCAAAATAAATAGGTTGATTTAGATAAACAATTGTTGTATTTTGATTGAAATGGTAGCATCATAACATAAAACGGGTTAAAATATGTAACGCCTTAACTCATTGTGGGTCAAGATGGGTAACCTAAAAAGTATAAGAATAAAGTAGATTCAAACATATAAAAATTATCATTGATATATATAATGATAAAATTATTAAAGATTATGCAAATACACTAATTGTTTACTTAGTATCCATTTTAAGTTGAACTAAATTGATGTTTTTTAAAGACTCGTTTAGACCCAAACTGATTTAGCTTAAAATTAATCCTAACCCAAACATGTTCTGACTCGTTACGTAACTCGACCCGACCATTTTACCAGGCTTAATATCTGCATTTAGGGAATCTATTTATACTAACATTTTTTATATTTTATATTGTGATGAAGTTTGATAAAGCTGTTTGAAGAAGTTTGAGTGTAAAATGGCCACTGTTAGTTAAAATCACTTGCATGACTCGAGTTGACCCCACCTGCGATAACCTTTTATTAATTTATTACTTTATAACTTTTTAGTTTTTAAGTTTTTAAGTTTTTATTGAGAATATTATTCATGAAATATCCTCTACTGTTCTCATAAATTACCCGTTTGTAATCATAATTTATGAAATAAATTAATAGTTCTAAACAAAAGCAATTTGACTCGTACCAAAGATTTACTGTTTCGACCCATTAACCAACCCATCCCTTTTCATAATCATACTTGAATCTCTAAACCAACCCAACCCAACCCGTTATCCCTTTTTGCACTCATCTGCATTAAAATAATTTATAAGATCAAATATGGGCAAGCTTTTGTTGCAGAAACAGGTGCACTACCGGGACATAAAATTGGATAACTTTCCATTACAATCAGATGCTTAACTCTGAACTTATTGAATTTCAACCTTGTGCTTCATCTCCTTCTCAACAATGTTGGACTATTTTTGACTTCAAATTAAATAAAATCAAAACGAAAATTAAAGAGTTAAATAACTGAACTCATCAAACAAAAGTCATTGGTTAAACTTGGCGCTACCTTAAGGGTCCATGAAAGACACCCACTTTCATGACCACAAACTGCAGAGTCTGCATAAAGAATCACAAATTTTGTTAAAACTGTGAAAATTAACCTTTTAATTGGATGAGTCATTGGAAGATGTAGTTCCCTCCATCATAGATCCATAGCAAATCCTTCCATGGTTTGTCAATGTAGTTGCCCTACATAAAAATTAAGACACCAACAAATTGAATCCATCTTGTTATGTTTACACACCCTAGCCTCCTTATAAATGACTTTTGGTTTTATAAGAAAATTGATATTTGATTTCAAATTCATCAAATCATATATGTAGCCAAAAGAATAATTTCCCTTTAATATTCTACATAAGGTTAAACTATTATATTTTCAAATTAAAAAAATTGATTAGTTCTACCTAAAAAAATCGATTAATAATCATAAATACCTATTTTTACAATATTACCACTCAAACAATCCATTTCTTGTTGTTACATAAAAGGCTTTCAAAATCAAAACTCAATTATATTGGCAAGCTACCAACTATAGAAAATTATGTTTGGTAAAAAATATCATAATGCACATGACATCGTGTTAAATATAATTATGCACCCTTCTTGAAGCACAAAAAGTTCTATTTTATCGAATAAAGCAATTAAATACAACAAAATGAATGAACCATTAACTAATCATATTATCACAATCTTCAAATTAGTAAAATTAAAGGCATATGATTAGTATTAAACCAACCAAACTCTGTATGTGTGTTGCATACCCTCTGAATTTGAGCACTTGTCTCTACATTAAGCACATATCAATGAGTGTTTTATTAATACAAAAATATGTGTTTACATTTAATTAGTAAAAAAATGACGTTTGGACTCTCCATTTACAAATAAACCTACTCGTTCATCAATATATAAGTACAAATTTTAATCTCTTAATACAATTACATAATCGTGATATCATCCCGATAAAATTTAGAAATTAACATTAAAACCCTACATTCAAGCCTTGAAATTCTTAGAAAGATATGTGGATACTAATCTACACAAAATCTAAACAAAATCACATCATATGAAATTGAAGTACAGAACACCAATGATATAAATACAAAACACAAAAAATGATAAACATGATTGCAAGAACCAGGAAACCATAAAATCAAGTTATAGAACCCCCTAATAAGATTACCTCCATCTGTGCACATCTGGAAAATGATGTTGATGAAGAAAACCTTTCTGTGTAAAAGGCACTATGGAAAAGAAGCAAAAGGAAATGATCTTAAGAAGAAGATATGAACCTTTAAAACCTCTGTACAAATATAAGGCACCACCATTAACATTTGCTCTTACATTTTTTTTTGTCTCCACTGATCATCCATCCTGCACTCTAAATTTCAATTGGAAAAGTTTTCCAGAAGGGCAACACCGGCAATTATGGCCGGAGCGGTGATGAATCCGGTGCAGGTTCATACCTAATAGCTTTGTGTGTGTAAAGATGGTATTTGTTCGACTGTAGAAAGGATCAAAGGAACGAATACATACCTGAATTTCATATCCAGTTCCTAAGAGCAGAGCAAAAAAGGGAAGAAAACCTAGAATTCAAACCGGTGAAATAAGGCAGAGAGATACGAAGGCTTGCGCCTAATAGCTTGTCCCACGCGCAATGAGACCTGTACCAAATAGTGTTTGACAGACAGTATTGTTAATGGTGATGATGGCGTTGGAGGTGGATGAGATTTCGGAGGAGAAGAGGTGACTTGAGAAAGAGAGGCGGTGAAGATGGTGCAAGCTTGAGTGATTGTGCCAGAAGCATAAAGAATAGTAGGAAATGAACAGTGAATTTCTGAGGGAGAAAATATTTGCTTTTTAATATATACTAGGTTTAATCACACCCGCGCGTTGCGGCGGGTTATCACAATACACTTCCGATAACGGGTATTATATATCATTTGCAAAATCACAAGTTACATAACAAAATCAAATCTTTCGTCACAAACTCTATACAATTATATATATATATAAACATAAAACTATACAAAATCAAAACAACAAAATTTAAAAGTTTTAGTGGCAAAAATTAAATAAACAAAACTTTATATTATATAAAAGTTTTAGTGACCAAAACTAAAAAAACAAAACTTTACTATTAAGTTTTAGTGGCCATAATCGAAAAAACAAAACTTTATATTATATAAGTTTTAGTGGCCAAAATCAAAAAAAAAAAAAAAACTTTAAAAAGTTTTAGTGGCCAAAATCGAAAAAAAAACTTTATATTATATTAAAGTTTTAGTGACCTAAATCGAAAAAACAAAACTTTACTATTAAGTTTTAGTGGCAAAAATCGAAAAAAAAAAACTTTATATTATATGAAAGTTTTAGTAGCCAAAATCAAAAAAACAAAACTTTAAAAGTTTTAGTGGCAAAAATAAAAAAAACAGAACTTTATATTATATAAAGTTTTGGTGACTAAAATCGAAGAAACAAAACTTTACTATTCCTTTCAGTTGGTTTTTAATATATATAATAATATAAATTATATTACATGGAAATTTCGTAAGTGGGTCCATCCTCACAAGACTAAAAAGACTTTAACCTTTAAAGCCTTAACCATTTGCAGTCGTCTTCTCACTCAAATTATTCATCCATACCTTCTTCCATTAATTCATCGCTCAAATCATACCTTCTTCGCCATGGTTGTTCTTACTGAACTTTTACCAGGATCTTCTTCTTCAACTCATGATCCTGATCATCATCATCCTAATCATACATATAATTATGATGTGTTTTTAAGTTTCAGAGGCAAAGACACTCGCAATGGTTTCACAGATCACCTCTACAGAGCCCTTAAGGATGCCGGAATCATAACGTTTTTGGATGATGAAGAGATTGAAACAGGAGAGCCACTGAAACCAGAACTGGAGAGTGCGATTAGATCATCCTGAGCTTCTATTGCCATCCTGTCCAAGAATTATGCCTCTTCAACATGGTGCCTGGATGAATTGGTACTAATCCTTCAACAAAAGAAGATCCGTGATCAAATCGTCATCCCCATCTTCTATGATGTTGAGCCCACCGATGTCAGGAAGCAACAGAACTGCTTCGAGGAAGCAATGGCAGATCATTAGGGGCGGCCCTGAGAAATTGGGTGCCCAGGACGAGTCGGGGAAAAAAGGCCCCTAACGCATTCAAAGCTCCTGACCAAGTGGGGGTCAAGGGGGCCACGCCCCCTTGCGGGGTCCTAGGGGCAGTGCCCCTGGCGGGGTCCAAGGGGCAAAGCCCCTGGTGGCGGCCCCTAAACAAAATGTCATAAGTTAATATGTTCGGGATTAACTTCCGTATTTTACCTAAATCAGTCATTCAATAATCAGTAAACTGTAAATCCATGGGCCCAATTTCTTGGGATTTTGAATTTCAATTTCTTCTTGAACGTGAGCGTCCATGGAGCCGGTTAGGATAAAGGGCTTTTGAGAAATGAAATGGACCCAATTTTTTTGAGTATATGAACTAGTAGTTTCTTTTTCATCATAAATATATTTAACTGAGTTATTTGTTAATCAAACATGTGTAATACTCGGGTTTATAACCTAGTATATATATAAATACATATATAAAAATGTGCCCCTCGAAAAATTGGGCCCGGGACGGAGGTCGGGTTTGCCCCTCCCCCGGGCCGCCCCTGCAGATCATAAACAGAAGATGGAGGCAGAAACAGATGCTGAGAAAAGAAGTCAGCTTGCTCAAAAGATGGAGTCATGGAAGATGGCTCTCACAGAAATTGCTGATTTAAAAGGAAGAGATGTCAATTACAGGTAAATTTTACAGATCTCGCATTTGGTAATCATATATTTAGATAAGGTTGTGATGTATGAAATCAATTTTAGGAAAGAGACGGAGTTTATTCAAGAAGGTGTTGCCGACATCCATCGTAAATTTGGTCTATTAGTTCATGGTTAACTGATGGATCCATCGTAATGTATTTGAACTTATCTCTACTCTAGGGGTTTATTGTATTAAGCTTAAAAGACAAACGATTGCTTGGATCATTAAAGATCCTTAGAAACTGCACGTGTTTAATTGAGGTGTGTGACTCAGTTGAACAAATATTATGACATTATTGATAAACAAGATGGATTGGAAGTTGATGAGAAGGTTTTTCGTAACATGTGATTGGTGCTTTATTTACGTGGATTGTCTTAGGTTTTTTTTTAATTAAAAAACAATAATACATTAAAATGAAAAATAATAATAATTTAATAAAAAAACTTCTTTATTATTTGTATTTTTAAAAAAAACTAACTTTATTATAAATATCACGTTTATATAATTGTTTCAAATTTAGTATATTTTATAAACATTTAAATTAATAATAATTAAAACCAACAAAAATAAAAAAAAAGTAATAATAATAATAATTTAATAAAAAAATCTTTATTCTTCGCATTTAAAAAAACTAACTTTATCAAATAAAATTTTTTAAAATTTAGTAGATTTCATAAACATTAAATTAATAATGATTAACACTCATAAAAATAAAAATTGTAATAATAATGATAATAGTATAAAAATCATCCTAATGCAACATTTATAGTCAATAAAAGACTGCACTAACTAAAGTTAATTATATCTAATGCAACTTTTTTTTATTTAAAAAACGTTGCATTGTGTAAGAAAAAGGTTGCATTAGGCTTATGCAACTTCACATAATGCAACCTAATTGCAACCTTTTGTATCAAAAAAAGATGCATTAGGCTTATTTTGTAGTAGTAATAATAATTCAAAAAAACTTCTTTATTCTTTGTATTTTTTTTAAAAACTAACTTTATTACAAAAATTACGTTTATATATAATTGTTTAAAAATTACTAGATTTTATAAACATTTATTAATAATAATTAAAACACTTACAAATAAAAATAATAACAATAATTTAATAAAAACTTCTTTATTATTTATATTTTTGTTAAAAAAAACTAATTTTATTACATGGAAATTTCGTAAGTGGGTCCATCCTCACAAAACTAAAAAGACTTTCTCCTTTAAAGCCTTAACCATTTGCAGTCGTCTTCTCAAATCATACCTTCTTCCCATTAATTCATCACCCAAATCATACCTTCTTTTTAAAAAGAAATTATATTATAGATTATAAAATTATCAAAAACAATTATTTGAAACACTTTGTTTAAAGAAAAACACATTATAAAAAAGTTAGTGTTTAAAGAAATAACATTATTATTTTAATACTTAAAATATTAAATTATACGAAATTTTAATCATGTTTTATATTAAAAATCATCTTATATTTTTCTAAAGTTTCATTGATAATTATTTGTTATATTTGTTTATTTAATCCGTGTAATACACGGGATACTAACCTAGTATGATAATATGGAATAGGTTTAGATGGGTAACACTTGAATACAATACGAGTCAAGATAGGTACCTAAAAACCATACGAATGTAATGGATTAAAACATTTAAAAATGATTAATAAGATATTTCATGAGAAAATCAATTATAATTATCCTAATATGTAATATTTGTTTACTTATAACAAATTTTAAATTAAATAAAATTGATGTTTTGTAAGAACAATCCAATTAGATCCGACCTGATTTTGCTTAAAACTCGTTATACTCATCCTGACCTGTACCCGTTCTGACCTGTTATCCAACCTGACCAACCTGTCTATGTTGTAAGGCATTCTTGTCGTCATATCTTTAGATGAGGTTGTGTTGTATGTTTATCACTGAAATCAATTTCAGAAAAGAGACGGAGTTTATCAAAGAAGTTGTCACCGACATCAATCATAGGTTATGTGAACCATTATGTAATACCCTGCCATGTCTGATTGGGATGGACCATTACATTGCATCTATTAGTTCATAGTTAACTGATGGATCTTCTCATATTGTCGACATTCTTAGAGTTGTAGCCAAATTTGGTTTTCAGTTACACTCCAATAAATTCCACAAAAGTAGCTTTATTGAAGGCATCGATGCAAAATGTAAGGAAAACTTAAACAGAGTGCTTGATTTACATACGCAATTGTTTGAAGATATTTCAAAAACCCTACCGTTACAAGTTCATGATGCTTCTGTTTATGCCTCTAGGATTAAAAAGGTACTTGCTCATAAGAAGGTTTTCTAGACCATGGAAACAAAGCTTTTCACCATGGAAGCAAAATCATAATTACAACCAAAGATGCATCTTTAACAGAGAGGTGTGCATTATTTGACCTCCCAATTCAACCCAAGCACAAGAAGGTCTCACTTAATGGCTTATCAAAGGCCAAATTATTACAGCTTTTATGCATTCATGCATTTAAGAGCAATAAGCCCAAAGAAGATTACAAAGAGGCTTTACAAAATCTTGTGAAGAATTGTCAAGGATATCCATTGGCTCTTAAATTTTTGGGCAGGTCTCTTCAAAAGAGAGATGTAGCGTATTGGGAAGAGTGCATAAAAGTGCTAAAGAAAGAACCTCGTTCACTTATAAACAATGCATTGAAGATGAGCTTTGATGCTCTACTATTTGAAAATGATAAGGAGCTGTTTAATCATATTGCATGTTTTTTTGTGGGAGTAGATAGAGATGTGATTGAAACAATATTGAATTCATGCGATCTTAATGCAAGATATGGGATCACCAATCTCATTGAAAGATGCCTTCTTAGTATCAGCTGGCATAACAAACTAGAGATACATTCACTAATTCAAGAGATGGGAAGAGATTTAGTACGCGAAGAATCACGTGACAACCCATGGGAGCGTAGTCGATTATGGTGTCATGAGGAGTCATTCAATGTGTTGGAACAAAAACATGTTAACATACGTGCTTATTGGTAATTTTCATGTTCTAAGTATTTTATTTGTTTGTAAGTTTGTAATAAAAAAAAAACTTCATTTTGTTGCATTTCCTTCTTCACAAGGCACAAGAAATATTGTTGGCCTTGCTCTTGACATGAGAATGCTTGAGAAAGAGAAGTTAAGTGGATCTGGTTGTGTATGCATGGTTTTCATTTCAAGTCGATACCTTCAGAATTACCTTCAAATATTATGACATTATTGAAAAACAAGATGGATTGGATGTTGATGAGAAGGTTTTTCGTAACATGTGATTGGTGCTTTATTTACCGTGGATTGTCTTAGGATTTTTTTTAATTAAAAAACAATAATATATTAAAATAAAAAAAATAATAATTTAATAAAAAAACTTCTTTATTATTTGTATTTTTAAAAAAAAGCTAACTTTATTATAAATATCACGTTTATTTCAAATTTAATAGATTTTATAAACATTTAAATTAATAATAATTTGAACCAACAAAAATAAAAAAAAGTAATAATAATAATTTAATAAAAAAATCTTTATTCTTTGCGTTTAAAAAAACTAACTTTATCAAATAAATTTTTTTAAAATTTAGTAGATTCCATAAACATTAAATTAATAATAATTAACACTCATAAAAATAATAATTGTAATAATAATGATAATACTACAAAAATCATCCTAATGCAACCTTTATAGTCAAAAAAGATTGCATTAACTGAAGTTGCATTAAATCTTATGCAACTTTTTTTTATAGAATGCAACTTTATTTTTCCTAATACAACTTTTTTAAATGCAACATTTTAAAAAGGTTGCATTAGGCTAATGCAACTTCAATTAATGTAACATACTAACAACCTTTTGTGTTAAAAAAATGATGCATTATGCTTATTCTGTAGTAGTAATAATAATTCAATAAAACTTCCTTATTCTTTGTATTTTTTTAAACTAACTTTATTACAAAAATTACGTTTATATATAATTGTTTAAAAATTACTAGATTTTATAGACATTTATTAATAATAATTAAAACACTTAAAAATAAAAATAATAACAATTATTTAATAAAAACTTCTTTATTCTATATATTTTTGTTAAAAAAAATAATTTTATTACATGGAAATTTCGCAAGCGGGTCCATCCTCACAAGACTAAAAAGACTTTCTCCTTTAAAGCCTTAAGACCATCCGCAATGGGTTCCCCGCTCACCTCCGCGGCTTCCCCCCTTTGGCGGCTTCCAGCGGGAACACCGCCCCCCCCTTCAGCGGTTCCCGCCCAACCCCCTCCCACGGCCCCCGCTCCCCGCTTGCTCCCTCGCTTTCTGATTGGTGCCAGCCCATTTCTTGATTTTTGATTGGATCAAAGATAATAGTGGGGAAATGTTTTCAGTGGGGTGACCACTGTGGAGTTTAAGGTTTTCAGTGGGGTGATGACGTGGCATGAAATTTCGGTGGGGAAGGATTTTCGGTGGGGTGACCGCTGTGGATAGTCTAACCATTTGCAGTCGTCTTCTCAAATCATACCTTCTTCCCGTTAATTCATCACCCAAATCATACCTTCTTCGCCATGGTTGTTCTCACTGAACTTTTACCAGGATCTTCTTCAATCAATGATCTTCATCATCATCATCATCATCCTAATCATAGATATGATGTGTTTTTAAGTTTTAGAGGCAAAGACACTCGCAATGGTTTCACATATCTCCTCTACAGAGCCCTTAAGGATGCCGGAATCATAACGTTTTTGGATGATGAAGAGATTGAAACAGGAGAGCCACTGAAACCAGAACTGGAGAGTGCGATTAGATCATCCAGAGCTTCTATTGTCATCCTGTCCAAGAATTATGCCTCTTCAACATGGTGCCTGGATGAATTGGTACTAATCCTTCAACAAAAGAAGGACCGTGAACAATTCGTCATCCCAATCTTCTATGATGTTGAGCCCACCGATGTCAGGAAGCAACAGAACAGCTTCGAGGAAGCAATGGCAGATCATAAAAAGAAGATGGAGGCAGAAACAGATGCTGAGAAAAGAAGTCTGCTTGCTCAAAAGATGGTGTCATGGAAGATGGCACTCACAGAAATTGCTGGTTTAAAAGGAAGAGATGCGAAGGACAGGTAAATTTTACAGATCTCGCATTTGGTAATCATATCTTTAGATGAGGTTGTGATGTATGAAATCAATTTTAGGAAAGAGACGGAGTTTATTCAAGAAGTTGTTGCCAACATCCAACCTCGATTATCATTAGGAAATACCCTGCCTCCTCTCATCGGGATGGACCATAAAATTTGGTCTATTAGTTCATGGTTAACTGATGGATCTTCTAATACTGTTGACATTCTTACAGTTGTAGGCGTTGGTGGGATTGGGAAGACATCTTTAGCTAAATATGTTTTCCAGTTACACTCCTATAAATTCCAAAAAAGCAGCTTTATTGAAGGCATCAATGCAAGATGTAAGGAAAACTTAAACGGAATGCTTGATTTACAAAAGCAATTGTTTGGAGATATTTCAAAAAACCTACCGTCACAAGTTCATGATGTTTCTGTTTATGCCTCTAAGATTAAAAATGCACTTGCTCATAAGAAGGTGTTACTAGTGCTTGATGACGTTGGTTGTCTAGACCAGCTGGATGAGTTACTTGGTAACAAAGCTTTTCGCCAAGGAAGCAAAATCATAATTACAACCAAAGATGCATCTTTAACAGAGAGATGTGCATTATTTGACCTCCCAGTTCAACCCAACCATGAGAAGCTCTCACTTAAAGGCTTATACAAATCTGCATCATTGGAGCTTTTATGCATTCATGCATTCAAGAGCAATACGCCCGAAGAAGGTTATAAAGAGGCTTCAGAAAAGCTTGTGGAGTACTGTCAAGGACATCCATTGGCTCTTAAAGTTTTGGGCAGGTCTCTTCGGAAGCGAGATGTAGCGTACTGGGAAGATTGCATAAAAGTGCTAAAGAAAGAACCTCATTCACAAGTAAACAATACATTGAAGATGAGCTTTATCGCTCTACTATCTAAAAATGATAAGGAGTTGTTTAAGCATATTGCATGTTTTTTTGTGGGAATAGATAGAGATGTGGCTGAAACAATATTGAATTCTTGTGATCTTAATGCAAGATATGGGATCACTAATCTCATAGAAAGATGCCTTCTTAGTGTCCGCTTGAATAACAAGATAGAGATGCATTCGTTGATTCAAGAGATGGGAAGAGATTTAGTACGCCAAGAATCACCTGACAGACCATGGGAGCGTAGTAGAATATGGTGTTACGAGGAGTCATTTAAAGTGTTGGAACAAAAGCAGGTTAGCATACGTGTTTGTTGGTACTTTTCATGTTCTAAGTGTTGTTTGTACATTTGTAAAAAAAACTCATTTTGTTGCATTTCCTTCTTCACAGGGCACAAGAAATATTGTTGGCCTTGCTCTTGACATGAGAATGCTTGAGAAAGAGAAGTTAAGTGGATCTTTACAGCTAAAAACAAATTCTTTAAGTAAGATGGATGAACTAAAACTTCTACAGCTCAATTATGTGAAAATCAATGGGTCTTATGAGAATGTGTCAAAAGAATTGAGGTGGTTGTGTATGCATGGTTTTCATTTGAACTCGGTACCTTCAGAATTACCGTTGGAGAAAGTAGTTGTTCTTGACATGTCATATAGCAAGATCGAATCATTTGACATGTCATATAGTATTTCTCAACAATTTGTGAGCAGATTAAAGGTAACTAAGAGATTTTGAAGAATATACTTCCCTTTTGTTTGAGTTAATAAAATTCGCTAACCATGTATTTGAACTTGTCTCTACTCTAGGGGTTAATTGGATTAAGCTCAAAAGACAAGCGATTGCTTGGATCATTGAAGATTCTAGATCTGAGTTTTTGTGAACTGCTTCATAGTGTGGGTGGTTTTTACTTGCTCCCTGCACTTGAGAGGTTAATCCTTAAAAACTGTACAGCTTTGATTGAGGTGTGTGAATCAATTGAGCAATGCGATGAACTTGTCCATATTGATCTGAGATATTGCTACAAGCTTAAAAAGCTTCCAAAATCCCTATGCAAGTTAAAAGTCAAAACATTATTGTTAGATGGTTGTACTTCTTGTCAAGCTCCAATCGAGATGGAGAATGAGGTCATACCAAGTGATTTGAAGTTCACTATGATTCGTTTACTCAGCTCGTTGAGAATTTTGTCACTTAAAAATAATAACTTATCTAACAAATGTTTCCCCATGGACTTGAGTTGCCTAGCCATGTTAGAGGAGTTATATTTGGATAAAAATCCAATTGTTTCAATGCCCAATTGTGTGAGAACCCTTCCGAGGCTTGAGTTTCTTTCTATGGATTCGTGTGAAGATCTGACATCAATTGAGAATCCTCCATGTACGCTAAGTTGTTTATCACTCTATCCAAGAGATATCTATAATCCTTCAATAAGGAAAATTAAATTTGATCTAGAAATGTCCCCACTCACATTACTCGGATATTTTGGATATTTATCGCCTTGTGAAATTGATGACATGCTTAAAATCCAAGATATGGCAAGTGTTGAGGAAAAGGTATTACAGAGTTTGGGCTGGACAGATTTAGAGTTTACTAAAGAAATGGTCTTGAGAAGTTTCAAACATTCAACAAGATTTCAACAGATCCAGATTTCCTCTAATTGGGAGATGCATTATGAATTTGGAATATTTAGCACGTTTTATAAGGGGAAAGAAATGCCAGACTGGATTAACTGTAGAAGCAAGGGCCGATCAATATCATTTACCATCCCATCATCTATTAACAACCTCCGAGGATTGAATTTCTTATGTATTGTGAAGAAAACTCCATATCTGAATAATACGTTTGAGATACCATCAATTAAAATTAGTAATATTACAGAAACCCACACCTGGGTTTATCATCATTACATTGATGGAGTGGAGTTTGATGGAAATAAACATTATTATGAAGATTCTGGAGAAGGTGAAGAGAATTATGAAGATGCTGAAGAGAATTCTAAAGATGGTGAAGAGTATTGTTTTAGTTTCTTAAGCCATTGGATGTTTGGGCCGAATGAGATGAAAGTAGGTGACCATATTATTATAGAAGTAAGAAGCAAACATTTTGAAAAAGTTATATTGGAGTGTGGGATTGGTCTCGTGTATGATGATGATGATGGTAAGATTGGGGAAGAGGAAGAAGATGTGTTGGGTTATTACAAGTCATGGAATCACATCATTGGTGGAGATCTCTCCCCTTTCCAAATTACAACAGGAGAATACAATCTAGATCACCTTTATTTTTATCGGTTATCAAATACAACGTCTAGATCTGGTTTTCCTTTCACTTACGGAGCCAATTTTAAAGGTAAGAGTCATTTTTATTAATAGAATTTGGTCCCAAGTCTTATGTGAATAGTAAGGAATTAATGTATACTTGTTTTCATATATTTTTTTTATTTCCCCAGAAGAGGTAATGAGCTCATTTAAAGCATTCTCACAAAAAAAAACAAGTTTGAGATAGCTGTTGTCAAGGTGTGTTGGGTTATTACAAGTCATGGAAGCACATCATTCGTGGAGATCTCTATCATTTTTAATTAACCACAGGAGAATACAATTTAGATACCGATCGTCATTTGTATCCAACATTGTCATTAAAAAGGAACAATGTTTAAAGGTTGGTGTCCTTTTGTTTAATAGAATTTGGTGAACTTGTATATATTTATTAATTAATTAACGTGGTCTTACTTGTTTTCTTGTGTTTTGCTTTTCATCAGTATGGAAAGAGAACTCATTTAGAGCATTCTTACAAAAAAGTCTGAGATATCTGTTGCTGAGGTATATTTCAAAACCAAAATGCTTTTTTACCACATGATTAAAACGCACAAATTTGTGTTAATTTTTCATAGTGATAATGAAAAAAAAGACGTCACATAATTGCAATTGGATGGATATATGTTTGGAAATTGCAACATCACAAAAGGCAAAACCATTGATATTGTTTAAATTTCATATCTATCAACCCAACCAGGGTTCATGGGAGGCCTGGGGAGGGGCAAACCCGACCTCCGTTCAGGGCCCATTTATTGTAAGGTCACAAAAATTTTAAAAATCGTTTTTAAATTATATATATTTACTTATATCTCCAAATACAAAACTGAAAAAACACAAGTTTATAATTCACTAGAGGCCTTTTTTTCTCAGTACGTCCGGGACACTTGAATTCTCAGCCGCCCCTGCCAGGGTTGATCAAAAACTGCTCCAGACCTGCCAAACCTGGTGACAAGATGTTGAAATATAAACTAAACATTTGGGTTTGTTATGTACTTATGTAAAGTCTTGGGGTTAGTATGTTATTTAGTAAAACTTAATTAGGGATTAGGGTTATATAAACCCAAACCATGTATGTATTTCATAATCGATGAATGTATGTGTGGATGAACAATTCTCTTTGCAACTTTATTTTTCTCAAATTTGTTCTTATTTTTCCTTAATTGCATGTATTATTACCAACAATTGGTAATCAGAGCGACTAATCGATCCAAGGGAAGCAAGTGTGTGATTAATCAAAGGAAGAAAACAGGATAACGTTTCACGTGAATAGCCATAGAAGAAAGTGTATAATTTAGTCAATCATTTGTATATGATTAGCCCCCACAAAAATCCAATCCAAAGAAGGAACTGAAGCAGTTTGATTTTTTTTATTATCAAGAAATAGAGAAACGGACCCCGAACCGGAACAGGTCGTACCTGAACCGGTAAGTACATGTGATTCTGGGTTTTCAGAGAAATTGAAACCGGAGCTGGTTCCACCCTTAAACCGGTCAAAAACCTGAACCAGTTCCAAAAAAAACCCGGTTTGGCCACGTCTATTAAGAAATTCCAAATGAATAAAAATATGGTTCAGTGTAAGCTTTGATATATAGGAGAGGCGATTGTCACAAATGAATCAATAGTGGGTCATCAAAAGACGACAAGTTAAAAAAGATTCGATTGTTTGTCACAAATTAAAAAAAAGGGTCCGCATACACATGTGGTTTTGATCTGCAAATCAGAGGCATGTTCCAAGTTGAAATCCAATTGTCAAGGTTTGAGGTTTCGTATTAAAATTCCTGTACAAAATTTGTAACTCAGCTTCAAGTCATCTTTATGGATCTTAGTCATGAGAAGTTTTTGAAATCGGTAAACTCATCTTGTATCCTCTAACCTAAGATATATACTACAACTTTCGTTTACCAAAGGACATTCTTTGATCAGTGTCAACCTCTTTCGCTAACTGCCAGTTATAAAGGCTTTGGTTGAGAATGTTTCTAAGGTTTATTGGGAGTTGTATATAATCAAGATTGAGATTTTGTACTCTTATATACAATGTTTTGAAAACCAAACCGGACCGGACCGGCTAGTCGGACCGGGAACAGGTGGTCGGACTAGTCCGGTTAAGGGTTCTGGACCGTTTTTGGGTGAACCGGCCGGTCGAACCGGCAAACCGGCGGTTGAACCGCTTTTTTATATTTTTTAATTTTTTTTTGATTTTATATATATATATATATATATATATATATATATAAAATGTATATAAAATTATCTGGTTCTTAAATCCGGTTCGACCGGTCGGACCTCTGACCAGTAAGGAGACCGGTTTGACGTTCGGTCCGGTTATGAAAACATTACTTATATAGTTTATGTAACAGTTAGACATCATTTCGCCCTCGTTGATTCAAACTGGTGAAGCGTAAGGCTTTACCCAAACTAACTGTGTGTTTGATTGGACCACTCTGAATATAAATCAAGAACAATAATTGAACATCATATGAGAATGAATTAGATCCATGTCTCATTGTTTCAATTGATGTCTTTTATAAAAAGGATAGATGACTACGATTATCATAAGTCTAGTGTACTGCTACACTAGTATGATAATTTGGTTAATGACTTTATAGTGTTATACCTTGTTAGGAGCAATCATGTGCAACTAGAGCGCCGCTAACTGTTTGCGTTAGCCTTTTATCGAAATCCGTCCAAGTGTAAGATTGTTGGATTTTATGAACGGATCCGATAAGTTAACGTAACTAATTAACTGAGCTATGACCCCTAAAAGTTACACCTTGGGAAACGAGCATTAAATCCACTTAATTTGATTAACTCGTAATCACGAACAGTTTTATAATTTATAATTCTTATAAATTATATAAGTTTAATTATATATTTATTTATTTAATCTTTTCTCATCGGTAGATTAGATTAAATTTTATTATTCGTGTTTGCATGTTTCGTAATCTTGATCCTGATTGGGAATTTTAACTGTAAAAGTTTAATATCATAATTCCGCTGCGTTGATATTAATATATGGATTTTATATATTAACTGGTGAAACTCGCTTTACCAGAAAGTCAAACCGAAAAAAACACTATGACTCCCAACAAATGATGTCATCAGGTACACCTCTAAGATTGAATATGTGCTAGCACATAAAAGGGTGTTTGTAGTGCTTGATGATATTAGTAGTTTCAAGCAGTTGGATGCTTTACTTGGAAACAGAGATTTGTTGTTTATTGTTACTTAAATAATAAAAAAATAATAATAGTAAAAGTAAATGATTGTAAAGAAAATAGATGTAGAATTTTTAAGAATTTTTCTTTTAAAATTTTTATGCAAAAATGTGGCTAAAAAGGAAAAAAAACGGTTATGAAAGCACCTCCCGGGTTCAAACATGGGACCTCTTTTAGCTCAGCATGGGTTTTAACCACTAGGCTGGGAGGGGTTATCCTTGAGGATTTATGGTTCTAACTAGTTTTAAATAGATGCTCACATTACACCCCAATTTGAATAAGAACCCTAAAACAAACACTGATCGAATTCGATTGTTACACAGAACATGAGCCCTTGAATTCTTGGGGATTTTGTTCTTGATAGCAAACCAATCGAGTATATTGGTATAAATAATTACCTGGATGGCTAACGAATTTGAGGAGTTCGGGTGCGCTGAATAGACGACGAGTTCTTGGATCTGAATCATATTATGGAGCTTGTGTGAATGTGTTTTTCGTGCACCGAATGATTCGTGTGATGCCAAGGAAGGTGCTGCATTGGATTAATTTAAGTTTTATACTAGTTTAATACGATTTCAATTTCCGTTTCGTGTGGTTATATTTGGAAACCAATTATCGCACGTATGATGTTAATCTCCATTAATTTTTGATTGTAAATGATTTGTATGCTCGAATCCTTGTCAAAAATACTTCGATCGAGCTGTCAATACACAGATTTGAGTTGTTAGCTCACTCGTGTAATCCCCGAGTCTTTTATTAATTGTAATCGTGCTCGAATTTTAATAAAATAAAGTCACTGGCTTTCGTTGAAGCATTTGGCATGTTTATTAAACCAATTTTAGTATATACTTGTATAATATTAAAACAATTCAAAAAGAAAGTATTATAATATATATATATATATATATATATATATATATATATATATATATATTATGCACACAAAACCTATATTATTCAATATATATGCAAGTATAAAAATAATAAAAATAAGATTTAAAACAAATTAATATTAATAATAATAATGCAATTATAAATGTAAATAAAATAAATAATTAAGAACTCACAAAGTTTATGTTTCATAAACTTTTAGATTTACAAATTAATTACTTAAACTCTTAAAAATTATTTTATAAACTTTAATAAAAGTTAAAGGGGGGCTGAAAATGCAATTTATATAAACTATTTATGAGAAGGTAAGGATGTAAAAGGCTGAAACAATGAGGGTAGATAGTAGGAGGACCAAAAGTGAAAATCACCAAACTTTCTCTCTTTCCCTCCTTCACCCAGCCGACCCAACCCCTTTGCCCGACCCGGTCGCGACCCGTGATCCATTCCAGCTTGTTCACACGGTTTAGAACCAAAAAAGGAATAGATTTATGAAGGATTTTCATAGGAGATTCGTATCAAACCATTTATTGAACGAAATCAACACAAAATCACTTGATTCGATCCTCATAAAAACCGAACAAGAACCAAAAATGTCACACCCCCAATTTCCAACTAACGGAATCATACCGTTTGGGAACGTGACAAACCAGGATCTCAGATCATTAGACATAGCGAAGACCTCTATATGAATTTCAAAACATACTTTGGTCTTTAAAACATAACATCAGAGTTTTCAAAAGTTGCGGAAGCGTTATAAAACCAATAACAGTTGTAAAATGTAAAATACAATACAAAGTTTCAAATGTTTAAAATCCAAATATCTAAAATATTTAAAATGCATGCGACTCTATCTCCTAGTCCATGCCAGCTTTAACGCGCGCCTTAGCGTCCTGAGAAAACATGTAAATCAAGTCAACACAAAGGTTGGTGCATAACACAGGTTTTAAGCATTCACAATGTTCAAAACAGCAGTTTGAATATCAAGTTTGTAGATAACATAATCACACATGCACAGTCATGATAGCTAGTCATATAAACTATTTACATAAGTGGTCGACACCGAAGCTGACGAGTTGCCATGCTATAGCATGTTTTTGCCTTGCCACTATTGTCTAGCACAACAATAGTAAAATGTGTTTTGGTCAGTCAAACACCTGCGTAGATCCCATCTACCAGGTGAGGTTTGTCAAACCTAATAGATCTATTTCCAACTACCACGCTTTGCGTTACAGCAAACTAAACGGTTCGAGGTGTGTAAGGACTTTCAAATTGCTATGTTGTCACATAATGTAAACAGCTAACTCATGCAAGTGATATGTATCTAAAAAGAGTTTGTTGCACATGTTTTCTCCCCCAAAACAGTTTAAAATAAGAAAGGGGCCGTGTACGCACCTTTGATAGTGGATAGAATGATCAAATACGTGAACTCGCGTAGAAAATCCTCTACGAAGAATCTGTGATTTGAACAATAACCTAAAGTTATTCGAATAATCGTTTTGTGCTTGAAATCACATACGTGTCAACACACGTATGTTAGATTTTGCTAAGAATGTGCATACGTATGTACACATGCTTTTGAAACCGTTTAAATAAAACCATATTTGATTTTATTTAAATAACCGTAATTATATACGATTTCGTTTTTGAATTAAAATATGAATTATTATTATTCTAATGTGATCGTATTCTCGTTACGTTTCCAACGCAACTTGAATCAACCGAAACGGAGTTATAATGAAGAAGTTATGTTTAAAATACTAAAACATTATATTAACTATCAAAAACTGTGGAAGCCCAGGTTCGAACCTGCGACTTCCAACCCAACACACACGCGCACACACCATCTCATCTGATTTCACAATTGTTACTAGATTCAAACTTAAATAGTTCTAAGTACAACTTAGGCGGTTCCCCCTTTGCTTCATTAACCGTCCCAAAATGAGTTCAATTGAACCTCATTTCGAATCCGATCGATCCTAACTCCATGGAATTATTGTTCTACAGGTTTAGAAGATCATATAAATGTTTTTAATTCGTCAATAAATCAACATACCCAATCTAATTTGGCATACGCATGTTCGAACCCCAACTCGTTGATTTCCAAATCAAATCGATCTAATTAATACTCAACTGATCTTGAATTAATAGGGTTTTTCTTCTCTGAATCAAACCGAGACTACATGTGTAGTTTAATCAGATTATTGAACTTATTTAGACCGAACCCCCAAAATCTTTTTACATCAGGAACCCTAGGATCGAACTCCAACAATTCATGTACGATTAATGAAATTGAATTGTGGTTTAGTTTTATCGGAGGTGTCTGAAACTACCCATATAGTTTAATTTGATTCTTAACTTCGTTTACTCTAAAATCCCCAAAACCGTTTTGCTCAAGAACCCTAGAATTCAAACTCTTATAATTCGTAGTTCCATGATAAAATTGACTTAGCATTAACCTTAATCGGTCCTCTCTGAAACTACCTACATACTTTAATTTTATTTTTAAACTCTTTAAGATCAAAACCCCCAAAACAACTTTGATATGAACCCTAATTACTTGAACTCTAACAAATCGATGTTATCAGTTGAAATTGATTTAGGATAAACCTTAGTCGGCCATGTTAGAAGGTTTTGAAGTGATTACTTACTTGATTTGATGCTCAATTGAACGAAATCAAATTCTAGGTTGTTCTTCGGCCACCCTTCGATCGACTTCGACTGTCTGCTGCTTCTTGAATCGAATTGATTTGCTTCACCAGTTCTAAATGTGCCGAATAAGATCTCCCTAAGTTCAATTGTGAAGAATAATGTCGAATTATATGGTTTTGATTGTGATACCTTACGGTTTCAACTCTTTGATACCCCTTGAGTTAAATTCGACATGATTAGGCTATAATAACCGATATTCAATGATGATAATCATCAATAGGATGATTAAAGACATTTAAATGATCAGTTACAACACAACTTGTGATAATTTCGAATTCCCCTAATTATTTAGAACGAATTTTGACTTTTAAATGTCAAAATTGCTTATCTAACCTTTTTACAAATCAAATTCTTGTAAACTAATTACCTTATAACAGTTTTATATACATTTTAACCCTTATAAATTATTCTAGATCAATAACTTAACATTTCGATTAACAAAATTGAGCCGAAAATCCCGAATTGTCACTAATTGGGTCCTTTAACTCCTTGTTGGGCTAAATTAACCCAATTAGGCTTCTCAATTACAATTGGGCCTCATTGGGCCTTCCTTGGCCTTATTGGGCCTTCCCTGGGCCTACTTTGTTTTCATTGGGCCTCACTTGACCCTATTGGGCCTTACTGAGCCTCCCTTGGCTTATTGGGCCTACATTGGCTCTGTTGGGCCTGTGATCTCACCATCTTCAGTTAACAAGGTTAATCCGAAAAGTCGGATTGTCACAAAAAATAAAACTCATCTTTTGCGTGTATAAATACCCAAATCACAGATCCTATTTCGTGCACTCAATCCTCACGAATCACTCTGAAACATTTAAACACAAATACAAGCTCTCTGAAGTCAGGATCGATCCAAGAACGCGACCGAAAGCTTCCTCCATTCGAACTCCATCCCTTCGAAACAAATCCAGGTAACTTTGAATGCCATTCTAATCGGTTTAGGTGTAGAACAAAAGCCCCATCATATCGAGGGCTTACAATCGATTGTTGGATCGAATTGGACATGAAACCCAATTAGGGTTCATACGAAATCTAGACTCATCGTAGTTTCTGTTTAAATTTATTTAAATTCAAGCTTAGTCAATGTATTCTAAGCTTAGCCTAGTGGTAAACCATGCTGTTAGGGGCGGCCTAGACCCGGGTTCGAATCCATGTGGGTGAGGCCAGATTCGGTTTTGGGCTCCTTTGGGCCTATTTCCATCATTTATTTTATAAAAAAATCCTAAAAATCTTAAAATCATAATTTTATTATCCTGTTATAAATCAATTAATTACAGAAAATGTTAAAATTATTTTTATTAATAAAACCCATTAATTTCACTTATTTTAAGCTTAAATACTTAAACTAATAAAACTTTAATTAATCTCTTATCATTCTTTTTTTAAAAAAAAGAATACTAAAATAATTTTTATAAAATACATATATGTATATATATATATATATATATTTAGTTTATTAATAATTAATCTTTTATTATTATTTCTTTTAAACAAAATAATTTTAAAAATACATATATGAATATTTTTATCTTTTATAATAAAATGATTATAAATGTATTCTTTAAATTCTAAATAAATTTTGTTCAAACAAATTTTATAACTTTAAATGGTTGTTTAATTCCTATTTAATTTTATAACTTTAAATAATATCATTTTATAAACAAAGAAATATTTCAAAAATAAATAAAAAGGCTTTTGATTTTAAACTAAACATAAATCTTTTATAAACATACAAATTCCTATTTAATTTTTAAACATTTAAACAAATAAAACAAAAGGATGGAAAAATTATGTTAATGCAAACATCATGAGTTATTCAAAGAATTATTCATTTATTTGATTATTCAAAAATCAAATAAATAAATAATTAATCCAAAATCAATTTGAATATTTATTTGTTTGATTATTCAAAATCAAACAAATAAATTATTCACATTCAATTAGGATATTTATTTATTTGATTATTCAAAGTCAAATAGATAAATAATTATTCAAAATCAAATTAGAATATTTATTTGTTTGATTATTCAAAATCAAATAAATAATTTTTCAAAATCAATTAGGATATTTATTTATTTGGTTACTCAAAAATCAAATAAATAATGATTATTCAAAATCAATTAGGTTATTTATTTGATTATTCAAAATCAAATAAATAATTATTCAAAAATCAATTAGGATATTTATTTATTTGATAAATAAATAAATAAATAATCCTAAATGAAAATCATTCAAACTTAGACATATTAATTAGGACTTTCATAGTATGCCATAGAAACTAGGATGCCAAAACTTGAACTCTAAGTACATAGACTAAGAAATTCTATTGCCTTTAGATTAAGGTGTGCAAGCACGACTTTGTAAATCCTAGGCAACGATTCAAGTGACAAAGCTAGGACATCATGTGAGTAATTCTATACTCTCTTTTTACATTTTGTACTTTTGGGATGTTACATATGTCAGTATTCAAAAATTAAGTTATTCTAGAGTCAAAATCGATAGATGCAATGCTTATATTCTAATTGAATTGCATCATTTTCTTACGTATACTATAAACTGTATGGGTTACTCACCAACTATGCAAATAGTTGATAAAAATCTTTATTTTGCATATGTAATAGGTTAGATGGATGCTTTCAAGGAAGACATAAGATATGATTATGTTAGTAGACCTAGATTTAAATTTTAAAACAATGTTAGTTTATTTCATTTATGTACTTTGGTTTTGAACTATGTAATTGAATGGTTGTTTGGTTTTAATGAATTTAAGTTTGAATTATTGTTTAATTATCGAAACTTACAACATAGCACCATGCGTAATGAACAATTTAACTCGCACCCCAACGTATTCCGCCGTCGGTCGGGCTGTGACAACTCAGGTCGTGATGGGTATCCAAAAGAGAAACCGGGTTAGAGAGGAAGAAGGTTTGGGTTTTGACAAAATCAGCCCCTCACCTTTTTACTTTCTTTTAAATTTTGTTTTAAACTTCAACCTCTCACATACTAGGTTTATAAAATGCTAGTTTTAATCCCTCAAGTTTGTATCTCAAAATTCATTGTTTTATCTCCAAATTTATAAAACTTTTTATTAATTATGTTTTATAAACTTAATTTATTTGTCATTTACTAACCTTGTAAATAAATGTTATTATCTTATTATAATCAATTAACTTTTAATCTTTAAAAGATTCATTATTTTATTATTATTAAATAAAGTTTTATATTGAAGCTTATATTATATTTTGTTATTCTTACTCCTCCTGCTGCTTCTACTGCTGCACCACCACCACCACCACCACCACCACCCCCACCACCACCACTACTACTACAATAATGTAATAAATGTTTACAAGTAACTATATATAAATCTGTAAGTTTATGAATTTTAAAAGTTTTAAAAGAACATTCAAAGTTTTTATTTATTACGAATTGAACACGATTATAATACTTAGGGATTGCAATACATACTTAATCACATACCAATTTTTAGGCTAAAGAAAGCTCATAAGCTTTTGCATTCTTGAAGAAAAATGGCTCTAACATAAACTAGTATCAATAAAAGAAGACCGTAGCCACTGATCGGATTCTCTAACATCTTTTATTTTGGTTGAAAAAGTTAAGCTCAATATATACATGTATCACACTCTCGACCGACTTTCAGTTTTAATCTTCTAATTGAAGATATGCATTATCAATGAGATATTTTCAAATCAACGCCTATGCACACACGTGCACTACTTTAATTTTTCTTTTTAAACAAATAATATTATACTATTATAATTAATTTAGCTCAAACTTTATTTTTCTCTTATAACTATAAAAATATAGCGTTTTATAAAATTATAATTATACGGTTAAGATCTGCTTATTTCTCTAACTTTTGACCTAAGTTTCGTTAAAAACAGATACGGATCAAATATAATACATTTTCTTGCTGCTGCTGTTGGTAGAATGGCGTTTGACTAAATTTAACGATCCTTTGACACCAACTTTTCGAATAATTCTTTCATCCTACCTATTTGCTTCAACGAACTTTATAATTTCTGAACGATCATTTCTAATATTAAATTATTAAATGGTTTTATTTATCAACTAAACTATTTCATTTATTAGCCGAGACCTTAGGATTCAATTGACTGTTTCTATTATTATATTTTTGAATAATAATATTTTAGTTATAAATGAGTGTATTTTATTTATATCTACAAAATGGGATGTTACATCCTCTTCACCTTTGTTATAATCCCATCCTCGAGATTATTGAGATTGTCACACCCTCGCCTACGGCGGAATTGCAAGGATGTAACGAAAATGTGTATCTTGAACTCATTGAGCATAATGGAAACTATCTCATGCATTACTTGTGCAAATACCATAAAAACATTAAAGTTGTCTAAATACATAATTGGAGATTCACAAAACATAATCAAATTCTCAAATGGACAATATATAAAAATCTCCAAATGTATTTCCAAAATGAAAGTCATGTCATGTCTCGACGGCTTCACTTACTAATTTCCTGAAATGCATGTTAAAAGAAAGTCAACAACTTGTTGGTGAGGTCGTAGGTTTTACGACTCGATAAAAGTGGCATAAATGTTAAATTTCACTATACAAGTCACAATTTAATCAATGAATCTACATGAGTCCACAACCATACCTATTGACTTCTTGAATTGCCCATAATGCCAATGTCTTATCACAAACATTAGTTCTTGGTGGAAATATACCATTCACTTAACAATGTAGTTATGGTTGGCGCGACCAAACCATGAATGGAGGTTTGTCAGACCCCGCTAGTACTAACTTATATTAATCCATTGGCTCAAAACATTGAGTTAAATGGTTGTGTAGGAAACCGGGGACTTAATGTGATAATTCTTGTCTCATGCAATATACATCATAAAATATGAACAAGTATAAAGTGAACAAATTCTTGTATCAAATGAATATTTAAACATGCATAACCCCCCAAATTTGAAATCAAAAATAGTAGAAAAAGGGGCTACGAAACTCACTGTAATAGTGGTGAAAGTGGATTTCTTCTCTGGATTTGTTGATGCCCTACTCAAGTCCTACAATTATGTAGACGTATATTTGAGATTTATGGACCCCAATAATATATATATATATATATATACATATATATATATGTATATGTAAGTGTGTTATGTATTGTTTTCTTAATTTATAAATGGTCGAGTTCAAATAAGTTATTATTAAAATAATGCCCTTGTTCAAAGGAAGTCAAGTGTTATATTTTAGTGAAACTGTCCAATCGAAACACTTTTGTGATGTATATTTTACACATTCCTATATATATATACATATGTATGTATGTGTATATATATATATATAAGGATCGAACATACATACCTATGATGACACTTTATTTTGATATTATTTATTTATTTATCTTTTATTATTATTATTTTGTATTGTTATTATAATATATATATATATATATATATATATATATATATATATATATATTTTACTGAGTTTTAGGCACATAATTCTTGTGTAAGAATTATTAACTTTTCATCGTTTTTTGCATAAAGGTTTCACAAATTTTTTTGATTCTTGAGATGTTACTGAAAACCCACTCCAAGCTTAATTCACCAGACGTCCGTGTACTGGGACTTTAGGATGTGAAATCATCCCCTGGCCTACACTTGGGTTTATATGGAAGAAAATAATCTTTACGTCATATTATATATTTCAAGAAGCCATATGTTGAAGGTATGTTTGCGCATGGGTTTGATCATAGAAAACCATCTTATTCATTGTTGAATGGAAATCTCTCAAACACGCAAACCTTTGTGTTATCAACATAGGTTAAGGAATTAGAGAAAGGAAGTTATGTATGTATACATGAGTTTCTACATGCGTAATTATGCATGCATTCACGTTGAGGATGACATATTTTATGTCATGAATACATATGAAGACTTTTGAAAAGCTTCAAAGAAATGTTCTTACCAGCTCAATGGAAGGAGGTGTTATTTTTTTTGTTGCTTGACGAGGGAAGAAAATTTAGAAATTTGTTTAAGTTGGTGGCGTGAAGGTGTGAAAACCTTGAAAGATCTGCATGGTATTTATAGGGAAGTTTTGGGTATGGGGAGTACCATCCTTTCTCTTAGCCCTGACAGGTTATGAGAATAAGTTTGATATAATTCTTGGGTCTTGAAAAATGGAATAGGTGTTGACTTGGGCCAGCTACAGTCTAAATGAACGAAACATAAGATGGGAAATATGGTCTGATTGTAGTAGGAAAGCATAAGAAAAGTTTCAAACTTTATTTACATATATTATTATTATTATTATTATTATTATTATTATTATTTTGAAAGTTGACATGTATGCGTGTATAATATGTCCTCATATGTGGGTATATATATATATATATATATATATATATATGTATTGCTTTGGAACGTACATCCTTCACTCTTTTTTTTTTATAAGTTTTATTATGAATTCAAGTATATACAACTATTATTTTCTTGTTAGGAGTACATTTGAGTTCTATACTTTTCATCCAACAAATCTTTTAAAACGGGTTTTCGTGTTAATATTTGTTTATGTATGTGCATTGTGAATAATGGATTAATTTTATAGATATGACGGGATCTGGTCTGTTTCACAAATGTTTCTTTTTGTGTTTTAAGTCTTGTAAATTGTTATTGTCATTTATGTAGTTTTCGGCATTAAACTTGACTTGGTCAAAACTAATTAGTACCTGAATTTTGACGAATGTTACAGAGATGAGTGTGAATATTTCTTTATAATTTAGACTCCAGTTCCCATGTATATACTCAGGACCACGTATGAAGTTGCATTAAATCTTTTCTAATATCAACTTTTTGCGTTTTATTTTCTTTTCTTTTCAGTCATTGATTTGGTTTGGTTGTTCGAGAAATTTTAATTTCTCGTTTACCTCAACATCTTATTGAGGAATTAAAAATGAATCATCGGCTAAGCATTTTCTAAGATTAGAGACATGAAAAACATTGTGTGCTTTCTTTTGGTAATTTATAAGCCACTGGTCTAATTTGTTTAATAATTTTTAAAGGTTCGACATAACGTGGACTTAATTTTCCCTTCATCTCGAGGAATTTTGGTTATAAATCCATAGTCATTATCTCTTGTTTGCAGACTGGTAATTCAAGTTGTTGTAACATACCAAAAGGTTTCTGATGTTCAGTTTCAACTTGAGAACAAGTTAAACATTTTACAACATATGCAACTATATCTTTCTTTATTCTGATCCACCAATAGTTTTACTTAAAGTTTTTATATATTTTTATCACTTCATGGGTGCAACATGCATTTGGATCTACTATCATCTTCTAATATCCTTTCTCTTAAATTGCTAGTGACTAGCATCCAAATTCTTGAATTCATTCGACGAATTCCATCGTCTCTTTTGACTAATTGTTCAAACATGTCATCATACCTTTTTATTCTAATTTTCCTGGAGTTGCCTTTGTGTTTCATTAATCAGATTTATTAAATCAACTTGTAGTTATTGCCTCAGAGCATTTTTTTCTGTTTCCCAGCATCCTTTCGGCTCAAGGCATCTATGACCACATTCTCCTTACTTCGTGATAGAGAATTTCACAGTCATAGTCGTTTAGTGTTTCCATCCTCCTTTGTTGAAGCATATTCAATTTTTTTTAGGATGCGGATGCAAAGTTTGCTATAATTGTGTCCATTGTCATGCACAGCAGGATTCACATGTACTACAGATTATCGTTTCGTGTGCACCCGCAACGGTAATTTGCCTTGCATGACTACCCTACTTCATGAACGTGGCACACAAATGAGTTGATTTAGAATTTCATAGAATGAAAACTTGTATTACCAAACTTGTTGCAATTTACAAGATGTTTGGTTTAATAACCTTAATCAAATATATCGAAGAAGTTTATCTCATAAAAACCGTACACTTTGACTCGTTTGGCATTTGCAGAAAAATGGGTTAGTTTTCGTATTCATATGATGTTTGAAGTGACAAGGTTTAACCCACCGAGTTATTAAAAGTTGAACACATCCTTTTGTCAAAGATATATTTAAACTCTTATAATCAGTATTAACTGAGAAATGAACTCCGTACAAATAGTTTCTTCATAGTTTCAATGCAAGGATTATGACGCCTAACTACAGATCACGAGTTGCATAATTCTTTTCATGAGTCTTTAGTTGACGTGATGAATAGGAAGTCACTTTGTTTTGTTGCATCAGTACGTATCCTAATCTTGTGTGAGAAGCATCACAATAGACAACAAAGTTTTTAACGCATTCATGTAATGCTAGGATTGGAGTGTGAGTCAACCTTTCTTTAAAAATTTTGAAGGCCTCAGTTTGCTTGGGACTCATTCAAATTTTACAGATTTTCGAGTCAATGATATAAGAAGAACATGTATCCGGGAGAAATTTTGAATGAATCGACGGTAATAACGCACCAACCCTAAGAAACTACGCAACTTTGTGGGTGGCTTGGGGTTCTCTAATTTGGTAATAGCCTCTATCTAGATAGATTGATCCACTTGAATACCTTGAGGATTAATAACATGCCTTAAAAGTGTACCTTTGTGTGCCAAAAGTCACATTTAGAGAATTTCGCGTACAACTTCTCATGTCGTAGTTGTACGTGTAGATTTTTGGATTTTCTGACTTTATGAACCACAATTTTGGTTCAAAAGAAAAATTATATTTTTTTTACGAAAGGAGTCTCAATTTTGATTTCACTCTGCTCATAAAAACTTGATCTTACGCTAGTGCTAAATTTCTATTTTTTCTAGAATAACTACACTTTATGTATCTTGTTTTTAGCATTGTGATATATTTTATATTTTATTGTACTTATATGTTAAATAGCTCTACTTTATTGAGATAAAAAAATTCTCGCTATATTAGCATACTGTTTAGTTACTCTGATGCTTTTTTTTATTGCTAGTTTTGTTTAGAATGGAGTTACTCTTTAGATGGACTCTACCGAGGTGAAACCTGTGAATACAAAAGATCTTACTTCCTTACAATATTACTGAATCGATTCCCTCTTATGATAGATCCATAGGGACTTCGTTCCCACCCTTTACGCTTCTTTCTCTTATTAATCTTCCTCTTTTTTGTTCTCTCTCTGGTTGGTGAGTCGAATTGGATGCCCCTTCTTCGTTTATTATCTTCTTTATACATGTTTCTTCCTTGGATCTTTACCATTTTGGTCTGCTTTTGGTTTCCTAGATATTCTCCGGTTCTTGGTCCTTACTTGAAAGGTAAGGATCTTTCTTTCCTGCTGTATTGCATGACTGATGGGCGGCTTCTTCTCCTGTCTTTTCCTCCACCTTTTCTCATTAATGCCGCATTAAATGTCCTTAGCCTTAATTGTAGCTTGCATTAAATGCTTTTCTTGCAGTCGTGTATTTTATAATTGTTACCTACTTATTTACCGTATTGTCAATTAGACATGTAACGTCATCATTAGTGATATGTTGTTTTTTATATTTAAAACTGCAATAGAAAATCTATCATTTGGCTTAAAAGTGGGCAAAAAACCAAGAACTAATCCGAATCAAAATTGGTCATATTCGAATAGGTTGGTATAGGCGGCTCTGGGTTCTTTATTTTGTCTACCGGAACCGTTTGAAACCATAATTGGTTCATAAAACAAAAAAACTGGTTTAACCACCTCTAATTTCAATTTGGCTATGTTTTATTTGACGTCTATTACTCTATTTGGCCCATATGTATGGTTGGTTACTTGGTTGTGAAATCATAGAGTGTTTACATTTCGCTCTAATTTCCAGCGGTCAAGTAAAGCCCAAATATCAGCCGGTAAGGAGGAAACACATACAAACTCACTAGGTGTGTGCAAAAAAACCAAAAACTGTTCAAAACCATTAACCAAACCGTATCCTAACCAAAAAATCGAATCGAATAGAGAATACGGTTTTTGGTTCGGTTCTTACCCTATTTGAATTACGAATTCGGTTTTCGGTTTATTATTTTTTTGAATTTGGTTTGTTCAGTTATTCTGTTAAACCGTTTAAACCGAATTGATATATAAATATACTATTTTTGACTAATTAATTTACACCCCCTAACTAAACTAACACCCGGATCTCGTCGTTCTCATCTCGACTTCTCCATCTCTCGGTCCCTGCCAAATCTTCACCACCTGCCGCAGCCACAACCCATGAAACACAACATTCCACAGCGGCGCAACCATTGCCTCACGACACTTGACTCTCGGTCCGTAATCTAGATCTCATCGTTCGGTTCCTCGTCATCCAGCCGGTCATGTCTCACATCTCAGTAACAGGTACTGAAAATCGATTAGCTTCTTAGCAATATGTACTGAAATTCGATTAGTTTCTTTCTTCGATTACGTTATTTAATTTTCATTATGTTCGTTCTATTGGAAGCCACTCTTCTTGTTTTTTCAACTGGTGGATTTTAATTTGGTTTTACATACTAGATTTTGCCTAGATTAACCACATGTGCTTCTTTCATTTCCTGATTACACAAAGAAACATGTTATTACCAGCCCCGATTGAGAGCAATTTTACTATAATTGAAGACGGTTGTAATTGGTTTAATACCGTTAGTTTGGTTATTAACTGAATCCGAACCGAAGTGAATTCCATTGAATTTGGTTCGGTTTACCTTTTCCCAATTTCGGTTTAGTTAAAAAAAAAAAACTCAAAACAGAATAAACCAAACCGAACTGTTGAACACCCTAGTTACTCATGTTTATTAAAACATTATAAATTGCAGCAATCTTGCTCTTCTCATTGTTGTTCAAGGTTGATTATTTTGTCCAATATGTATTTAGTTATTAAGCCATAATAAATACGAACTAAAAAAAATCTAAAATCAACATGGAGATAAGGGAATTATATATACGAACTAAATACATATTGGACAAAATAATCAACCTTGAACATCAATGAAAAGAGCAAGATTGCTGCAATTTTTAGTTTTTTAAAAACAGGAGTTACTCTTTAGATTTTCATAAGTTTATTGGCTAAAAAAAATGCTTGTTGATGTACATTGTTACAAGTACTTTCTGAACTTATAAGGTTAAAAAGATTCAAGAAAGAGGATCAATGATCGTGATTGTGATCAGAATGTAGCTTTTTTTCTTTATCTTAAAAGCCTTATATTTGGTCCAACAGCTAATTTGCTAGTATTATGGGTTAAAAGCCAAATAGAACCCGATCAAAACCGATTACCATACCACCCTTTAACTGAAACCGAACAGTTTCATTTATCATATAACCAACTACTCGGTCATGATTCGGTTAGAGCCCAAAACCCATTCCAAACTGACCCATACCCCTAATATTAACGGGAATTATGTGGCTCAGATTCCATATAATCACGTTGTATTGATGTAAATAATGAAATGTCTCCATTTCTAGCTATCAGAGTAATGGACGATTATGATTTTATGCTATATGATTATTATTTATTATGGTATATATATATCTTGTGTTAATATGCAGCCAGGACAAATCACAATGGCATTTTTATCCAGAGCGCGTGTTGTTTCTTCTGCTTTATTTGTAAAGCGTGCTTTTAGCTCTTCTTCCAGTACGTTTCTCTCACATGGTCTTCAAATGTAGAGCTTTTTTAAAGGGTGGAAAAATGGGTTGGTCGCATAACATGTTAAACCAGACTAACAAACATCTCTTTTTATTGCTACTTTTGGATCTTGTATACATATACGTATATAACGTGTTGAGGTTATAAAAGTTGTAATGTTACAATGATAATCCAAGATTTTACCTTTTTGGAAATTTGTTTTTAAAAACTGTTTGTTTTACAGCTGGATACAACCCAATGTTCTCTCCAGACATAAGTTCACAAGTTGGTAGTTGCATGCCCATATCTATGATGCGAATTGGTAGTTGGTACCATAATTCATAACATTGAAATGAATCCGGGTCAAGGAGGTAAGCTGGTCCGGGCAGCTGGCACCTATGCAACGATCTTGAAGGATCCAAGCGCGCCTAAACTGTGTTTAATCAGGCTGCCTTCAAAAGTGGAGAAAATGATTGATTCTCAGTGCAGGGCAACAATTGGGGTGGTGTCAAACACAGAGCATAAAACCAAGAAGCTCAGGAAGGCTGGTCATAGCCGGTGGCTCGGGCGTAGGCCTGTGGTTAGAGGAGTGGCCATGAACCCTGTGGACCATCCTCATGGTGGTGGTGAAGGTAAGAGTAAGAGTAGTGGGTCTAGAGGCCGGCAATCGGTTACACCATGGGGAAAACCAACCAAGGGTGGCTACAAAACTGGTACCCTGAGGCGCAGGAAATAGGTCACTGGTGAAGTTTGATTGTTATGTGTGTTACAGGATATTGGTTTTGCATTTTGATGCAAATGTTTTAAGATGCTTTTTATTTTTCATAGTGTTTGTGGTCTTCCATAAATAATATTTTGGATCTTTTAAGAAATTAAATGTTTAATTCTGGTAGGCGTTGTTTAGTTTACTTCTTACTGAAGTATTTGCTCGGATAAATATAAGTTATGAATATACAGGTTTATTTTATACTTTTGAAGAATTTTGCCTTTTGTTCATGTTAGATTGTTTATTCCAACAAAATGTAATAATATTTACAAAATATTTATTAATTATTTTTTAAATAGCTCGTGATTTATCATTCCATGGAAAAACAAAAATAAAATTAGGCATTATAATTACCAAAGAGAAAATATGATAAAATGATTAATGTTATTTTTTTTGAACGACGATGTTTTTATGTACTATCGGGCATATTAGGTAGAGGTAAAACATGCGCCCCCAGATGCGCGGGAATCTTGTGAAATAGGTAAACTCTCACCTCCCCTCCCCTATCAGGTTCAAACCCATAATAAACAAAGCTAATCCTTCATTTGGTGTCTTTTAAACTTGCCCTCAAATAGATTCGAACCTTCGACTTTCACTATAGAAAGTGAGAGCTTTAACCACTAGGCTGAGTTTTCAGGACAATTATGTCATTTAACTAGGGGTTATCTCACGTTGCCACGGTGTCCTTTTATTTATCATAAAAGAAACATGATCTCAAAAATCCAAACTTAGATAAAATAAACTTGTTACTTCATAATACATTTTAAAGCGTAAAACAGAAATTTTTTAAAAATAATGGTAAAAAAACTTAAAACTTGTATCATACAATGCTATCTAATTAAAATTTTGAACTGAGAAAAGGTTCAGTCATATAGTTATGTTAATATGGTTATTCAATCATAATGGTGGTGAGTGTGGTAATATGATCATGAATATAAAAGCATAGGAAAAAACAATTACAACGACTCTCAATGTGTCCTAAAACAATAACTCAAACCTTAATACAAAAACAATCGTCACTCTCAAGATACACAAACCCAAGTTAAGAGTGATTATAATTTATGCGACCGTAAACATAGACACATAACGTAAAAAAAATTAAATAGTAACAGCAGCAACAACAACAGTAGTCGTAGTAGTAGACGAAATATTTCTATTATGTCAATGCCAATCGGTAGGTTCCTATCCTCCCATCGATTCGGCAGTAGTAGCAGCAACATCAACAGTAGGAGTAGTAGAATTATTATTGTTATTGTTATTGTAATATTAATATTATTTAATATTCTTATGATATTATTACAATATTCTACTATTATATTCCACTTTATTGCATGTTATTATACCTTTATATCTATGTGTTGTTTAATGATTTTACATTTGTTGTTACTTAGGAATTGTTTGGGATTCCATATAAAAATGACTTTTAAAAGTGACTTTTTATAAAAAGTAAATAAATTGTTTTTTTTAAAGATAAAAATTCTAGCATTTCAAAATAACTTATGACTTATTGGCATAAAATTACAAATTTACCCCACTCTTTACCACTGTTGTAAAAATCGGCCTAGGCGGCCGCCTAAACGCTAGGCGGCCATCCACTTTGTCGATTTTGGCCTAGGCTGATTTTTTATTTTTTTTGATTTTTTTGACTTTATTTTTGACTTTTTTCCGGTAAAAATGGAGCAGACCAACTTCATGATTATTTAGACATTTCTCAACCCAAAATAAGTAATATGTCTCTGAAACATCGAATCCAGTCACTTAACATCGAAATTCATCTATAAACTTTGAACTCGGGGTTTAAGTTTGAACTTTGAAATACTTGACTTAGTATGTTTAAGTTTATTTTTTAAATTATTTGAAGTATTATATTAAATTATTAATATTGATGTGTGCATATAATATATACTTGTAAAATTACATATAAAAATTCCAATCCGCCTAGCACCGATTAATCCCTAGGTGGTATCTCGACGTTTGACTAGCGTCTAGCAACTTCTACAACCATGCTCTTTACCCTTTACCCAATCTACCACCTACCACCACCCACCGACACCGCCACCGACCGCCACCCACCACCGTACCACTCAACTCCACCGCCATTTACCACCATTTTCACAACCCACTGCCGTTATTCATACCCTTAAAATGATTGTCAATATAATAATATCCTTTTTGGTCATTTTGAAAGTCCTTTTGGGAAAGCTAATCCAAACACATTTTTTAAAATTTTATTTTAAAAAGTTATAAGTTAGTAAACACTTTTGACAAAAAGTCCTTTTAGAGTTAAATAAGCAATCCAAACAAGGCCTTACTTTTACATGTAATTGGTAGCTTTTTATCTTTGCATAGTGTAAACTATCTTTAATGTGTTTGTTTTATACTTGAAGATCTTTCATGCACATGAGTAGATCATTCAATATAAATAACTACAAAAAACTTGATTAACAAAAAAGTGTCAAGTTAACTTTAATGGAATAATACTACTTGATTACTATTTTATGATTCTATCAAATGATACAACAGATGAAATGTCTACAAAATTGGGTGAAAAGAAAACTAAATAAACAAGTCATTTTAGTTATTCCTCAAATAATCAAACACTAAGGGGGTGTTTGTTTGCCTCTTAATTATTCCATTAAGAGGTAACCTCTGAACCGGTCAGAGGTAAGGGTGTTTGTTTCACCTAAAAATAGCCTCTTAATCATTCAGTAGATGTCTTAATCATTTAGCTTGGAAATGAGTCTGAATGAAACCAAAATCCTTAGGGGTAAAATTTCATCCCCAAATCACGCCTCTCTCTCCTCGCCCTCCACGACAGAACGGCGTCACCATCGGGTAGTTCCTCCGGCGCCGCTTCAAACCACCGCCGTCATCACCCTCCGGTAAGTTCTTCTCTCTCACTGCCGTCATCTTCCCTGTTCAGACCGCCAACTTTTAACAAGCGCCGCTACTACCCTTCGTGTGATAATTGCGTACGAAGAATTACATCATCAAAGGAATGAGCACATGTGATCGTGCTTAAAATTCATGCGGAGTTGACAATCGAAGTTATTATGGGAGGATAGTATGTGAGAAATGATGAACATGGGCGAAAACCGCGTACAAAACGGAGTTGTGGATGGTCCGGAATCGCAAAATGAAGTTTCTGTCGAAAAATGGGAAAAATTGGTCTTCGCGGTACGCTATGGATAAGTTCAGGGTTCGTCGCGGTACGCGATACCTGAAAATATCTGAGATTTCTCCGGATTTCTCCGCGGTACGCGAAGCCCACTTTTTGTTTCTCCGCGGTACGCGACGGATGCAGATGTCGCCAACTTGCTTAAAAAGATCAGATTTCATCAGTCATCATCATTCTTATCATCTTGTTTCTTCCAGCCGAAGACACCACCATCACCTTCGAAATTTTCACCATCCAACACATAAAATCTCTGTTTCGAAGCCTCTGGAACGTTTAGATCGCATCCAGGAACGTTTATACGAGTCCAGATCATCTTTCTGTCCGCAGAACTTCTCCGGATTAGGTAATGGTTCAATCTAACCTTCTATTTAAATTATGAGTGATTAAATCTTAGTTTTGAACGTAATGAGATAGTTAGGGTTGTTGATTATTGCCTAGATGATGGCTAGGATTGATTATAAATGACAAACTCGAACTACTAACGGGTAAATCCTTGTTTTGATCCGTTGTAATGCCCGGTTTGCATGAAATCATAACAATGGTTATAATGGTTTAAACCATTTGATTATGACAATGTAGATGATTAGTTTGATTAATCCTTGACATGCAACGTAAAAACCATGTGTTTCAAACTAATCACAGACATTAACATACTCATTGGAAGGATTATCTGATGTTTCGGATAACAGTCAGATTAGTATGTTAAACATGGTTATTAAACCTATTCCAATGCTACATTGTGATATTTCATGATATTTGGGTAATTAATAACAAGGATTAATCATTCCTAAGCCATTAAACTGTCTAGTAAATGCTTAAGTATTATAATCAACAACATTAACTATTTGATTAATCTGAGATTGTTCGGATTAGTTAAACGTGTCATCAACCTTGTATTAGGAACTTAAATCAATATAGGTTCCTACATTATCATACATTGTATGATATGACACTAAAATAAATAATTGATAATCTAATATCGGTTTGATGACTTTCAATGCAATGTCTTTGACATTGGACGTTCAAAAGGATTTAATCAGTACATTTAAACATTAATAACTTATTAAACATGAACTTAATGCAGAATCATCATATTATTACCAGTTTGTGTGATATTCTGCTACCACTGAATCATCAAGTGAGTTTCGTACAATCCCCTTTTCCTTTTTACTGTTTTATAAACCTCGGGGTAACTCTGTAAACTGTTTTCGGAACATATGATATGCATCACTGATATCTGTGTGATTTCATGTGACTTTTGTGTGATTTCATGGGATTTTGCCGTTAGACAATCTATCACAGTATCAAAAGTCCTCATTCGTGAACTGTATCTAGTGAACCCATGTGCGGCCGAACAGGAACCATTGATAGTACTATTGGCTGACAACCCATTTGCTGGGAGGATTGCATCTCCCCTGGTGTGAATGTTTGGTACCTGTTTCCATAACAACTTCTTAATGTTAGTGATAGACATTAAGATAATGAGGCAATAAGATATCTACCGACGGGTAGTATCTTCGTGAACAAACAACTGTCCGAAAGGAACTAGATACGGGTCCCATGGTTATCATGAACTGAAACTTTGAGAACATACTTACCATATCATATTGTTTTAAATGAACTGTCGAACTCACCAGCTTTGTGCTGACGTTTCAAACTTAACATTTTTGCAGGGCAACGGTGACGATACGGTGAGGATGCACGTCACACTTATGTAATTAAGGGGTTTAGTTGTGTAATAAACTAAGTTGTCATGTTACTGTATTGATGAAACCTTGTAATGGATGATCCTTATTTTAAGTAAATCTGTGTGCTGTGATATCGGTTCAAGTAAGTCACACCTCATCTCTGAGACATCACCACTATGCTTCCGCAACCAAAAGGATGAGACTTATGACATCATCTCAGGTGACGAGAGGTGGGGGTGTGACACTTCGGACTCAACCCAGCGGCGGCTGTTAACAGTCCTGTTTGCTACATGAACCACCCTTCAGACCCCAGCGCTGACTGTTAACAGGCGTCCCTGTCCATGAACCACCTCTACCCTTCGGACTCAACCCCGGCGGCCGGCGGTCGGCGGTCGGCGAACCACTGCTGTTAACCGCCTTTACCCTTAGTATAAATTGTTGGTTCTTGTTTTTATTTGTGATAAATTAGTAGTTCTTTTCCATTGATTTCTGATAAATAATTTTTGTGTATGAATATGTGCTTGTTTACACAGTTTCTTGTATGAACATATGTTTGTTTCCTGTTTGTTCTCGTATTCATTTCTCTGTTGGTTATTGTTTTTATTTGAGATAAATTGTTTGTTCTTGATCATTGATTTGTGATAAATTATTTGTTATTTTTCATTGATTTGTGATAAACTATTTGTTATTGTTCATTGATATGTGATAAATTATTTGTGTGTATGAATATATGTTTGTTCTCATAGTTTCTCTTTGGTTCTTGTTTTTATTTGTGACAAATTATTTGATCTTGTTCATTGATTTGTGATAAATTGTTTGTTCTTTGGTTCTCACATATTTGAATTTGTAAATCGTGTATAGAAATGGCACAAAAACGACTTAGGATTAATTGAAGGCAAGAAGGTATAGAAAAAACCTTTCTTGAAACATGTGTTAACAAAATAACAATTCATGGGCGTGAAGGAAGGAGCCTTAAAATGGTGTCATGGAAAAATGTAGCTGAAAAATTGAAAAATGAACACAATTTCATAGTGGACCAAAAACAAATGAAGAACTGGTATGATTACTTAAAAGCAAAATTTGCATCTTGGACAAAGCTTAAAAACAAAACTGGTAATGTCTACAATCCGGTTACAAATACTTTTAACTTGTCAGAAGCCGAATGGCAAATATAGATAAAGGTACTTTTTTTAACACATGTTTTTATAGTTATTATTATATTTCAATAATCTTATATTATTTTATAACATGTTTTTAAACAGTCAAACAAATATGTAGAAGCTTTGAGAAGCGCGCCACTTCCTTACCCTGAGATTTGCATTCATTTGTTTGAGGGCTCTACTTCCAACGGCTTTGACAGTTGAGGGCCATCCTCTACACTTCCTCATCCTGTTGAAGAAGTTTCTGATTACAATTTAAATGGTCTAGAAAGTATTGAATGCACTCAAATAGAGCCCCCGACTCAAGGTGTTAGTGAGGAGTCTTCCGGTCAGTCTAAAAAAAAAAGGAGAAAAACGAAAAGTTAAAGAGACTTTAAACTCATAGCTCATAGAAGTTGGAGACCATATTACCAAGGTGGCAAAGATGTTGATTGAAAAACACAACCTTTCTAATGACATAGATGCATGCATGGAGAAGTTAGGGACATTGGGTTGGGAAGAATTTGATGCCAAATATCAAACAGCTTTTTTGTTTTTTGGTGAGAGTTCTGATATTAGGAAAGTGTGGTTACGACTTCAACCGCACACATGAGAGCTTTGGGTTAGGAATGCAGGAGCAAAGTATGGTTTGGTTTAATAGTTGGATGTTTAGTATGGATATGTTTTTTGGATGTTCTGTTGAATTTAGGGACTATGGATGTTTTTTATTTATGAATGTTTTTTGGATGTTAAGTTATGGGTGTTTTGTTTGATGTTAAGTTATGGATATTTTGTTTGGGTTGTTATTTATGGATGTTTTTTGGTTGTGTTATCTTTATGGAAGGTAGCCTATGGATTCAGACGATGAGATAGTAGTTTTTATTATCCTTAGTTGGTATTGGTTTTAATTAGCCTCAACAAGAGTTGGAAGGATACAAGATTTAAATTCGGCATTAACTGGTCATGTTTACACACAAGAGTTGTTGCATGTAACTTCTACACAATGTCATGAGATGATGCGTCTTTCTCGTGATGCATTTGTGTTATTATGCAATCATTTTAAACAAAAAAATTGGTTGCATAGTAGTAGGTCAATAACATTTGAAGAAAAATTGGCTATGTTTTTAATTGTCATAGGACATAATGAATGTTTTCGAATGGTTAAACGTAGGTTTCAACATTCTACAGAAACGATTCATAGGTGCTTTCATGAGGTTCTAAACGCAATGATGAGCTTTGCTAGAGAAATTATAGTTCCAAGTTCTTATGATGCAATCGCTAACACATCAGAAAGACATAGAAGGCTAAAACAACTATTCCTAAGAGCCATAGGTGCATTAGATGGAACTCTTGTACATGCAGTTGTGCCTGTTGATCAACAGACACGGTACAGAGGAAGATGAAGAGGAGAATGTTATCAAAATGTGTTAGCAATCTGCGATTTTGAAATGATATTCACATTTGTATGGGCCGGATGGGAAGGCATCGCACATGATTCACGAGTTTTAAAAGAAGTTGCATTTAACCCAACTTTTGGGTTTCCTTTCCCCCACCAGGTTTTCACTCATCCTTTTGGCATGTAATGTTTTAAATAAAATAACATTTTTATATGTAATATTTTTATACTAACAATTACAGATAAATATTACCTATGTGACACTGCATACACAAACACTCTTGGATTTTTGACTCCATATCGTAATACAAGGTATTGGTTAGCCCATTTTCCACGACAACGTGCATCAACTAGAGAAGAAAGGTTCAATCATGCACACGCACAACTAAGAAATGTTATTGAACGTGCTTATGGTGTTTTAAAGGCGAGATTCCCTATCCTGAAGCAAATGGCACCCTTTTCTTTCCTGATACAAAGGGACATAGTGATTGCTTGTTTTGCTGTTCATAATTTTATTAGGAAATGCAATATTCATGATCATTTATTTATGGACTACAACGATATCACTATTTTTTCTGAAACACGTGGTGGAGAAAATGACGGCGAATTCGTTCATGACATAGAATGGGGGTCACAACAGGTTGAATATATGACTAGTTTCCGTGATCAGATAGCTGCTCAACTAATTTAGAATTATTATAATGTTTGTTGTGTAATTTTCATGGATTTTAGTATGTTTTCATAGAATTTTAATGTTTGTTGTGTAATTTGGAATTTTATTATGTTTCTTTTTTTTTAATTATAATTATTTATCATTTAGCAATGTTATTCAAAGTTCTGCTCAAACTGCTGATTTAATTTAGAACAGATAGTACAGAAGGGTAAAATAGTCATTCTTTATATTCGTTCAGAGGTCCAACCAAACAACATTATTGATTCAGCACTTAACTGGTTAAGAGCATCTTATTCGTTCAGACCTCTTACTGGTTCAGCACTTAATGATACAGATTCTACCAAACAGTCCCTAAGGCTTTTAAAGTATGATGATGAACCCACATTCGGAAATTTCTTTGAAATTTCATACGGTTGATTTTCTGAATTTTGTCGTGAAATCCCATAATACATTCGACCGACTTATGTATACGCGTTTTAAACATATAAATAAAAACGAAATTATATTATATTATATTTTTATGTTACGTCATATTGTTCAATACATATTATATTTTATTATAGGGGTATAATTAAATAAGAAAATAACTTTGTCTAAAATATGAAACAAATTTTTTTGGACCGATCGAATTGTATGACCTTCAGGTAAAGTAGACGGTGAATGCAAAGAGATTAGCCATAAATTGTTGTCTCGAAAGCATCCGTAATATTATACAACTGCGTTTAAGTGTTGGCAGGCTAATTTGGAGAAAACGAGTGTAGTTCTTCAATAGATATTAGATATTGTCACATATGACAAGGATCAAATAAAAAGTCTATTTTGCATAAAAATGCTAAAAAAGATTTTTAAAATCTCTAAAACCGACCAAACGAACTCCAATTGAACTCATTTTGATAACCGTCTCATCGAACCCTACAATACTTGCTTTTTGGTTTTAGCTTTAATAACTAGTTTTTAACTTTGAGTTTTAAGGCATGTTTTTTTAGCTTTTAGGTTATAATTTTAGGTTTAGGGTTTGTTTTTATAATTTTGGTTTTATTATTAGGGTTTATTATTTATGATTTAAGGTTTAGGTTTTAAGGAATTATAAGTCGGTTAAATGATGCAAAAATGAATTCAATCGGAGTTTGTTTGGGTCAGTTTCGAGATTTTAAAAATCATCTTTAGCCTTCTTAGGCAAAAAAATACTTTTTAAGAGAACATTTCCCGTCATATATACATATATACCATATGTCTAGAAAAAATGTTTTAGGATTAAATTATATTTATAAATAATATTTTGATTAATAAAAATACACTAATGATTTATTACCTTATCGGATATAATATTTTTGTTCAATTAACAAAAAGAAAAGTTGCATAGGGGTGTTAAATGGTTCGAGTTGGTGGGTTAATGGGTCAACCAAACACGAATCTGAAAATTTAGCATGATCCCAAACATTACTCAAATTTGAAACCCATGTCATACAATGAACACAACTTTGACCTGAATATTAATGGGTTAACACGAGCACGATTAGTTTGACCTAAAATTTTTTTTTTTTTTTAATTTTCAGAATATAAACACGTTTGAAAATGTAAATTTCTAAAAAAAAATACAAATAAGCAAAAAATATTACATTTAAATATAAAAATTTATCGCAATTTTTTATAGTTTGAACTTTTAATATTAAATAATCAACCAAGTTAATATAAAACAAAATAAAAATTAATCAAATGCATATACATGGGTTAATCGGGACCGTTTAACCTGTTCAACTAAAAAGGTTCAGATGTTCGACCGTAACCATTCGTACTTGGCTCGTACTCATTCATACTAAACCCAAACCTTCTAATTACATTTAGATTTGAGTCGTGACAAAAATTTACACCCTTAATCAGAATTTGTTGTTTTGTTACATATAACAGTTCTATAAATTAAGGTGGAAGAATTTGTTGTTTGTTAATCGATAACAAATTAGTCTCGTAACTCAACTCACAACACGTTGTAAAATAAGAACAAAAATGGTGTTGTATGTTAAATTAAAGTGAACAAAGCTATAACATACAATGGATTACCTTAGGATATAAAAAATTATCATATACCATAAATAACCCGTTATTATAATAACCTAAGGTTGTCCCTGATAAAGCATTACGCAACTCGTTACTTCCAAAGAAAGCGGAATAACATGTTTCAAACGTCACTAATATGAATGAAATCAACATCTGGTGTACCAATATGCTGACTTCTCATTGTGAATGTACCACCTTGAAGTTTTTGAGAAAAATTTTCGGATGAAAGATGACGTATCTTTTGTATATTTTATATACGTCTTTCGAAGGACATTAATTATTAGGGATTTGTAAGATCAAAAGGCTGGTGCTTTCCAAAATATTCCAAGTCCTTGGCCTCACTCCGAAAAGTGCAATATAAGCATTAGGAGGATAAGATTATCCATCGAAAGACATCCATCTTTCGGAAGGTATGTTAGACCTTCCGAAGACTGAACGCTTCTGAAAGATAAGCTCATACTTTCAATTAACAAAGACAAACACAAAGCTTCCGATGAAATGAAAGGCTCAATAAAGCAGCTTCCGATACAAGAACTTTCGAAGAGATCCCTCTGCTAAGGTATGTCTCATTTAAGAAAGATTCAGAGATGCTTTCTATCATCAAGACCAAATCAGAAGACATTCTCATGATAATCAGCATGAGATCAGCATAAGACTCTTTGCATTAAGACCTTTTGTAATGTAGATAATTAATATAAAAAAGTCAAAGAAGTTATTTTTATTAATTGTAAATAATATGGCTCGGCATGTGTAACAACTGGCACAAATTCAGGTTCTCTTTTAGCTAAATAGTTGTATACACATTATTCTTAACCTATGACACGAGTGGAGGATAAAAATAAATAAATTCGGACTAGTTACTCAAGAATTATTTACAGTATTAAATACGACAATATTACTATTTTTGCAAAGGAACTCATGAGTTAATCCCAGAGAACAAATTTTATGAATGTATAACTACAAATAAACCGCCACCATGATCTTCATTAAAATAAAAAAATATATATATAAAAAAAAAAGAAAAGAAAAACATGAGAACTTTTAGGGAATAATCTAACAAAGTCATATTAACATAAAGTGTCTGTGTGTATATATCCATATAGGGAGAGGATCAAATGTTAACCCTCCCTTATAGTGTTAACCCGTTAACCCTGACATTTTTTACCCGAATCTTTGGTTTTTTTTCATGGTTTTTATTATACATAAATAAAGGGGGGTTTCTTTTTTGTGTTTTTGCTAATTTATCACCGTTTAGAAATTAAATCAATTGTAAGTTTAAGTTACACTAAACTTACACTTACTTACATTTTGATTTAATTTCTAAACGGTGATGAATTAGCAAAAACACAAAAAAAAACCCCCCACTATTTATGTATAATAAAAACAATGACAAAAAAAACAAATATTCGGGCAAAAAACGCCAGGGTTAACGGGTTAACGCTATAAGGGAGGGTTAACAATGGAACCATCCCCTATCCATATATATATATATATATATATATATATGTATATATATACATGTATAAGTATGAAGAAAAGAAGGAAAAAAAGCCCTACCCACACACGTGTTCTTTGTTTCGGTTCCAACCTAACAAGTTAACAATTCAAACCAAGAAAATTTAAAAACAATAAGTTAAATTCCAATAAACCATTATAAAACTCGGTTGCATACCAACCGAAACCGGTTTAAATTTCATTAAGAAAAGATCCCATCAACAAATAATCATGACGATCTTGTCTTACCTTAAACATTGTAACTCTAAGCCAGCTTATCCATACTTCTTCCTGCAATTAACAGCTATGGCAGCCCTAAACCACCCCATTTGAGCTGCCAATACATCCTAACTATATACTTTTATAACATCAATACCTAATCCCTTGCTGTCGGCAACTTTAGTCCCCCAAAACCCAGCCCCCTAAACATGGTACTATCTAGGAAATCACATCACACTTATATCCTTTTCTTTGAATTCAGCCGATGCCAACTCTTTCACCAAAAAGGAAGATTTCATCCACTATAAAAGGCATGCCATGAGTTGTGAAAGAACCACACCATCCACATCTTTTTACTCATCCCTTCCCTTGTTACATATCGGTGGAACCAGCACCAAAGCACCCAGCCACCTTAGCCTGTCACACCCCCACCTCTCGTCACCTCGTGTCTGGTCTGACGTCACTTAACCGGTTGCGGAAGCATAGTGGTGATGTCTCCGAGGTGAGGGGTGACTTACTTGATCCGATATCATAAGCACACAGATTAACTTAAAGTAAATACATTACAAGGGTGTCGCAATCACAATTACATTACAGCTACGTTTATTTAATTACAATACTAATTATTTAAGTGCAAATATCCCAAAAGTGCATCCTCACCAGCTATTACTGTTTACCTGCAAAAATGTTTGAGTTTGAAACGTCAGCACAAAGCTGGTGAGATCGACAGTTCAATTTAAAACAATATGATATGATAAACATGTTCTCAAAAGTTCAGTTCCGGATAACCATGGGACCCGTATCTAGTTCCTTTCGGACGTCTAGTCTGTTCTCAAGATATTACCCGTCGGTACATATCTTAGTGCCTCATTGTCTTAATGTCTATCATACCATTAAGAAGTTCAGGAAACAGATAACAAACATTCACACAAGGGGAGATGCAACCCTCCCAGCGAATGGGGTGTCAACCGATAGTACTATCAATGTTTTCTGTTCGGCCACACATGGGTTCACTAGATACAGTTCAAGAATGAGGACTTTCAGTTCTATGATAGGGTTCAGTCTACAGGCAAAATCCCATGAAATCCCACAAAAGTCACATGAAATCACACAGATATCATTGATTCATATCATATGTTCAGACAACAGTTTGCAGTGTTCCCCGATGTTTATAAAAGATTAAAAATAAAAGGGGTTGTACGAAACTCACCTGGTAGTATAGGTGTAGCAGAGTATCACCAAACTGATAGTACAGAGATGATTCTGCATTTAGTTATATTTAATAAGTTATTTATGTTTTAGTTTACTGATTAGATCTTTCTGAACGTTCAATGTCAAAGACATTGCTTAGTAAATCATCAACTCGATATTAGTTATGTATTTAGTTAATTTAATGTTATATCATACAATGTATGATAATGTAGGAACCTACATTGCATTAGATTCCTAATACAAAGTTGATGACACTCTTGATTAATCAGAATAATCTCTGATTAACCAGATAGTTAATGTTGTTGATTATGATACTGTAACAGTTTCTAGATAATTTAATGGCTTAGGAATGATCAATCTTTGTTATTGATTACCCAAATATCATGAGATATCACAATGTAGTATCATAATAGGTGTAATAACCATGCTTAACATACTAATCTGACTGTTATCATAAACATCAGATAATCGTTCCAATGAGTATGTTAATGATTGTGATTAGTTTGAAACACTTGGATTTAACCTTGCATTTCAATGATTAACCCAACTAATCACCTACATCGTTATAATCAAATGGATTAAACCATTATAATCATGGGTATGGTTTCATGCAAACCGGGCATTACAACGGATCAAAACAAGGATTTAACCGTTAGAACTTCGTGTTCTTTGTTTATAATCAATCCTAGCCATCATCTAGGAAATAATCAACAATCCTAACTATGTCATTACGTTCAAAATCAATATCTAATCAATCAAAATCAAACTAGAAGGTTTAAACGGATCATTACCTAATCAGACGGATTTCTGACTTCAAAATAACGATCGGAGCTTGTAAAGATGATCCCTGATGCGATCCTTGACTTCAGAAGGCTTGAAAAATGGATTTAGATGGTAGAAGTGTGTGTTTTTGTCGTTTGAAGGTAGAACAGACGCAAGAAGAAGAAAAATAATCTTCTTGCATGAAATCTGATGAAGTAGATCAGATCATTCCACCGTCACATCCGTCGCGTACTGCGACCAGAAGCCCAAAAAGTCTTCGCGTACCGCGAATAAATCCGGAGATCTCAGATTTCTTTCATGCATCGCGTACCGCGGAGGATTCTGAATCCCTCCATCGCGTACCGCGATGGGTCCAATCGACCAACACTTAGTGATTTTTCTTTGTTTTTCGATTCCGGACAATTCAGGACTCCGTTTTGAACACGGTTTTCGCCCACGTTCATCATTTCTCACCTACTATCAACCTGTAATAATTACGATTGTTAAATCAACGTGGATTTCTAGAACGATCAAATGTGCTCACGTCATTGATGACGTAAATTCTCGTATGCAACTGTCACAGTCTCCTCCTGTTAGAGAAATTTCGTCCCGAAATTTAGTGAAGACTTTCATTAGGACAATCGTTTATGAGAATAGATGTGGATACTTTGATTTCATTTGATCTTCACGTTCCCAAGTATACTCGGGTCCACGTTGCGAGTTCCATCGCACTTTAACGATTGGTATGCGACTACGTTTTAGCACTTTCATTTCTCGATCCATTACCTCTACTGGTTCTTCATTGAATTGAAGTTTTTCATCAATATGAATCTCTTCGAGAGGTACGATCAATGATTCATCAGTTAAGCATTTCTTCAGATTAGATACATGAAAGACATCGTGAATATTACTGAGTTCAAGAGGTAATTCAAGTCTGTAGGCTGCTGATCCAATTCGTTCAAGAATTTTGAATGGCCCTACAAATCTTGGTGAAAGTTTACCTCTCTTCCCGAATCTGAAAATGCCTTTCCAAGGTGACACTTTCAACATTACCCGATCACCTACTTGAAATTCGAGTGGTCTACGGCGATTATCAGCATAACTCTTTTGACGATCGCGAGCAGCTTTGATTCGTTCCTGAATAAGGGCGATCTTATCAGTTGTTTCCTGAATGAATTTTGGGCCGATGATTTGATTTTCACCTACCTCTGACCAACAGATAGGTGATCTACATTTGCGTCCATAAAGTGCTTCGAATGGAGCTAATTGAATACTGGTATGGTAGCTGTTATTGTAGGAAAATTCAACAAGTAGAAGATGAATATCCCAGCTACCTCCAAAATCAATCACACAGCTTCTGAGCATGTCTTCAAGAGTTTGATTTGTTCGTTCAGTCTGCCCGTCAGTTTGTGGATGATAAGCTGTGCTCATATTGATTTGCGTGCCCAGAGCATTCTGAAGAGTTTGCCAAAATCGTGACATAAATCGACTATCTCTGTCAGAAATGATAGAGATCGGTACTCCATGTCGAGATACAATCTCATTAACATAGAGTTTAGCGATTCGATCCATAGAATAATCCTCTCGGATGGGTAAGAAATGCGCAGATTTCGTAAGGCGATCAACGATAACCCATATAGAGTCATGATTACGTGATGTTCTGGGTAATTTAGTAATAAAATCCATAGAGATCTGATCCCATTTCCACATGGGAATCTCAGGTTGTTGCAATAACCCAGAAGGTCGTTGATGTTCAGCCTTAACTTTGAGACATGTTAGACATCGATCCACGTATTCAGCTATGTGTTTCTTCATTCCAGGCCACCAGTAAAAGTCTTTAAGATCTTTGTACATTTTATCAGCACCTGGATGAATAGAATACCTAGATTTGTGCGCCTCATCCAAGATAATCATTCGAGAGTTACCGAATAGAGGAACCCACATTCGGTCTTTGAAATACAACAGTCCATCGTCTTTGGTATCGATTTTCTTATCTAATCCCCTCAGTCCCTCAGCAAAATAGTTCATTGCTTGCAAAGCTTGTTGCTGAGCTTCTTTAATTTGAGGAATTAGACTGGTTTGAATAGTCATACCTAACGCTTTTACACGTAACGGTTTGACTCGTTCCTTGCGACTTAAGGCATCGGCTACAACATTCGCCTTACCTGGGTGATAACGAATTTCACAGTCATAGTCGTTTAAAAGTTCAACCCATCGTCTCTGTCGCATGTTCAACATTTTCTGATCTAGAATGTGTTGGAGACTTTTGTGATCAGTGTATATAATACACCTAGTTCCGTATAGATAATGTCTCCAAATCTTAAGTTCAAACACCACTGCACCAAGTTCCAGATCATGAGTGGTATAGTTCTTCTCATGTACTTTCAATTGTCGAGAAGCGTAAGCAATTACCTTGTCGTTCTGCATTAAAACACACCCAAGACCTTGACGTGAAGCATAACAATACACTGTGAAGTTATCAGTACCTTCCGGTAGTGCCAAGATAGGTGCGTTGCAGAGTTTGTGTTTCAACAGTTGGAACGCCTCCTCCTGTTGAGAATCCCATATAAACGGTTGATTTTTCTGTGTCAATGTAGTCAGTGGCAAGGCTATCTTTGAAAAGTTCTTGATAAACCGGCGATAATAACCTGCCAACCCCAAAAATGGGTGTATTTCAGTCGGGGTTCGTGGTGTCTCCCATTGTTTCACTGCCTGAATCTTACTGGGATCCACTTGAATACCGTTTTGATTTACTACATGACCAAGAAATTGAACTTCTCGTAACCAGAACTCACACTTGGAGAACTTGGCATATAATTTTTCATGTGCCAAAAGTTCTAGGATTAATTTCAAGTGTTGAGTATGTTCTTGTTGGTTTCGAGAATAAATGAGAATATCATCAATAAACACAATCACAAATTTATCCAGATAAGGTCTACATACTCGATTCTTCGAATCCATGAAAACTGCTGGTGCATTGGTTAAACCAAACGGCATCACTAGAAATTCGTAATGTCCGTATCGAGTTCTGAAAGCAGTTTTAGGAATGTCATCATCATGAATACGTAACTGATGATCTCCAGATCTTAAATCGATTTTTGAAAAATAAGTAGCACCTTGTAGTTGATCAAATAGATCATTGATACGAGGTAGTGGATAACGGTTCTTGATTGTCAGTTTATTGAGTTCCCTGTAGTCAATACACATCCTGAATGAACCATCCTTCTTTTTCACAAAAAGAATAGGTGCTCCCCAGGGTGAAAAACTAGGTCTGATAAAACCTTTGTCTAACAGTTCTTGCAATTGACCTGAAAGTTCTTGCATTTCTGATGGCGCAAGCCGATACGGGGCTTTAGCAACAGGGGCTGCACCTGGAATCATGTCAATCCGAAATTCAACTTGTCTCACTGGGGGTAATCCTGATATGTCCTCAGGAAAAACTTCAGGAAAATCCTTGACTACTGGGATATCTGTGATTTGTTTGGGTGAAGAATTGTGCTCAGTCACATGTGCCAGGAAAGCATAACAGCCTTTCCTTAAGAATTTCTGAGCTCGCATACAAGATATGATACCAAGTCTTCTACCAGCTTGTTCTCCTTGAACTACCAGTGTATTATCGTTAGGTAATGGAATACGGATCACCTTGTTTTGACAGACAACTTCCGCTTGGTTATTAGAAAGCCAATCCATGCCAACAACGACATCAAAGCTCCCAAGCTCACTAGGAAGTAAATCAATATTGAAAAGATGATCATTCAAATTCAAGGAACATCCTTGAATAACACTGTTAGTTTTGATCAACTTGCCGTTAGCAAGTTCAATGACATAAGGAGTTTATAGATCTACCGTAGGCAATGAAAGTAATGATGCAAATTCAGGAGAGATAAAGCTTTTATCTGCTCCTGTGTCAAACAGAACTGATGCGTATAGTTATTAAGAAGAAACGTACCAGTAACAATATTCGCATCATGTCTCGCCTCGGTCGCACCAATCTGAAAAGCTCTCCCCCTAGCTTCAGTTCCCGGATTGGTGTTATTGTTTGGACAGTTTCGTATGAAATGGTCCGGGCTTCCACATTTGTAACATGACCGGTTGGTTTGAGTGGTTTGTCGTGGTGCTTGGTTTGGTGTTTGAGCAGGAAAGTTGCAATATTTAGCATAATGTCCAACTCGGTTACAATTCAAACAAACATGACATGGTCCCGTATGATGGAGTGGACACTTACTGCATTTGGGCGCCTGCCCAGTATAAACTTTCCTCTCAGGAATAGCAGCACCATAGTTTTTCACTGTTGGCTTGCTCTGGGTGATCTCAGCCGGAGCTTTCGCCTTGGCTTTGCCAAACCACTTCCGTTTGGTACCTTTCGGCACATTCGAGGTACCGACATCACTACGACTGTAAGCCGTCTGAGGTTATAAAGATAGAGTACCACTCCTTACCGCCTCATTGGTAAGCTTAGTGGTCAAAAGAATCGTATGTTTCAGAGTTGTAGGTTCAGCAGCAGTCACCATTCCCCGAATCTGGGGAATCAAACCCTTAATGTACTTCTCGATTAAAGCAGCTTCCGTAGGAAACATATCGGGAAGTAAACAAGTAAGTTCATGAAACCGATCGGTGTAAGCCAGACAATCAGCACCGATCATAGAGTGATTCCAGAATTCCTCCTGGAGTTTTTGAATTTCAGTAATTGGGCAGTACTCTGATCTAATCCGAGTTTTGAAATCATTCCAGCCCATTGAGTCAACTGTAGCTGAACCCAAAGTCTTGGCCTGGGTATTCCACCAGGTCAAAGCTGAGTCTTTCAGAGAACAGGCAGCATAAGACACCTTATGCTCCTCCAAACACTGACTGATTTTGAGTTTGGTTTCCATCTCCTCGATCCACTTTAAAAGACCAGCCGCTCCTTCTTTGCCAGTAAAAGTAGGAGGGTTACAGGAAGCAAAATACTTGTAAGTACATCCCTGTCGAGGTGGATCAGGAATAATTGTAGTTGTACCGGTGGTGGTATGAGTTTCAAGGTGACCACCAGTAGCATTATGTTCAGCATGATCGTGGTCTCTACCAGAACCTGCAGTGATATATGGTTGGTGTTGTGTCAGCACACCACAAGCAGATAGTTGTTCACACACAATTCGAGCTATCATAGCTTCATTTGTTTCAGATCCGCTTGTACCAGCAGGTGGAACAATGCCTGCTCCAGGGTTCACTGGTGGAATAGTATTTGTTTCCAAGTTCCCAGGTGGAACCATGTTCGCTTCCGGATTAACATGCGGATCCGGATTTGATTCAACATTCAGAGGTGGAATTTGATTCGGTTCAGGGTTTGTAATGTTCTTAGCAGCTTTCTTAGCTGGTCGACCTCTTTTAGGAGCCATTAATCTGCTCACAAGCAGACAAATTCAGGTCAGTTTAAGAACATTAAAGATATAACCCGTTCTATCACATAATTTCAATCATATTCAGTTACACTGAAAATTTATATTGAAATGTGATTATAAAGAATATAGTATAACTACATGAATTTAGTCCAGACATGTTTGCATTACACACAGATCACACAATTGTTCGTAGTTATACTTAGTCCTGTTATTTCAAAAACATGTTAGAGTCTTACCCAGCTCTTTGCATTGCAACACATGTTTTTAGAGATATGTTCATACTGGACTAGGACATGTTCTCACACAAGTTCTCTGATATGTTCTCAGTTCATACATTAAGTTCTCATACAAATAATAGATATGTTCTCGTACAGTATGGCTCTCGTACTGTACTTTAGTTACAGATATGTTCACAATTAGATACGTTCACGTTTAGACATGTTCTCGTACAATATGGCTCTCGTACTGTACTTTTAGTTACAGATATGTTCACAATTAGATACGTTCACGTTTAGACATGTTCTCGTACAGTATGGCTCTCGTACTGTACTTGAGTAACAGATATATTTGCATACAGTATTGCTCCTGTACTGTATTTCAGCAAAGTATATATTTTCAGTTCGATATATTCGCATACAGTATTGATCCCGTACTGTATTTTAGCGAAATATATATTTTTAGTTCGATATATTCGCATACAGTATTGCTCCCGTACTGTATTTCAGCGAAATATATATTTTTAGTTCGATATATTCGCATACAGTATTGCTCCCGTACTGTATTTCAGCGAAATATATATTTTTAGTTCGATATATTCGCATACAGTATTGCTCCCGTACTGTATTTCAGCGAAATATATATTTTTAGTTCGACATGTTCTCATATTGACACATTCGTATACAGTTATGTTCTCACACAGTTCTTTTTCGTTATCTAGTAATTAGTCATATAAGTTTGATATTAACACACAAGTCATACACAACACATCCATCACTCATCACATATATAAATACACAACACAACCAGTTTATTAGCATTACCATAGTTTTATACACACAGAGTTTTGATATAACCAAAAGTCATGATACTCTAAACCAACAACATCATACACTACATCTCACAAACTCGGGATCTGTCCATACCAAAATATCCCGCTCTCACAACTACTGATCACCCTATATCACATCATATGTACAACAAGATCACTACTGCCCAGTCTCTCTATCACCTCTCACCGCATGACATACCATAAACCGTCCAACACCATAGCTATAATAACCAACACTATAGCCACACATAGTAACCTAACCTCTAAGCTCATGCCCTCAAGCACTCCCGTCACTACTCCTCTCATCACTAACACTCGCTGCCAGAATGTAGCTATCATCCCCTGAATCATGGTTCTCCTCATCCTCTCCTCGATCATAGCCCGCCAAACTTGCGTGCCAGCATCCAGTGCATTCATCTGCTCCATCAATATCAGATGAGATGTGAGTATCTCGAACACAGTGGTACGTGTATCCTCCACCGTAGCACGAGACTCCTGTAACTCTAGTCGAGTCCCCTGAAGATCTAGAGTCACCTGGTGAAGCTGCGCCCTAAACACCGCCTGCTGTGAAGACTCTCCTACCTCGTGTATGGTGTCGGGCTCGTATCTAGGCGCCATCTGACGTCTAGGAGGAAGACCTGTCGTTTTGCGAGCTTGGCCTCGCATCCGCCTCAACCCGTCCCAGACGGGAATCCTAGGAGGAGAAGCACTTTGCCTCCTGTCAGCAGGAACATCCTCTGCAGGTAACTGAGAATGTCTAGAGGAAACGGGTGATACTGGTAGTGGTGGTGTAGCAGGCAAAGGTGCTGGTGGCAGTACTGGTGATGGTGGTGGTAGTACTGGCGATGGTGGTGGTGATACTGGTGATGGTGGTCGTGGTGTATCAGTCTGTGATGCAGCCGCAGATACTTCCGATGGATCGGAATCAGAACCCGAACTCGAACTCGGTGTATCGTCTAATCTCAAATAGGGAAATCGCTGATAGATATACTGCTCTGCTTGATCAGCCATCGCTGTACAATCAAAATCTCTAATCAGTATCATGAAGTAAATATTAAATAACAATATTTAACATAAACATGAACATGATATGATATGATGCTTTTCCCTATCTCATAACAACTATTCGTCTTTATAGTTATTGAGGTTCTGCTTGAATTAAATTAAACTAGAACGCAAACATGTTACAAATTTCAGTTATGCTGGCCACTCATAACTAGAATTCGTATCACCTGATTACATGTATATATATACATGTATAAGTATGAAGAAAAGAAGGAAAAAAAGCCCTACCCACACACGTGTTCTTTGTTTCGGTTCCAACCTAACAAGTTAACAATTCAAACCAAGAAAATTTAAAAACAATAAGTTAAACTCCAATAAACCATTATAAAACTCGGTTGCATACCAACCGAAACCGGTTTAAATTTCATTAAGAAAAGATCCCATCAACAAATAATCATGACGATCTTGTCTTACCTTAAACATTGTAACTCTAAGCCAGCTTATCCATACTTCTTCCTGCAATTAACAGCTATGGCAGCCCTAAACCACCCCATTTGAGCTGCCAATACATCCTAACTATATACTTTTATAACATCAATACCTAATCCCTTGCTGTCGGCAACTTTAGTCCCCCAAAACCCACCCCCCTAAACATGGTACTATCTAGGAAATCACATCACACTTATATCCTTTTCTTTGAATTCAGCCGATGCCAACTCTTTCACCAAAAAGGAAGATTTCATCCACTATAAAAGGCATGCCATGAGTTGTGAAAGAACCACACCATCCACATCTTTTTACTCATCCCTTCCCTTGTTACATATCGGTGGAACCAGCACCAAAGCACCCAGCCACCTTAGCCTGTCACACCCCCACCTCTCGTCACCTCGTGTCTGGTCTGACGTCACTTAACCGGTTGCAGAAGCATAGTGGTGATGTCTCCGAGGTGAGGGGTGACTTACTTGATCCGATATCATAAGCACACAGATTAACTTAAAGTAAATACATTACAAGGGTGTCGCAATCACAATTACATTACAGCTACGTTTATTTAATTACAATACTAATTATTTAAGTGCAAATATCCCAAAAGTGCATCCTCACCAGCTATTACTGTTTACCTGCAAAAATGTTTGAGTTTGAAACGTCAGCACAAAGCTGGTGAGATCGACAGTTCAATTTAAAACAATATGATATGATAAACATGTTCTCAAAAGTTCAGTTCCGGATAACCATGGGACCCGTATCTAGTTCCTTTCGGACGTCTAGTCTGTTCTCAAGATATTACCCGTCGGTACATATCTTAGTGCCTCATTGTCTTAATGTCTATCATACCATTAAGAAGTTCAGGAAACAGATAACAAACATTCACACAAGGGGAGATGCAACCCTCCCAGCGAATGGGGTGTCAACCGATAGTACTATCAATGTTTTCTGTTCGGCCACACATGGGTTCACTAGATACAGTTCAAGAATGAGGACTTTCAGTTCTATGATAGGGTTCAGTCTACAGGCAAAATCCCATGAAATCCCACAAAAGTCACATGAAATCACACAGATATCATTGATTCATATCATATGTTCAGACAACAGTTTGCAGTGTTCCCCGATGTTTATAAAACATTAAAAATAAAAGGGGTTGTACGAAACTCACCTGGTAGTATAGGTGTAGCAGAGTATCACCAAACTGATAATACAGAGATGATTCTGCATTTAGTTATATTTAATAAGTTATTTATGTTTTAGTTTACTGATTAGATCTTCCTGAACGTTCAATGTCAAAGACATTGCTTAGTAAATCATCAACTCGATATTAGTTATGTATTTAGTTAATTTAATGTTATATCATACAATGTATCATAATGTAGGAACCTACATTGCATTAGATTCCTAATACAAAGTTGATGACACTCTTGATTAATCAGAATAATCTCTGATTAACCAGATAGTTAATGTTGTTGATTATGATACTGTAACAGTTTTTAGATAATTTAATGGCTTAGGAATGATCAATCTTTGTTATTGATTACCCAAATATCATGAGATATCACAATGTAGTATCATAATAGGTGTAATAACCATGCTTAACATACTAATCTGACTGTTATCATAAACATCAAATAATCGTTCCAACGAGTATGTTAATGATTGTGATTAGTTTGAAACACTTGGATTTAACCTTGCATTTCAATGATTAACCCAACTAATCACCTACATTGTTATAATCAAATGGATTAAACCATTATAATCATGGGTATGGTTTCATGCAAACCAGGCATTACAACGGATCAAAACAAGGATTTAACCGTTAGAACTTCGTGTTCTTTGTTTATAATCAATCCTAGCCATCATCTAGGCAATAATCAACAATCCTAACTATGTCATTACGTTCAAAATCAAGATCTAATCAATCAAAATCAAACTAGAAGGTTTAAACGGATCATTACCTAATCAGACGGATTTCTGACTTCAAAATAACGATCGGAGCTTGTAAAGATGATCCCTGATGCGATCCTTGACTTCAGAAGGCTTGAAAAATGGATTTAGATGGTAGAAGTGTGTGTTTTTGTCGTTTGAAGGTGGAACAGACGCAAGAAGAAGAAAAATAATCTTCTTGCATTAAATCTGATGAAGTAGATCAGATCATTCCACCGCCACATCCGTCGCGTACCGCGACCAGAAGCCCAAAAAGTCTTCGCGTACCGCGAAGAAATCCGGAGATCTCAGATTTCTTTCATGCATCGCGTACCGCGAAGGATTCTGAATCCCTCCATCGCGTACCGCGATGGGTCCAATCGACCAACACTTACTGATTTTTCTTTGTTTTTCGATTCCGGACAATCCAGGACTCCGTTTTGAACACGGTTTTCGCCCACGTTCATCATTTCTCACCTACTATCAACCTGTAATAATTACGATTGTTAAATCAACGTGGATTTCTAGAACGATCAAATGTGCTCACGTCATTGATGACGTAAATTCTCGTATGCAACTGTCACATAGCCGAACAGTCCCCTTGCAGTTGGAAGATTTCATGTTAATTCTCAACCAAACAACGAGCCTTGTCGACTTAAAAGCCTCGCCCAACAATCGACAGATGTGAAGTAGCCAACCCAACAGCTGATCGTGCGTCACCAGGCCGCACAACCTCCATCTTGACGACTATCAAGGTGTCCATCATAAGCTCACCCTTCTACCTTGCTTGTCCATAAAAAAATTATTCGCATTCCGCTCCTGAATGACGAAACACTTGAAATCAAAGGTGAAACTCCCGAAAGAAGTTTTCACATCTTATCATCCATGAAAGCCCAAAAATATTTAAGGAAGGAATACGAAGCATTCTTAGCTCATGTAAAGGTAAAGGAGATTAAAGAGAGGAAGATTGATGATATACCAGTTGTTAGAGACTTCTCTGAAGTCTTTCCGGAAGTCCTTCTTGGTTTACCACATGTTCGGCAAGTTGAGTTTCGCATCGACTTAGTCCCTGGAGCCGCACCGATTGCTAGATCTCCTTATTGTTTAGCACCATCTGAGATGCAGGGGTTATCCGATAAGTTACAAGAACTATTGGAACGAGGATTCATTAGACCAAGCTTCTCTCCTTGGGGAGCACCGATGTTGTTCGTGACAAAGAAGGACGGCACATTCCGAATGTGTATTGATTACAGAGAACCGAACAAAATGACGATCAAGAACCGTTGTCCTTTTCCCCGTATTGATGATCTATTCGACCAATTACAATGGTCAACTTATTTTTCAAAGATTGACCTTCGGTCAGGTTACCATCAGCTACGAATTCAAGAGGAAGACATCCCTAAAACGACTTTCAGAATTCGGTACGGGCACTACGAATTCCTAGTAATGCCTTTTGGGCTGACTAATGCCCTTGCCATGTTCATGGATTTAATGAATCGAGTCTGCAAACCATATCTCGATAAATTCATGATCGTGTTTATCAATGATATATTAATATATTCTCAAAATCAACAAGACCACGAGCAACACTTAAGGTTTGTTTTGGAACTACTCGCTAAAGAAAAGTTGTACGCTAAATTTTCCAAGTGTGAGTTCTGGCTAAGAGAAGTTCACTTTCTTGGTCATGTAATTAATCAAAAAGGAATTCACGTGAACCCAAGCAAGATAGAAGCAGTAAAACAATGGGAAGCACCAAAGACTCCAACAGAGATCCGACAGTTCTTATGGTTGGATGGGCATTACCGAAGATTTGTTGAAAATTTCTCCAAGATAGCCCAACCCTTAACCGCTCTGACACAGAATGATATAAAATACGATTAGGGAAAAGAACAGGAGGATACCTTCCAAATGTTAAAAAAATAAGCTGTGTAATGCACCTATCTTATCTCTCCTTGAGGGTACCGATAACTTTGTAGTATTATGTGACACATTACATCAAGGTCTTGGTTGTGTGCTGATGCAAAAAGACAAAGTTATAGCGTAGGCCTCACGCCAACTCAAGATTCATGAGACGAACTACACCACTCATGATCTGGAGTTAGGAGCAGTTATTTTCGCACTAAAAATCTGGAGACATTACCTATATGGTACCAAGTGTCTCATCTATACTGAACACAAAAGCCTTCAACACATTCTTGACCAGAAAATGTTTAACATGCGACAAAGAAGGTGGGTAGAATTATTAAACGATTACGACTGTGAAATCCGTTACCACCCAGGTAGGGCCAACGTAGTTGCGGATGCATTGAGTAGTAAAGAGAGAGTCAAACCCATGCATGTACGAGCTTTGGGAATGACAATTCAAACAACCCATAAAACTCAAATTCTGAATGCATAACAAGAAGCTTTAAGGAACAAAAAGCTAAAGGAAGAACTGCTATGTGGAGTAGAGAAAAGGCTAGAACCCAAGGAAGATGAGGTGTTGTATTTTCGAGAAAGAATATGGGTCCCCGATCTGAACCACTTACGGGAATTAATCTTTTATGAAGTCCACAAGTCTAAGTACTCAATTCATCCTGGTGCCGAAAAAATGTACAAAGATCTCAAAGAATTCTATTGGTGGTCTGCCAGCCTGGGATGAAAAAGGATATCGCTGTATATGTTGGAAAGTGCTTAATGTGCTCCAAAGTCAAGGCCGAACACCAGAAGCCCTCAGGTTTGTTACAACAACCAGAAATCCCTCAGTGGAAATGGGAACAAATTTCTATGGATTTTATAACCAAGCTTCCACGTACCTCAAATGGTCATGACTCTATATGGGTTATAGTTAAGCGCTTGACGAAATCCTCGCATTTCCTGCCAATTAGAGAAGATTTAAAGATGGAGAAGTTGGCTCGACTCTACATTAATGAAGTTGTAACTCGACATGGAGTGCCTATCTCGATTATATCTGATGGAGACAGTCGATTTACCTCTCGGTTTTGGAAATCCTTGCAAAAATCCATGGGAACACGCTTCGATCTAAGCACTGCTTATCACCATCAGACGATGGCCAAACAGAAAGAACAATTCAAACGTTGGAGGATATGCTTAGATGCTGTGTGGTAGATTTTGGTGGAAATTGGGATGCTAACCTTCCATTAATTGAATTCTCTTACAATAATAGCTACCACACGAGCATTCAATGTGCCCTATTTGAAGCCTTGTATGGTAGAAAATGTCGATCACCGGTCTGTTGGGCAGAAATTGGAGAAAGTCAATTAATCGGCCCGGAGATAATTCAAGAAACAACCGATAAAATTGCACAAATATAAGAAAGGATCAAAGCCTCCAGAGTCCGACAAAAGAGCCACGCCGGTCACCGAAGGAAGCCATTGGAGTTTTCAATTGGTGATAAAGTAATGTTGAAAGTGTCTCCATGGAAAGGCGTGGTGCGATTTGGCAAGAAGGGAAAACCGGCACCAAGATACGCCAGACCATTTGAAATCCTAGATAGGATCGGTCCTGTACCGTATAAACTCAGATTACCCCAAGAACTCGATGGGGTGCATGACGTATTTCACGTATCAAATCTTAAAAAGTGTTTATCAGAGGAATCATTGATAATCCCACTTGACGAAGTTCGACTTGATGACAAGATGTATTTCATCGAGGAACCCATTGAAATTATGGATAGTGAAGTGAAAAAGCTGAAGAGAAGTCGAATACCGATTGTTAGGGTCAGATGGAACTCAAAACGAGGTCCTGAGTTTACATGGGAGCGCGAGGACCAAATAAAACAAAATTATCCTCATCTATTCACAAATGTGCCTGTCACTGACCATAACTAAATTTCGGGATGAAATTCTCGTAACCGGAGGAGACTGTAACAACTAGCACAAATTCAGGTTCTCTTTTTGCTAAATAGTTGTATACACATTATTATTAACCTATGACTTGAGTGGAGGATAAAAATAAATAAATTCAGACCAGTTACTCAAGAATTATTTACAGTATTAAATACGACAATATTACTATTTTGCACAGGAATTGATGAGTTAATCCCAGAGAACAAATTTTATGGATGTATAACTACTCAAACCAGGAAAATTTAAAAACAATAAGTTAAAGTCCAATAAACCATTATAAAACTCGGTTGCATACCAACTGAAACCGGTTTAAATTTCATTAAGAAAAGATCCCATCAACAAATAATCAAGACTATCTTGTCTTACCTTAAACATTGTAACTCTAAGCCAACTTATCCATACTTCTTCCTACAATTAACTACTATGGCAGCCCTAAACCACCCCATTTGAGCTGCCAATACATCCTAACTATATACTTTTATAACATCAATACCTACTCCCTTGCTGTAGGCAACTTTAGTCCCCCAAAACCCACCCCCTAAACATGGTAGTATCTAGGAAATCACATCACACTTATATCCTTTTCTTTGAATTCAGCCGATGCCAACTCTTTCACCAAAAAGGAAGATTTCATCCACTATAAAAGGCATGCCATGAGTTGTGAGAGAATCACACCAACCACATCTTTTTACTCATCCCTTCCCTTGTTACATATCGGTGGAACCAGCACCAAAACACCCAGCCACCTTAGCCAAAAAGTCCCCTTGCAGCTGGAAGATTTCACGTTAACTCTCAACCAAACAACGAGACTTGTCGACCTAAAAGCCTCGCCCAGCAATCGACAGATATGAAGCAGCTAACCCAACAGCTGATCATGCATCACCATGCCGCACAACCTCCATCTAGACGACTATCAAGGTGTCCGGCCATCATAAGTTCACCTCTTTTATTTAAATATTTAAACTCTTCGGGGTGAAATACTTGCTATCTTACTTATCCATATGTGTTTATTAAAATGATATTTGCTTGAATGTTTATTTCATGAGTACTTATTTGAAAGTCCCCATTGATATATATGTATGAATGTATGTATTATATCGGTAATTCCACAACTATTTAGCTCAATTGACGAGCCGTGGATTAATATGGATAGTGATATCGGGCTGACAATCCCATTCATTTTGAGATTTTGGTTGCGCCAAATCGTTCCCAAGTGTCTGGGCTTAAATGAATTTATATTTCCATTTACTATATATTTGATAAATTGTTGGCATTATGGGGCGAAAAGTCATAGGTTTGGTTGTGGGCTCATGATTAAGTAATCATTCACTTGTGCTAATTTTAATTTAAACATTATATGGATAATTTTTATAAATAATTTCCTTCAACATTTTATCGAGTCGTAAACCTACGGACTCACCAACTATTTTAGTTGACCCTTTTTATGCATGTATTTCAGGAAATAACTAAGCTTGGATTATGCATGCTCTTTTTGTGATACAACCGAAGATTTGGAGAATATTGTTTTGTTAGTTAGGCAATATGAAGAGACTTTATATGTTGTATTTATTTTGGATTATTGTAACCCAGATTATGTACTTTTATGGACCATGAATGCATGCTAGAAGTTTCTTTAAACACAATGTGTTCAAGATCCAATTTCGTGACACCCTCATGTTTACACTATAGAGGGGTTGTGACAGCCTGTTAAGCCATGAGACTATACTAGTTTTAGCATTAGTTTGTTTCTAGTATTTTGTCTAGCCTTGTATCCCTACAAGGATATAGTTGTAACTCTTAGTATAAAATTGTTCACTTGTAACTTAGAAAAGAGCTTCGATATTTTTCTAGTACACTTAACAACTGAGTGAAATATACTTTGAGCTTGAAGTAGTTTAAGTGTTTGTAGAAGATAACTTGTCTAAGTGTTGTACATAATGCATAATCCGATCCTACATGATTGAAAAATTCTCCATCTTTTTAAGGTTACTAAGAGGTGATTGAAAATTTTTAAATACTTCTATGTTTTCTTAGTTTGACATTTTATGTCATAGAATACATGTAGGCGTATTTAAATTGAAGTAATGCCAATGTAGGACTAGCCCACTTGGTAGATGCATTGCCTCTTAGAAAGGAAGTCATGGGTTCAAATCCAAAAAAGGGTGAAATATTGGATGTAGTGTAGGAGTTGGAGTAGGACTAGGATAAGATAGGATGGTTGTTCAAAAAAAAAATAAATAGAAGTAATGAACATTTATTTATAACATAGCTCGTGGTATTGAATTAAATTAATATATTATTTTATAAAACACTTATTATTATTATTATTATTATTATTATTATTATTATTATTCTTGTTGTTCTTCAGGGTTAGAAAGCTTAATTGAAGGAATATCAGGCCCGCATGAGTTCTCTTGATTCCTGGCATAACACATGCTCTTTCAGGTGTAATGATTTCCTGGTAGTTGCCAGGTGATCAGGGCCGAACTTTGGAGTCGCATCGGCTCGACATTACTCAAGATGTCCCGAGAAGCTCTTTTACGGACCCTCTGCTCGCTATGGTGAGCTACTGTCTCCTGTCTCTTTGTGTCCCTCATTAGCTAGTGGTGATTGAGGTCATCCTTACACTCGTTCCTCTAGTCTTAACCAAGACCTTAGGGTGTGTCTCGTTCGTCGGTCCCTTGGGGTTTTGGGTAGTTAAAGGATTTGGGATGAGTGGACACAAGGTAATGCATATATTTAAATCATACACACTACGTATATGAAGGATATAAAAGAAGGTACCTGTGTCGGTGCTGCGTCGAGGGTGTCTCGATCGCGTGGGCACGGTCAACGACTTGTTGTAGTCATCTGTGGTGAATCACATTCTCTTGGGACACTTCTTAGCTACGTGACCCGGTTCACCACATGCATGACAGCGTTTGACATTGCTTGGTGGAAGGTGGGTTGTGGTTACACTGCCTGGACGTTGAGTTGTTGGAGTCCGGCAGTTCTGGCTTTCGTGACCCATCATCCAGCATGTCGTGCATTGTATATATGGTTGGCTCATGACATGATGGTGCTTGTAGCGGTCGAACTTAGGAGATGTACCTGTGTACCGCTTACGAACTAGGCCCAATGTTGAGTTGCAGTGTTTGGCCCAATGACTCGGCTTCCCACAATTTGGGCGCAGCTGGCACTTTCTGTTGTTAGGGTGGTGATACTGACATTTGGTTCAAAAGTGAAATGTTCCAGCGTAGGATCTGCGAGGTTCTCCTTGCTGGCTGGACCCGCTTGGTCGGGGTTGTTGGTTCTTCGTCTCTTAGGGAGAGGGCAGCTGGACTCGCCCGTCGACTCCCTTGTGGCGGATTCGGCTTCAATCTTTGGAACGATGGAAGTGTCTGTTGGGTAGTGAGGTTCGCGGTTGATTTGATCCACAATGTCGGGGATGGAAGCGATGAGTTGATCCACGATGAGAGTAGCTAGAGCGGTGGTGTCCAGGTGGGCATGCGGTTGTTCCTTTGGAGGCATTCTGATTACCCCCGAAGCAGAAACGATTAGTACCTGTGTGTAGGTCTTAAACTGGATCAAGGCTGAAACTTTATCTTCTAAATCATCATCAATGATCTCTAACAAGTGCGGAATCCAAGTTAGAATCAAGAAAGCAAGTAGAAAAATGTAATCTTTGTATAAATACTGAAAATTCGAGTACAAGTGCCTCAATACGTATAGAGAGCAAATGCCTCAGGATTCCAACCTGAACTTGTACAAAATACGTCTGTTTATACTAGGCCTAGGTGTACTCGAAATCTAATACAAAAGTTCGAGTACACGAACACATGGTGTACTCGAAGTGGCTGTACACGAAAATAACCAAAATCTGAGCGTTGACTCTTCCGGGTTGACTTTGTCAGTCTTCAACATGTAGTGGGCTCTACAAACTCCCCCTAGATTGATGAAGTCAACCAATAGGAAGAGATACAGAGTGTGGTCCTGCTCCTGCATAAAGCTTCAGATCAATGGCATATGCAACAATGCGTGTGTATGGTTTAGCCTCCTCGTCCCAACCGCCATATACTTTGATGGGAGATTGATGCAGCTTCATCATGTCTTCCTTTCCAAATTTGAGCAAATCCATCGGATCCAAGATCATGTCAATATCATTAATGTCATCTTTGTTCCTCATAATGACAGCAGATAGAGTCTTCTCATCAAAATACCAGGACAAAAAGTTTGCAAGGGAGTTGTCAGGAACCCTTGGAGATACTGGAACAACTTCTTCAGTGAGCGGAGGAGGATACTTGTAGTATACCCAATATTTCTTTGTCTTTGGATCTATAATGCACTTGGACTCAAAACGCCTTCCCTTTGCGGTCCTCATCACTGGAAAGTCTTTATCGCACTGGTCCTTCAGAAACTTTGCAAACAGATCGGCTTGATTATCCTTGGAGGGGTTGAAGAACATGGCGTTGTTGATGCTTCGCAGATCAACCTTAGGCATGGTGCAAAAATCCTGAGGCCTCCTGTAATACTCCACTTTGCCGTTCATCCTCTTGACTAGGTATATGTTTCTTTCTTTGTCAAAGAGCCAACAGCAAATATTTGACCTATCATTGCGTACATCGAACAATGATCGGTCATCAGAGATAAATGTATGCTCTGGAAGCTCCTCGCTCATCTCTCCAAGCCAAGTATCTTTGACTTCCTTAGGTGCTGGTGTCCAATCTCTCTGCTTCTCGAACCAACTGTTGATCACCGTTCCCAGAGGAGGAATCTCTTTGCCATCTGAATCAAGATACTTGTGAGTATACAAGTAATCTACATAAGGATCTTTGGCAACGTCGGCTATGACAACATTTTCTTGTCCATCCTTAACTTCTTCACCAGGCCACTCAAAGTCGAAATCCTCTGGTAAGTCATCGAACCAGCTATCAAGGCCAGCTCCTGATGTTTCATCAGGTTAACACAGTCGCCAAACAAGACATCGTCAGGAATATCCCCAAAAAGATCATCATAAAGACCAGTAGGCTTTCCCGAAGAGGATGGATTTCCAGTGGCTCCTCCCTGATCTTTGTCATCGGGGGGTCCTTGATTCCCTTTATCGGATGGATCATTTTCTTTCTAGTTTCTACCATCATCATCATCTTTGTCTTCATTCTTCTCTTCCGAGTCCTTTTCCTTCTGATCATCACCATCATCATCATCATCACTACTATCATCGCTATCATTGTCTTCTTTGTCATCAATATCTGATTCTGGAACTTCTTCCCCTTTCAGCCTTTTGATTTCCTTGCTCATCTCGTGGTTCTCTATCAAGAGACATCTGATAAACTTTTCATGTGCTTTGATCTTCCCATGACATTTGTTCAGCTTGCTACAAATCTTTATCATTCCCTCTTGCAGATTTCTGATAAGACCAGCCTTGCGCTCAAAATCCTTTTCAATCATGAATACTCTTTCTTGCAATCCCACAAGATCGACATGTACATGTTTCGGCTCATATGGTGAATCTTAATGCAAAGGAGATTTTCCTTTGTCACTGCTTGAGTGAGGTGGAGATGATCGAGTCTCGGTGTGTGGAATGGTAGTGGTAGATGGACGAGTGGGAATCTTGATGACTAGTTTGGGTTTTGCTGGTTTGGCTGCAGGTTTAGGTTGCTTGGGTTTTGTGGGTTGTGTAGGAGGAGGTGGTGGAGGTGGTTGTGTAGATGGCTTGGGTTGTGTGGGTTTCTTGGGTGGTGAAGGTGGAGGTGGTTGTATAGATGGAGATGGTTGTGTAGAGGCCTGTGATATGATTGATGCAACTGAAGAGAATGATAATCCCGAAATCATCTTCTGCAAACGGGGATCTCTGGTTTTCCTGGCCATAGTCTTTTGCCTTTTCTTCTTTGGTGATGACTCAGGAGTAGGTGTGTAATCCACATCCTGTGCTTCGTCTCTTTCCTGTCTAGTAGGAGGTGGCTTTTCAGCAACAAAATCTTCACTCGATGAAGAGGAAGACTCAGGAATGGTATCTTTTGCTGCTTCATCGGCTTTTGTACTTGTACTTGTGGCTTGAACATCATGCTCTTCAGCAACTATGGCTACTGGAGTTCCTGGTATATCTTCATCTGCACCATCGCCCACAAATCTTCCAAACTTTATCAATGGACGTTCACCTGTGTACTGCTTCTTTCCTCTCTTGTTCATCTTCATATAGCCGAAGATGTCATCTCTCATTCTCTTGATTCCCAGAGTGCCTATTGTGGGAACTAGATCTTGATGCTGTTTGTTGATGACAATCTGTAGGAAGCGAGGAAATGCCAGAAACCTCTCCTTCCTTCTTCCCTTGATGTTGGCATGCATGTCTAGAAATATCACCCTCGAGTAGTTGAAGTCCATTCCCAGTGCTAAGGCTACCAAACATGAACTCAATGTCTGATTCAGCACATCATAACCTCCTTTTCTTCCGAACAAACATTGAGTGACGATATGAGCCAAGTATCTCCAGTAAGGATGTAGGAGTTTCTTCTCTGTGGGAGGGTAGGCACCCTCATGTCCCATCTGATAGACTGTACGGTTGACCAGATCTTGATCTAACTCAACTGGATCTGTATCTTTGTCTCCGAATTGAAGACACTCTCGTAGAATCTGCTCTGTAATGGTGATTGGCTTGCCCTGAATCTTCCCAATGATTCTAACATTTCCACTGCTATCTGTATGCTCTGTAACCGTGTTCCAGAAACTCTCAATGTAATCAGAAACAACAGTGGGATGCTCCATGATAGCGTAGTTAACCGGTGATATAATCAGACCATCAACCATGCTTTTGAACTCCGAATGTCTCTCAGGTGGGTCTCCAAGATATGCTGACATGTTGTGATCCGGCACGAAGCGTAGGTCAGCCCATCTGAAAATAAAACTGATTAAGTTAGTTCAAGTTTAAGAAAAACTACAAAGTACCAAAAATTCTAAGTCCAAATTCACTTTTGTATCCGAATACAGTTAACTAAGTAGACTGTATACGAAACAGTCTTGTTCAAAACAGGAGGTGTACACGAGATGGACTTGTATTCGAATTAAGAGGTGTACACGAAATGTAAGCTGTACACAAAATATAAGTTGTACACGAAATCCAAACTGTACATGAAATATAAGTTGTACACGAAATCCAAACTGTACACGAAAGTGCGTCTGTATTCGAAGTTTATTCTTTATTCGAAGTTGAAATTTCGAATACAGCATAAACCTTCAAATCTTCATCAAGCTTGCTCCTTAGAACCTCTAAGCTAGCTCGAAATACTCGGAAATCATAGGTGATCATAATATCCAAAAATCGCCTTTCAATTTCAAGTATTTCAAGGTCAATTTATCCAAAGACTTTCTGTATACGAAAATCGCGTATTCGAAAATTACTTTTGACCATAACTTTTGAATCCACGGTCAAAAATTGATAAAACTCTATACCTAAGGTCGCCTAATGATGATCTAGAAGATGGCTGGAGTGGAATTTCGAAAATGGCTCCAGAAAGTGAAATCGCCTAAGAAACACCAAATCTGTACTCGAAATAGAGAAAACGTGTACACGAAATTATGGTACTCGAAATTTAATGTGGTTGGGCTATTTATAGGGTCATTTCGAATACGCGATTTCGTGTACTTAATTTCGAGTGCGCACTTATTTTAATTTATTTCGATTTTTAAAAATATAACTCTCATAAAATAAAATAAAATAAAATAAAATAAAATAAAATAAAATAAAATAAACTTTTGGACAAGTTTAGGTTTAGTCGGGTCAAATTTGTGGGAGCAAATCTGTTATCAAAATTTAACAGCTTAGTTAATTTCTCAACGAAGCACAACCTTTAAATAGCTATTCCCCACCAATGATTTCCACTCGTTATTCCATTTCTTAAAAATCAGTTATATGATCAAGTTTTTATAAAAATATCTTGTGGGAAATTTGTGAATAATTAGATTGTAAGACTAGATTAATATGCAACCTATCAGTTTTGTTAAATCCTTTGTTTCAAACTTTGATTGTGTTTCAACGAACTTAAAATTATTTTGACAGAATTTTAAGGTGAGAAGAGAAAAGAACAGATCTGTTAGTTTAGAATCAAGAAAAAGAAGGGGTTCTATCATCTTGTGCTCATTGGCATCTTTTATTTTCTGATCTGCAGACACATTGGCCTTAACATCACACATCCAGGTCTTTGCTTACGCAAAACAAAGGATGCTTCAGTAGGTATTTCCCGCTCTTTGTTTTCACAAAACATAGGAAATATCCGAGTTTTTCAAACACAATTTCAAGTCTATTGAAACACAATCTCGTTTTGATTCAAGGATTTAAACAATAAGTCAAATAGTTGTCACACATTTCTAGTTATCTAATGATCACAACTTCACATTTATTTATTTATTTATATTTTAATTTGATCAATTCTGATTATTTAAGTTTTGTAAAACTCATTTCAACTTCTTAGTGTATAATAGATATTCAAAGTTGTTATTCTTTTAGAAATCTTATTAAGATAGTGAAATTTTGATCCTTAGAGATTATTTCACTTCCCAATTTGATCGATTCACTTTGCTTGTCCAAATAAACTCTTTTTGTATTTTCTTAAACTTTGAAAAGATAAAATCTTTTTGTAATTTTTTTGAATAACAAGAGGCAAAATTTCCTTTTCTTAGGTTTTCAAAAACTTAACTCCCCCTAAACTTGTAGATCATCTTAGACTGACTCAAAGACCGAAAATCATTTTTGTTATTTTTGTATATTTTGACTCAAAGACCAAAAATCTTTTTGTTGTTTTTGTGAATTTTCTCCCCCTAAATTTGTGAATAAAATAAGACACAAATTTTAACGTATTTACAAGAGATGCTTTTAGTTAAAACTTATCAGTTTTAGAGAGGCAAGCAAGTGATGAAAGCGTGCTGTGTCGAACGGTTTTGTGAAAAGATCTGCCAGATTATCATCTGTATGGACCTTTTCAAGAAGAATGAGTTTCCGCTCAAAACAGTCACAGATGAAATGAATCCGGATGTCAATATGTTTAGTTTTGGAGTGTTGTACCGGATTCTTGACGATCTGTAAGGCGGCTTCATTGTCACAATAAGTAGGAGAGTCAAGAAAGTTCAAACCGTAATTGAGGAGTTGTTGTTGCATCCAGATAAACTGAGAGCAGCAACTGGAAGCAGCAACATATTCGGCTTCCGCAGTAGATGTGGATACGGTCGTTTGTTTCTTGCATTGCCATGAGACAAGGTGATCTCCCAGGTACTGACACCCATCAGTGGTTGACTTCCTGTCCAGGTTACATCTACCAAAGTCACTGTCTGAGTATGCAAATAATCGAAACTCATAGTTCTTTGGGTACCAAAGACCGAGTCTAGGTTTCCCGACTAGGTACCGAAAGACTCTCTTGACAGCTATGAGGTGAGATGCCTTCGGATTCGCCTGATATCTGGCACACTGACAAACTGAGAACATAATGTCTGGACGACTAGCAGTCAGGTACATCAGAGAACCAATCATTGAGCGATAGAGGTGTTGATCAACATCTTCACCATCCAAATCCGAAGTTAAGACATGACGACCAGCCATGGGAGTGGATGCCGGCTTTGATTCCATCATTTTGAACTTGGTCAAAATATCCGTGACATATTTTCCTTGGTGAATCAGCACACCCTTTGAATCTTGCTTCACATGTAGACCCAGAAAGAAGGTCATTTCTCCCATCACACTCATTTCAAACTTCTTCTTCATGACCCCCTCAAATTCCTTGCACAACGCCGAGCTTGTGGAGCCAAATATAATGTCATCCACGTAGATTTGGACAAGAATTAAATCGTTCTTATCCTTGCGGATGAACAAAGTCTGATCAATAGCTCCACGGGTATATCCATTTGCAAGCGGGTGATCAGTAAGTGTAGCATACCATGCTCACGGGGCTTGATGAAGACCATAGAGAGCTTTGTCTAACTTGTAGGCATGGTCAAGAAACTGAGAATCTTCAAAGCCTGGGGGTTGACACACATAGATTTCTTCTTTAACCTTCCCGTACAGAAAAAGCAGTCTTCACATCCATCTGATACACTGTGAAGTTCATGTAGGAGGCATAGGCTAAGAAAATCCGTATGGCTTCAATTCTTGCAACTGGTGCAAAGACTTCCTCATAATCTATCCCTTCTTGTTGGTAGAAGCCTTGAACCACCAACCTGGATTTATTCCTAATGATCACTCCCGAATCATCTCTCTTGTTTCTGAAAACCCATCTGGTTCCTATTGGCAGTTTTCCTTTGGGTAGAGGAACCAAATTCCATACTTTAAGTTTTTGAAACTGCATCAGTTCTTCCTGCATTGCCTCAACCCAGCTGGATTCTTTGAGAGCCATTTTGACATTCTTGGGCTCTTCCTGCGAAATAAAACAAGAATATAAACAAGAATTAATTGGACCTGATTGACTTCGTGTAGTTGTCTCTTCAGGCAACATGTTCTGAGCTGCAGTGGATCTGTTTCGAGTGAGAACGCCTTTAGAGAGAGGTCCAATAATATTTTCAACTGGATGATTCTTGTTTACACCGAGTGTTGGCACTTCTTCCACAGCTAGATTGTCTAGCAAGTTGCTGATGTGGTTCACTTGATCTTCACTTGAAGAAGAGATGTTGTCGATAGGAGCAGTTTCACTTGCCTCTGCTCCGTGATCCACGCAATGTTCCTCAGGAATGCTATCTGAGAACAATGGAATATCAAAAGTCTGGTGGGAGGAAGATGAAACTTGATCAGTTTCAGGAAGTGGTTGAACAGACTGAGAAGTGTCTGGTTCCGATGGGAGAACTTCATGTATTGGGGTCGGCTGAGCTGTCAAGAGATTAGGATCACATGGAACATAGTCAACCCTATAGTCCACATCATCACCCTTGTAGAAATCATCGGTCTACTTGGATGATTCTGAGTTCTCTGTTGTATTGTTAAAGGGCCTGAAGGTAGAATCATACTCAAATAACCAGTTTGGACCAGAACCGGCATCTGTAGAGTTCATTTCTTGCCAATCTATGTAGTATGATTCCACGATCATCCTAGTCTTCTTGTTGTAAACTCTGTAAGCTGCTTTCTCGGATGAATATCCTACAAAGTAACACTCATCTGCCTTATCATCAAACTTTTGATTAGGTTCTGTATGAAGAAGAGTGCAAGGACATCCAAATGACTTGAAGTGTCCAACTTTGGGCTTCTGATTGAAGAAAATCTCGTAGGGAGTCTTCTGATGATGCTTGTTCAGGAGTGCTCGATTTTGAACATAGCAAACGGTGTTAACTGCTTCGGCCCAGAAGAAGATAGGCAGCTTAGATTCTGACAACATTGTTCGTGCAGCTTCTATAAGCGTTCTGTTCCTCCTTTCAGCAACTCCATTTTGCTGAGGAGTTCTGGCTGCACTGTACTGCCTAGCAATCCCTTTCTCATCGCAGAAATCTATAAGAGTCTGATTTCTAAATTCAGTGCCAGTATCAGTTCTAATCACCTTGACCTTTAGATTCTTCTGATTTTCAATCAAGGTAATGAACTTCTTCAAAATCTCTGGTGTTTCATCCTTCTTGGCTAGAAGAACACCCAAGTGAATATGGAATAATCATCCGTCAGGACAAGACAATATGACTTCTTCCCGATACTCATTACGTTGACTGGTCCGAAGAGATCCATATGAAGAAGTTGAAGAACTGAAGAGATAGAATTGAACAATTTAGGCTTGTGGGGTCTCTTGTGTTGCTTCCCTTTGGCACAAGCGATGCACTTCTTAATAGTGGAGAAATCTTTAGAAGGCAAACTGATGACGTGATCTCCCTTGGCGAGTCTGTTCAGATTCTTGAGATTTACGTGACCCAGTCACCGATGCCATAACAGACAATCATGTTCCGATGCCTTTGAGAACAAGCAAGTGTTCTCGATGAATGAATCTGAATTCATGTTGATAATGTAGGCATTGTTTATCCTTGGAGTTCTCATTAGAATCCACTTCTTAGGCACTTCAAAGCCAGGCTTCAGAATAAGACACTCCTTGTTTGTGAAGTGTGTTGAAAAACTCTTGTCGCAGATCTGAAAAACACTCAAAAGACTGTGATTGAGCTCTTCAACATAATATACGTCTTCAAAACTGAGAGTTCCATTTGTGACCGTGCCCTTCATGCTTATCCTTCCTCCCTTGTCTCCTGCAAATGATCATAACCTCCATTGAATGGTGTAACTTCATGTAACTGAGAAAAGTCCCCAGTCATGTGCCGGGAGCAGCCACTATCTACATACCAAACATGTTTGAGCTTACTTGGCCGTCCCTGCATTTTACACACAATCAGTGAGAAATAGGTACCCAAACCATAACAGGTTTAGGCACAGTAGAAACACTGGATTCTTTCTTTTGAACTCCCTTTGATTTAACTGATTTGACCTTATCAATCTTTGATCTAGCACCACTGCCATGTTTAACTGGTGTTAATGGGATATTCAAAGCTGGATCACGTCTCCAATATGTCTTGTTTTTAATTTTTGAAAAGTTCGATTTTTGCTTATGAAAACCATATTGATGATGTTTGGGTGATCTTTTCCTTTTGGCAGTGGATTGCTTTTGCGGATCTTTCTGAAGAGTCACCCTAGACATTGAGGATAGGTCAGTCCTCTTGGATTTGATAGAGGGTTTTGCCTTGGGTGTGACCTTCTGATTCTTTCCATAAAATAATTCAGTAGGTCTGTGCAGACAGTTTCTGGCAATATGGCCTGGTTTACCACAGACAAAGCAACATACTTTCTCATGAAATTCCTTAGGGTTAAAAGGTTTTACATCACAGTCACAAGGATTAGAGGAGAAGCTTGCAGAAGCTTGTTCCAATGACCTTGTTGGAACAAAAGGTTCACAGTTAGGATTCAACTTTGAACCTGCCTCATTGGTGACTGTGGAATGACCCTTGAACTCATGATGTAAACGTGAAGATGTTGTTTCCAAAATAACATTCCTTTTAACAAAAGTTGATTTACAGTTTTTAGACATCTCATTTGTTTTCATTTTAAATTGATCAAGTTTTCCAACAAAATTAGAGTTTGAACTAAAAGATGATGTTCCAAAAGATGTTGAACAATCTGTGCTCTTCTCAGCACTTCTTTCTTCTGTCTTCCCTCTCATACCTGCTGTGTTTAAACTATCTGCACAAATCTCAGAATTATCAGAAATATTGGGAATGGTCTCAATGGGATCTGTTGTCAAAGGGACAGGTTTGTTAAAACCAGTGCTGAACTCGAACCTTCGATCAGACCGTGACAACAGATCATCAACAGATGTGTTGATTTTGGGCATAATTGAGTAATTATGATTAAAAGGTGGTTCGCATTCATTATACCCAATTCCCTTGCCCTTCTTTTCTCGATACTGCATGGATGTCATGTTTTCTACAACCTTGCTTGAGTAATCAAACTGTTCACATTTTACCGAGGTTTTAGAAAGTTGTTTTAACTTGGTCCAACTCTAAAGTGAGTTCATCGATTTTGCGTCGAGCATCTCGATAGTTGGACTCTTTGTCACTTAGAAGTTCTTTTAACCTTGCCACATCCCGACCCTCTGCTTCAAGTTTCCTTTTAAAAATTCCTTCATTTTTAAGAAATTATGAGTTAAAGTATTTAAGTTTAGTTACTTCTTTAATTAGTGACTCATTATGTGACCTGTACTTAAACACTTTATCTATGCATGAAGTAGAGCAAAGATTTTCAGTTACCTCCTTTTGCTTGTCGTCCACCTCAGTCATGAATGCATGACTCAGAGTCAGCTCCAGTTCCTGCACTTGATCACTCCAGTCATAGGAGTCAGTTTCTTGGGTCACCAATGCTTTGGATGTACTGGCACTTCCTCCTGCAGCATCAGTCACAGCTTTCTCTACAGACTTCTTTTCTCCTTCCTTGGCCACCTTTGGCTGCTTACACTCTCTAGCAAAATGACCAGGTTGATCACAGTTGTAGCATCGCAGTTTTGACTTATCAAATCCAAGTTTCTTTCCTGGATTATTTCCAAAGCTATTCCTTCCATATCGCTTAATGAACTTCTTTGCCCGAAACACAGCCATAGCCATCTGCCATGAGATGTCCATTTCCTCAACATCAGTTGGATTTATTTGCTCCAAATTGTCCTGAGTTAGATTGGCAGGTGCCAATTCTCCTGCTATGAATGCATTGTAGTTGTTCATGAAACCTTTAAACAACAGCAGATTTTCTTCACTTTCTGGATTGATCTTTGACACTGATCCGGCTTGTCCAGATGATAAGAAAGCGGTTTCAAAAGGAATTGACTGAGATGAAGAGTTCTGATAGTGCTGCATCCCTGAAGCCTGAAGATTGTTAGCATATTAGCAGAAAGTAGTGCAGAGTTTTCTGACATAGGTGCAATTCCCATGGAGCTAGCATGATTCAGTGCTCTTTGCTTATCATCCATATCATAGGAGTTTATGATTGATATCAGCTCATTCAGAGAAGTCTTGTACATATCCTTGGTCCTTTTGATCGTTGTACAATTTGAATTCCAGGTGTAAGGCAATGAGTTCAGTAACTTCTTGTTCACTTCTCCTTTGGTCATCTCAATTCCAGAACTTGTCATCTCAGTCATCAGATGAGTAAATCTATTGAGTTGTGCTTCAAGAGACTCTCCCTTGATGTGGTTGAACATGTTGAACCTCTGTCTCAGCATATCCTTGCGACTCTCTCGCATGTCCTCATTTCCTTCAAATCGTTCAACCAAGGCATTCCAAAGTTCCTTTGCAGTCTTGTGTTCCTTAAATCCATGAGCAACATCAGTCGATAAAGCCATTGTGATTGAAGCATAAGCCTTTTCATCCTTCTCCATCATAAGTATGTCATTGTCAGTGTACAATTCAGCATCCTTGGGAACAAGAGGACCATTGATCTCACTCTGGTATGAGGGCACAAAGGGACCCTCTTCAATAGATCTCCAAAGCTTTGGATCAGTGTATTTGATAAACGATTGGAATCTGAATTTCCAATCTTGGAAGTTATCTCCCGACACGAGCCTTGGTGGCTTTGTTCCGGTGCCGATCTCATTGTCCAGATTAAGCAGATTGGACAGGTTAGTCAGATTCTTTGATGTCATGATTGTAAACAAAATCTCTAAGTGTAGTTCACGAAATTCCTGTAGAACAGATCACCAAACACAGCCTGAAGATAAAACGAATTTCTCTGTATTCGAAATCCCTAGTAATCGAATTTCTCCTGTATTCGAAACTCTCACTTGTACTCGAAAATGTTCTGTATTCGAACTCAATCCTGTACTCGAAGCCTTTGTTGTACTCGAAAATTGTGTTCTCGAAATGTTTACTTTGTAGTAAAAAATCTCTTGTACTCGAACTGTAGCTATACTTTGAACACTCTATTTGTACTCGAAATAGCTGAACTTGAAAATTTTGAACTTGAAAATACTTAAGAAAAATTTTATAAAATTATTTCTTAAGATTTGGAGTCCCAAATTTACACAGCAGCTAGATGGAGTAGAGAAGAATGATAAAGTATTAAACTTGCTTCAGAAAGTTGTTACCTTGACGATGAAAAGAGCACTCAAGCTCTGATACCACTTGTAGGTCTTAAACTGGATCAAGACTGAAACTTTATCTTCTAAATCATCATCAATGATCTCTAGCAAGTGCGGAATCCAAGTTAGAATCAAGAAAGAAAGTATAAAAATGTAATCTTTGTATAAATACTGAAAATTCGAGTACAAGTGCCTCAATACGTCTAGAGAGCAAATGCCTCAGGATTCCAACCTAAACCTGTACAAAATACGTGTATTTATACTAGGCCTAGGTGTACTCGAAATCTAATACAAAAGTTCGAGTACACGAACACATGGTGTACTCGATGTGGTTGTACAAGAAAATAACCAAAATCTGAGCGTTGACTCTTCCGGGTTGACTTTGTCAACCTTCAACATGTAGTGGGCTCTACACTGTGCTTAGACACAGGCAATATATGCAAATTGTTCCTATCCTGAATTTCTACATGAGGTCCCTAGGTTATAGTCTAGGCCAAACCGTTTAAGTAAATGACCTAATTCTCTATAACTAAGGCACTGATACCAATCTGTCACACCCTAGGCCGGCGGGCCGGATCGGAGACCCCGGAATAGTCCCGAGGCGTTTTTGAAATCAGAGTGATCAAATTGTTACATTGCACATGATGATATGAGAAATACTAAAATACATTAAATGAATAAAATTAAATTACAACTGTTTCATAATTTAATTCTATTACAGCTTGACTTGGACATCTGGAAAGAGGACCAGATGTCCCACAAGGTTACTTGCACAGATGCAAGTCTTGAATCTTGTATCCGGGCTAACCGGAGAGATTCCATGCAGGATTTGTAGGTTCCTTTAAGGGATCCTATCTTTCTCTCTCTAAAGTCGTCCTGCTTTCACCTGTTCTTCACCTGAGAACATGTAAAATCTGTCAACACTAGGTTGGTGAGTCACATTTATTTTGAAAATATTAGGTTTTGTAAAAGGTTTGATGAAAGTCTTTTCATTCACATCGATTTGAAGTATGATGTGTGAATGGTGTTGAAAACCACAAATGAACTACACAAGTGCGTCAGTCTGACCATCATTACTGACACCATCCCAAATCACTTAAGGTAGTTTATGTATAGGGCATACGTAGGGTCAAGCTTACCGCCCGCCCAGCCACCAGCCCACCACCCCTTCGATGATCCACGAGGGTGTCCTTAACGGAAATCGGACCTAGTCACTTATGTATCTTCACTCTACCCGACACGACATATGTTTGTAAAATGAATTTGTGAGAAAGAAGCATATGCTCTGTCTCCTAATATAGGAGACAGGTTTTGTTGTTTGAAAGTCACACTAGTGACGCTTCTCTCTTGTAGGAGAACATTGTTTACTGTGTGCTCGTTTGAAACTCGTCCAAGACCAGGCCTTGGACATTTATTTGGTTTGAAAACTCTTATTGTTTTTGTGTGGTCTGTCTATAATATCACCCGTGTGATCATTTACCAACCCCAACTGATATGTTTTTGTGATTAGTTCCCCTGGAACTAATCTGAGTTGTTGTTGTATGTGTGCTGCGTGTAACGTACCAGCCTCAGTGCGGGAGGTTTGTTAAACCTATGGTACCATCTACGTTACCTTCGGTTGACCCGCGTCAACGAATGGTAAATGACTTTGATGTGTGCTGTTCGAGAATTCCTCAGTGAAATCCCAATGTGTTGTTGTGTGGACGCATGTCCTAGTGAATTACCCTAGACAGATACCATACAAAATATTGTTTGTTTGATGGGAATTCCTATGAAAATGATGGTATTCGATTATGCACTACACAATTTCACGACTTGTGTCCATTCACCTCTTGGTTGGGCACAAAGCCTCGAGCTGTTGTGGTCAACGAACATCTCCTCGGTGATTTGTGTTTTGAACCCTAGAAACTGGTTTGTTGATGTTATTTGATTAAAAGTTAAATGGAGTGATGAAAGCTCGGTAAAAGTAATTTAAAAGACACTTATACGTATAACATTCGTATAAGTGGTTGAGGGTTGATCCTTTTGTTGAAATCATTTGAAAATAACTCTTATTCGTTGATCACTCGAATAAGAGGTTTCATGTTCTCATCCCCAAATGATTTGGAAGGAAGAAAATTGAAAACAAGGGGTGTGTGAACACACCTGAGGTATTGAGTCGTCGATGCACTCACTCTGTATGATCTCTCGGCTTGAATCCTGTGTTAAATATTAGTTAGTTAGGTGTTAGATGATTATGTGCTCTATTTCTTGATGTGATTTTGGAAAATGTGTTTTCATTGTGTAGATGCACGAAATGTATGTAGTTTAGTTTTGTATTGTTCTTAATGTATAAAGTTCATGATATTAATGGAAGTAGTCTTTCTATATTGTTATTAATGTCTATTGTTGATTATATGTGTTTGATTATGTTTGAATTTGATTTTATATGTTTAACAGAGCCATTCGGCCGAATGAACGCCTAGCGAATGACTAGGGCAATCGAATGACTCATTTGCCGAATGACTCATTCGACTGATCTGTCCATTCGGCCAAGTCATTCGCCGAATGAGTTGCTTTGGCCACTCATTCGGCCGAATGATGACAGCTTATATATACATGTTCAAATTTCATCAAACCTAACTTTTGAGAGCCCTCCTTCTTCCTTGAGAACCCAGAGTCAAACCCTATGAGATTAGAGCAGCCATTGCACGTCCAAGTTCGATTCACATCCCGTGGTGTTCGATTCTCGATCAAACGTCCATCCTACACCTTCGGATCACCACAGTTGCTGTTGATTTCGATTGGAAAATCCTGGAATAGGATTCCACACTATTCCAGAGGCTTTCGAGTAGAGCTTTGGCTCTTGATTCTACTCGATTTTCATTCAAAATCATCAGATCTGAGATTGGATTTTCGTAAGTTGCCAAAACCCTGAGTTTCTTGCTCCCCAAGCCACTGTTTCATTCAAAATCAGTGGGTTTTTGTGGTGTTTTTGTCAAATCATTAATCCCATTTGGTTGGTAATCATGTCATGAAGTTCTGTACCAAATTTGGTGATTAGATTTGGTCTAGATCAAAAGTTATTGCGATTTTAGTTGTTGAAAACCCCAGATAGCCCGAATGACTCTGTCGGCCGAATAGGTTTGCCCGAATCACTCTCATTCGCCAAATAGCCCCATTCGCCAACTCATTCGGCGAATAGCTTCCTTTGCCAACTCATTCGGCGAAGAGCCTCATTCGGTCCTCTCATTTGCCGAATAGATTCAATCGCCTAAGTCATTCGGCCCAACTGTCGTAGTCACTCTCTCATTCGCCAGATTCTATTCATTCGCTAGTCACATTCGGTCCCAGACATTCGGCCTAAGTGTCTCCATTCGGTTATCAGTTTTGAAATTTTTCTAAGTGTTGGATATTTTTGTTGTTGACTCTATGGAAGACTTAGCATTTATGGTGAACCAGAACCATCGTATTCAGACATTGCTGCTGCCTGAAACTGAGACAGGGAACTCCAATAAAGCTCCCAAGTTGCTGTCCTTAGATGATTATCCTCACTGGAAGTACAGATTTGAGATTCACATCAATGGAGTGGACACAAACTTATGGATGATGATTGAAGATGGCTATCTGAGACCTCTGAATGAAGATGGAACTCCTATGCTAGTCACACGGATGACTAAGCCTCAGAGGAAGCTTTATGATTATGAGAAGAAATCCTATGCTATTATGTCTCAGTCCATTGCAACTGATATCTTCCATCAGTTCAGACATTTTACATCTTCTAAGTATTTGTGGGATGCTTTGCAGCAGAGATATGAGGGGAATGATGCATTGAAGAACATCAAGTCGAAACCATTGAGGAAGGGATTCAACAACTTCATGTATGTGGGGAATGAATCATTGGATGATTTGATTGCCAGATTTTATCATCTTTTGAGTGAGTTGTTCAATCATCAAGTCAAGACTACAACTCAGGAGAAGATCCAGTGCTTGGCAGATGCTTTACCTCTTAAGTGGAAGTCATTCTTGATGGTTTTAAAGCAAAATGAGATGATGGCGAACATGGACATCAATGATTTCATCCAGAAGTTGAAAGAGTAGGAAATTGAGAACAAGTGGAAAGCCAAAAGAGTTGCTCAAGTCCAGGATCCTTCATTGTATTATTCTACTCCCACTGTAGAGAAAGCCTCTTCTCATGCTCCACTGAAGACTTCTTTCGTTTCTCAGACTACTGAAGCTCCATCTTCCAATCAGATTCGTTTCAGTCAGTCATCTTCCTCATCCAGCTCTCAGAAAGAGCATCATCAACCTGTCACCAGTGTGAAGATAGATAATTTTGATAAAGTGACTGTAGAGATTGCCAAGGAGCACAAGGGTCTCTTGTCAGCTCTTATGATGGGTTAGTAGCTAGGCAGATTGGCAATCCTTATCTGACAAATGATGATGATTCTCAGATAGACCCAGATGATATGGAGAGGATTGACATCATGTGGGCTTTGGAAAGTGCTGTTAGGAGAGCCAAGGAGTTTGTAAGAAGAATAGGCAAAGACATCAACCTGAACAAAGAGTCTAAGTTTGGATTTGATATGGCTTCTGTTACTTGCTATAATTGTGGGGAGAAGGGTCACTTTGCAAGACAGTGCAAACAACCAAGGAAAGAAGGAAACAAGAATCCTTTTCAGCATCAGAAGTCTTCTACAGCTAATCCAGAAAGAAGACTTGTTCCTATTGACTCTCCTGCTCAGACTAGTTCTTCCAGTACAAGCAAGACATTGATGGTGCAACAGGATGAAGGAGAAAATTGGGATTTCAGATTCAATTCTGATCAAGGGGAACATGATAAAACGTGTGTTGCTGAGATTCAGAATTTGGATGATCTAATTGAAGAGAGCACTTTGGGAGAAGCACATATCAGTATAGAACAAACATCGGGTTCAGAGTCAGAAAGCTTGTCAGACTCAGACACTCAAGCAGATTCTGATGCTGATCTTGAAGAACTTGTTACTCAGTTTGCTATGATGGTAAACTCATCTGCTACTCCTGCTCTATCTTCACATGTGACAATATCGGTTGAGAAATCACGTCATTGATGATGTGAGCACATTTGATTGTTCTAGAAATCCACATTGATTTGGAAATTGTAATTATTACAGGTTGATAGAATGCGAGAAATGATGAACGTGGTCGAAAACCGTGAGCAGAACGGAGTCCTGGATTGCCCGGAATCGAAAAACGAAGAAAAATTTCTAAGTATTGAACAAATGGGCTTGTCGCGGTACGCGGAGGTGGGCTTGAGAGTCCTCTGCGGTACGCGATGCTTGAAAATATCTTAGATTCCTCCGGAAATTGTCGCGGTACGCGAAGCCCCTATTGGCTTCCCGCCGCGGTACGCGACGGGTGAGGCGGTGGAGTAAGTTGATACTTTCATCAAATTGCATGCAGATGGTTTCATTTGTATCTTCTCGAACACAGACGCACACCAGGCGAAACTTACGACCAAATCACCCTTAAATCATCATTTTCAAGCCACCAAAACTCAAGGATTCAACCAAGGATCGTATCTGCAAGTCCCAATCATTATTTTGCAGTCAGAAATCCGTCTGATTCGGTAATGATTAATTTTAAACTTTCTAGTTTGTTATTGATTGATTAGATCTTGATTTTGAACGTAATGGTATAGTTAGGATTGTTGATTATTTCCAAGATGATGGCTAGGATTGATTATAAACAAAGAACACGATGTTTTAACGGTTAAATCCTTGTTTTTTCCGTTGTAATGCCCGGTTTGCATGAAATCATATCCATGATTATAATGGTTTAATCTATTTGATTATGAAAATGTAGGTGATTAGTTGGATTAATCTTTGAAATGCAAGGTTAAATCCAAGTGTTTCAAACTAATCACAATCATTAACATACTTATTAGAACGATTATCTGATGTTTATGATAACAGTCTGATTAGTATGTTAAACATGGTTATTACACCTATTCTAATGCTACATTGTGATATCTCATGATATTTGGGTAATCAATAACAAGGATTGATCATTCCTAAGCCATTAAACCATCTAGAAACTGTTTTAGCATTATAATCAACAACATTAACTATTTGGTTAATCCGAGACTATTCTGATTAATCAAGAGTGTCATCAACCTTATATTAGGAATCTAATGCCATGTAGGTTCCTTCATTATCATACATTGTATGATATAATACTAAAGTAACCAATTAAACCTTTAATATCAGTTTGATGACTTCCAAAGCAATGTCTTTGACATTGAACGTTCAGAAAGATCTAATCAGTAAATTAACACTTAAATAACTCATTAAATATAAATAAATGCAGAATCACCTCTCTATTATCATTGTTGAGATATTCTGCTACATCTATATCATCAGCTGAGTTTCGTACAACCCCTTTTATTTTTAATCTTTTATAAACATCGAGGAACACTGCTGAACTTTTATTGAACATATGATATGTATCACTGTTATCTGCGTGATTTCATGTGATTGCTGAGAACTTGTGGATTTCATGGGATATTGCTGTTAGTATCTTTATCACAGTATCAAAAGACCTCATTTCTGAACTGTATCTAGTGAACCCGTGTGGGGCCGAATAGAAAACATTGATAGTACTATTGGCTGACAACCCATTTTCCGGGAGCTTGCAACTCCCCTTGGTGCAGATGTTTGTTATCTATTTCCAATACTTCTTAATGTAGTGATAAACATTAAGATAATGAGGCACCAAGATATTTACCGACGGGTAGTATCTTCACAGAACAAGAACATAGCAGTCCGAAAGGAACTAGATACGGGTCCCATGGTTATCTTGAACATAACATTTTGTGAACTTATATCACATATCATATTGTGGAACATGAACTGTGTGAACTCACCAGCTTTGTGCTGACGTTTCAAATTTAAATCTTTTTGCAGGGAAACAGTAAACGCCGGTGAGGACACACTTTTGGAATACTTGCACTTGAATAATTTAGTTTTGTAATTCAACAAACTTAGTTGTGAATTGTAATAACGAACCATGTAATGCAATTTTTCTAAGTTAATCTGTGTGCTTGTGATATCGGATCAAGTAAGTCACACCTCACCTCAGAGACATCACCACTATGCTTCCGCAACTGTTTCAGTGACATCATCAATAGGTGACGAGAGGTGGGGGTGTGACAGGGTGGTATCAGAGCCACAGGTTATAGAGAATTAGGTTGACTTAGAGACCTGGACTATAACCATTGGCTCGAATAGTGACACAGAGAGCACCGAGCATAACAACTGAACAAAACTTGTTTTGAATTAAGCCAGGATAATCAGGTGGTACGAATTCCCGTTATGAGTGGCCAGCATAACTGAAATTTGCAACACGTGTGCGTTTTAGTTTAATTTAATTCAAGCAGAACATTAATAACTATAAAGAAAAATAGTTGTCTTGAGATAGGAATAAGCATCATATCATGTGTATGTTAAATATTGTTATTTAATATTTACTTCATGATACTGATTAGAGATTTTGATTGTACAGCGATGGCCGATCAAGGTGAGAGATATAATTACCAGATATTCCCCTATGTTGTGTTGGACGACACCCCGAGTTCTAGTGCAGGAGCAGATTCGGATCCTAGTGAGGCTTCATCTGCAGCCTCGCAGGCGACCCCTGCCGGACCGCATACACCATCATCTCCCCGACCTGTTACTCCACCACCACCACTATCATCATTACCACCACCACCAGCATCTCCTATTGTACCCAGTCCTCCCCATTCACCCCTGGCTCATGCCTCTGCTGATAGGAGACAGAGTTCTTCCCCACAGAGAGTCCCTGTTTAGGACGGACTTAGGAGGATGCGGGGACAAGCCCGCAAGACCACGGGGCTGCCCCCTAGACGCCAGATGGCTCCACGGGATGAGCCACAGACTGTCCATGAGGTGGGAGAATCCTCCCACCAAGCCGAGCTGCGGGCCCAGATGCAGCAGGTCTCTCAAGACCTGCAGGGCCTGAGGCAGGACCTTCACCAGCACCAGACTACCTTGGAGGATACTCGCACCACAGTACTTGAGATCCTCACTTCACACTTGACTCTTCTAGAGCGGGTGAATCTTATGGGTACTGACGCCCAGGCTTGGAGGACGACCATAGAGGAGCGTCTGAGTAGGACCTAGAGACAGGCACTGGTTGCTGCATTTTGGCAGCAAGTTATAGTCTGGAGAGAGAGACTGCAAGGCCGGATTTGGATGCTCGGTACACTGAGTACCAAGGCTAGACTCTTATGGTTAGCTATAGTATTGGCTACTATAGCTATTATAGTAGCCTGCTTACCGTATTTCTTACGGTAAGTGTGATCGAGCATCATCCATTTTTGGGACTTGTCATTGTACATACTGTAGATGGATATGTGTTATCTGTATGGATGTGGTAGTAACACTCGTTTGTATCAAAACTTTATGATAGTACTAATAAACGGTTGTTTTGTGTATTTAATTGTGTAATGGGTTGTGTGTGTTCTGTGTGAATGGTGTGTTAATATCAAATTCATATGATCAACAACTAGAGACTAAAAACAATTCCAAGTAAGAACATGTCAACTTGAGAACATATCAATGTGTAAACATTTCTGTATGAGAACATATCTATTGCCAATGTGGCAATGTATCATATCACTGTGAGAACAATTCTGTGTGAGAACATATCTATTGCCAGTGTGGCAATATATCATATCATTGTAAGAACAAAGTCCTGTGTGGCAACATTTCAATTGTCTGTGTGACAACATTTCAAAGTCCTGTGTGGCAACATTTCAATTGTCTGCGTGACAACATTTCAAAGTCCTGTGTGGCAACATTTCAAAGTCCTGTGTGGCAACATTTCAATTGTCTGTGTGACAACATTTCAAAGCCCTGTGTGGCAACATTTCAAAGTCCTGTGTGGCAACATTTCAATTGTCTGTGTGACAACATTTCAAATTCCTGTGTGACAACATTTCAAAGTCCTATGTGGCAACATTTCAAAGTCCTGTGTGGCAACATTTCAATTGTCTGTGTGACAACATTTCAAAGCCCTGTGTGGCAACATTTCAATTGTCTGTGTGACAACATTTCAAAGCCCTGTGTGGCAACATTTCAATTGTCTGTGTGGCAACATTTCAAAGCCCTGTGTGGCAACATTTCAATTGTCTGTGTGGCAACATTTCAATTGTCTGTGTGGCAACATTTCAAAGCCCTGTGTGGCAACATTTCAAAGTCCTGTGTGGCAACGTTTCAAAGTCCTAAGTTATCATAGATCAAAAACATGGGTAATAACATATTTATATCACAGTACTGTGAGCTGTGAAATATTTTGACATGTTTTTGAATTAACAGGACTGTGTATAACTACGAACACGTGTGTGATCTGTGTATATTGAGAACATATCTGAAATATATCAATGTAGTTATACCGTTTTCTTAAAAATCACATATCGACATGATTTTTCAGTATGTCTGAAAATAGTTGAATTTTGCGATTGAAAGGAGGTTATATCTTTAATGTTCTTGAACTGACCTGAGTTTGTCTGTATGTGAGCAGAATTATGGCTCCTAAACGAGGTCGGCCAGCTAAGAAAGTTATCAAGAACGTTACTAATCCCGAACCGAACGCTATTCCAGTTGTAATTCAAGAAACGAACATTGTTCCACCCGTAGACCCAATCGAGGTCGGAATGGGATCGGGTGTTTTCACAGAGCACTGTTCCACCGACAGTTTCCAGTGGATCAGTATTGAACGAAGAAATGATAGCACGAATAGTAAAAGAACAGCTATCTGCTGCTGGTATCGTAATGCCACACCAGCAACACAATACTTCGGGTTTTGGTGGAAACCATGTGGAACAAAATGTTACTAGTGGACGCGTAGAAACTCATCATAACACCGGTACAACTACAACTGCTCCTGATCCACCACGACAGGGATGTACTTATAAGTATTTTGCTTCCTGCAACCCTCCTCCTTTTACCGGAAAGGAAGGAGCGGCTGGTCTCTTAAGGTGGATTGAGGAGATGGAAACCAAACTCAAAATCAGCCAGTGTTTGGAAGAGCATAAGGTGTCTTATGCTGCCTGTTCTCTGAAAGACTCAGCTTTAACTTGGTGGAATACCCAGGCTAAGACTTTGGGTACAGCTACAATTGACTCGATGGGCTGGAACGATTTCAAAACTCTGATTAGATCAGAGTACTGCCCAATTACTGAAATTCAAAAACTCCAGGAGGAATTCTGGAATCATTCTATGATCGGTGCAGATTGTTTGGCTTACATCGATCGGTTTCACGAACTTACTTGTTTACTTCCCGATATGTTTCCTACGGAAGCAGTTTTAATCGAGAAGTACATTAAGGGTTTGATTCCCCAGATTCGGGGAATGGTGACTGCAGCTGAACCTACAACTCTGAAACATACAATTCTGTTGACCACTAAGCTTACCAATGAGGCGGTAAGGAGTGGTACTCTACCTTTGAAAACTCAGAAGGCGGTGAGCCGTAGTGATATCGGTACCTCGAACGTTTCAAAAGGTACTAAACGAAAGTGGTTTGCCAAAACCAAGGCGAAAGCTCCAGCTGAGACTAGCCAGAGCAAGCCAACTGTGAAAAACTATGGTGCTGCTATTCCTAAGAGGAAAATGTATACCGGGCAGGCGCCCAAATGCAATAAATGTCCATTCCATCACACAGGACCGTGTCCTGTTTGTGCTAACTGTAATTGAGTTGGACATTTCACTAAATATTGCAACTTTCCTGCTCAACCACAAAATCAAGCACCACGACAAACCACTCAAACCAACCACTCATGCTTCAAATGTGGAAGTCCTGACCATCTCATGCGAAACTGTCCAAACAATAACACCAATCCGGGAAATGAAGCTAGAGGGAGAGCTTTTCATATTGGTGCGACCGAGGCGAGACATGATGCGAATATTGTCACTGGTACGTTTACTCTTAATAATCTTTACGCATCAGTTCTTTTTGATACAGGGGCAGATAAGAGTTTTATCTCTCCTGAATTTGCATCATTACTTTCATTGCCTACGGTAGATTTAGAAACTCTTTATGTCATTGAACTTGCTAATGGCAAGTTAATCAAAACTAGCAGTGTTATTCAAGGATGTTCCTTGAATTTCAATGATCATCTTTTTAATATCAATTTACTTCCTATTGAGCTTGGGAGATTTGATGTCGTTGTTGGCATGGATTGGCTTTCTGATAACCAAGCGGAAGTTGTCTGTCAAAACAAGGTGATCCATATTCCATTACCTAACGGTAATACACTGGTAGTTCAAGGAGAACGAGCTGGTAGAAATCTTGGTATCATATCTTGTATGCGAGCTCAGAAATTCTTAAGGAAAGTTTGTTATGCTTTCCTGGCACACGTGACTGAGCACAATTCTTCACCCAAACAAATCACAGACATCCCAGTAATCAAGGATTTTCCGAAGTTTTTCCTGAAGATATATCAGGATTACCCCCAATGAGACAAGTTTAATTTCGTATTGACTTGATTCCAGGTGCAGCACCTGTTGCTAAAGCCCCGTATCGGCTTGCACCATCCGAAATGCAAGAACTTTCAAGTCAATTACAGGAACTTTTAGACAAAGGTTTTATTAGACCTAGTTTCTCACCTTGGGGAGCACGTATTCTTTTTGTGAAAAAGAAAGATGGTTCATTCAGGATGTGCATTGACTACAGAGAACTCAATAAACTGACAATCAAGAACCGTTATCCACTACCTCGTATCGATGATCTGTTTGATCAACTACAAGGTGCTACTTATTTTTCAAAAATCAATTTAAGATCTGGATATCATCAGTTACGAATTCATGATGATGACGTAAATAAAACTGCTTTTAGAACTCGATACGGACATTATGAATTTTTAGTAATGCCGCTTTGTTTAACCAATGCACCTGCAGTTTTCATGGATCTGATGAATCGAATATGTAGACCTTATCTAGATAAATTTGTGATTGTGTTTATTGATGATATTCTTATTTATTCTCGCAATCAACAAGAACATGCTCAACACTTGAAATTAATCCTAGAACTTTTGGCACATGAGAAATTATATGCCAAATTCTCCAAGTGTGAGTTTTGGTTACGAGAAGTTCAATTTCTTGGGCATGTTGAAAATGAGAACGATATTCAAGTGGATCCCAGTAAGATTCAAGCGGTGAAACAATGGGAAACACCACGAACCCCAACTGAAATACGTCAATTCTTGGGGCTGGCAGGTTATTATCGTCTATTCATTAAGAAATTTTCAAAGATAGCCTTGCCATTGACCACATTGACACAGAAAAATCAACCGTTTATATGGGATTCCCAACAGGACGAGGCATTCCAACTGTTGAAACACAAACTCTGCAATGCACCTATCTTGGCATTACCAGAAGGTACTGATAATTTCACAGTATACTGTGATGGTTCTCGTCAAGGTCTTGGGTGTGTTTTAATGCAGAATGACAAGGTAATTGCTTATGCTTCTCGACAACTGAAAATACATGAGAAGAACTATACCACTCATGATCTAGAACTTGGTGCAGTGGTGTTTGCACTCAAGATTTGGAAACACTATTTGTACGGAACCAAGTGTATTATATACACTGATCACAAAAGTCTCCAGCACATTCTAGATCAGAAAATGTTGAACATGCGACAGAGGCGGTGGATTGAACTTTTAAATGACTATGACTGTGAAATTCGTTATCACCCAGGTAAAGCGAATGTCGTAGCCGATGCCTTGAGTCGCAAGGAACGAGTCAAACCTTTACGTGTGAAAGCGTTAGGAATGACCATTCAAACCAGCCTAATTCCTCAGATTAAAGAGGCTCAGCAACAAGCTTTACAAACAACAAACTATTCTGCTGAGGGACTGAGGGGATTAGATAAGAAACTGGATACCAAGACTGATGGAGTGTTGTATTTCAAAAGCCGAATTTGGGTTCCTTTATTCGGTAACTCTCGAACAATTATCTTGGATGAGGCGCACAAATCCAGGTATTCTATTCATCCAGATGCTGATAAAAAGTATAAAGATCTTAAAGACTTTTACTGGTGGCCTGGAATGAAGAAACATATAGCTGAATACGTGGATCGATGTTTAACATGTCTCAAAGTTAAGGCTGAACATCACGACCTTCTGGGTTATTGCAACAATTAACCTGAGATTCCTATGTGGAAATGGGATCAGATCTCCATGGATTTTATCACTAAACTACCCAGAACATCACGTAATCATGACTCTATATGGGTTATTGTTGATCGCCTTACTAAATATGCGCATTTCTTACCCATCCGAGAAGATTATTCTATGGATCGACTCGCTAAACTCTATGTTAATGTGATTGTATCTTGACATGGAGTATCAATCTCTATCATTTCTGACAGAGATTGTCGAATTATGTCACGATTTTGGCAAACTCTTCAGAATGCTCTGGACACACAAATCAACATGAGCACAGCTTATCATCCACAAACTGACGGGCAGACTGAACGAACAAATCAAACTCTTGAAGATATGCTCAGAAGCTGTGTGATTGATTTTGGTGGTAGCTGGGATATTCATCTTCCACTTGTTGAATTCTCATACAATGACAGTTACCATACCAGTATTCAATGCGCTCCATTCGAAGCACTTTATGGACGCAAGTGTATATCACCTATCTGTTGGTCAGAGGTAGGTGAAAGTCAAATCATAGGCCCAGAATTCATTCAGGAAACAACTGATAAGATCGCATTCATTCAGGAACGAATTAAAGCTGCTCGCGATCGTCAAAAGTGTTACGCTGATAATCGTCGTAGACTGTTAAAATTCCAAATAGGTGATCGAGTAATGTTGAAAGTTTCACCTTGGAAGGGCATTTTCAGATTCGGAAAGAGAGGTAAACTTTCACCAAGATTTGTAGGACCATTCAAAATTCTTGAACGAATTGGATCAGTAGCCTACAGACTTGAATTACCTCTTGAACTCAGTAACATTCACGATGTCTTTCATATATCGAATCTGAAGAAGTGCCTAACTGACGAATCATTGATCGTACCTCTCGAAGAGATTCAAATTGATGAAAAACTTCGGTTCAGTGAAGAACCAGTAGAGGTAATGGATCGAAAAAAGAAAATGCTGAAACGTAGTCGCATAACAATCATTAAGGTACGATGGAACTCGCAACATGGACCCGAGTATACGTGGGAACGTGAAGATCAGATGAAAGCAAAGTACCCACATCTATTCTCATAAATGATTGTCATTATGTAAGTCTTCACTAAATTTCGGGACGAAATTTCTCTAACAGGGGGAGACTGTGACAATAGTGGTTGAGAAATCACGTCATTGATGATGTGAGCACATTTGGTTGTTCTAGAATTCCACGTTGATTTGGCAATCGTAATTATTACAAGTTGATATAATGTGAGAAATGATGAACGTGGGCGAAAACCGTGAGCAGAACGGAGTCCTGGATTGCCCGGAATCGAAAAACGAAGAAAAATTTCTAAGTATTGAACAAATGGGCTTGTCGCGGTACGCGGTGTTGGGCTTGAGAGTCCTCCACGATACTCGATGCTTGAAAATATCTTAGATTCCTCCGGAAATCGTCGCGGTACGCGAAGCCCCTATTGGCTTCCCGCCGCGGTACGCGACGGGTGAGGCGGTGGAGTAAGTCGATATTTTCATCAGATTGCATGCAGATGGTTTCATTTGTATCTTCTTGAACTCAGACGCACACCAGGCGAAACTTACGACCAAATCACCCTTAAATCATCATTTTCAAGCCACCAAAACTGAAGGATTCAACCAAGGATCGTATCTGCAAGTCCCAATCGTTGTTTTGCAGTCAGAAATCCGTCTGATTTGGTAATGATTAATTTTAAACTTTCTAGTTTGTTATTGATTGATTAGATCTTGATTTTGAACGTAATGGTATAGTTAGGATTGTTGATTATTGCCTAGATGATGGCTAGGATTGATTATAAACAAAGAACACGTTGTTTTAACGGTTAAATCCTTGTTTTGATCCGTTGTAATGCCCGGTTTGCATGAAATCATATCCATGATTATAATGGTTTAATCCATTTGATTATGACAATGTAGGTGATTAGTTGGATTAATCTTTGAAATGCAAGGTTAAATCCAAGTGTTTCAAACTAATCACAATCATTAACATACTTATTAGAACGATTATCTGATGTTTATGATAACAGTCAGATTAGTATGTTAAACATGGTTATTACACCTATTCTGATGCTACGTTGTGATATCTCATGATATTTGGGTAATCAATAACAAGGATTGATCATTCCTAAGCCATTAAACCATCTAGAAATTGTTTTAGCATTATAATCAACATCATTAACTATTTGGTTAATCCGAGACTATTCTGATTAATCAAGAGTGTCATCAACCTTATATTAGGAATCTAATGCAATGTAGGTTCCTACATTATCATACATTGTATGATATAATACTAAAGTAACCAATTAAACCTTTAATATCAGTTTGATGACTTCCAAAGCAATGTCTTTGACATTGAACGTTTAGAAAGATCTAATCAGTAAATTAACACTTAAATAACTCATTAAATATAAATAAATGCAGAATCACCTCTCTATTATCAGTGTTGAGATATTCTGCTACATCTATATCATCAGGTGAGTTTCGTACAACCCCTTTTATTTTTAATCTTTTATAAACATCGGGGAACACTGCTGAACTTTTATTGAACATATGATATGTATCACTGTTATCTGCATGATTTCATGTGATTGCTGAGAACTTGTGGATTTCATGGGATTTTGCCGTTAGTATCTTTATCACAGTATCAAAAGACCTCATTTCTGAACTGTATCTAGTGAACCCGTGTGGGGCCGAATAGAAAACATTGATAGTACTATTGGCTGACAACCCATTTGCCGGGAGCTTGCAACTCCCTTTGGTGCAGATGTTTGTTATCTATTTCCAATACTTCTTAATGTAGTGATAAACATTAAGATAATGAGGCACCAAGATATTTACCGACGGGTAGTATCTTCACAGAACAAGAACATAACAGTCCGAAAGGAACTAGATACGGGTCCCATGGTTATCTTGAACATAACATTTTGTGAACTTATATCACATATCATATTGTGGAACATGAACTGTATGAACTCACCAGCTTTGTGCTGACGTTTCAAATTTAAATCTTTTTGCAGGGAAACAGTAAACGCCGGTGAGGACACACTTTTGGAATACTTGCACTTGCATAATTTAGTTTTGTAATTCAACAAACTTAGTTGTGAATTGTAATAACGAACCATGTAATGTAATTTTTCTAAGTTAATCTGTGTGCTTGTGATATTGGATCAAGTAAGTCACACCTCACCTCAGAGACATCACCATTATGCTTCCGCAACCGTTTCAGTGACATCATCAACAGGTGACGAGAGGTGGGGGTGTGACATCACAGTCAGATCAGGTATCTGATGAATGTTCTTCTGCTCATTCTACATGTTTTAATTGTGTTGACCTTGACAGCAAGATCCTTGCTTATCAGAATCACAATGCTGCTTTGATCAGCGATCTCAACTAGTGTATTGAGGCAAACAAAGTTTTAAAAGCTAATGAAAAAGATTTTCAAGCTAAAATTGAACTTTTAAACAGACAACTTCATGAGGCTGAGATTGCTGTTCTGAACATGCAAGATGCTATAATTTCTTATCTCAATACCATCAATGAGATAAAGTAGTTAGCCATAGTTGAATGTGATTATGAAACCTTAGGTCAAAAGCTCAAGAGCTATGAAAGCTCCTCTTATATCATTGAGCACATGATCAGTAAGGGTACTGATCAGAAGGGTAAGGGAAAGGTGAGCTATCAACATTGTCCTCCACCAATCTTAAACAGCTTTGTCAACTCCCCAGATGATAAAGATGTTTAAGATTTCCAAGTTAAAACTCCGTTAGTAATTGATCCAATTGGGATGATTACTGATGAGGGTTCTTCCTTGTCAGAGGAATCTTTTGTGAAGGAAATTGTTGAAGATTGGGTCTCAGATTCTAAGGATGAATCTGATAATTCATCTGATTGTGTTACTGCTCAAAATCAGCCACATGTTGTCATGAAAGGTGACCCAATCTCATCTTCAAAAATCTATCAAGCATTGGGCATTGTGAAAGCTTCAAAAGAAAATGAAGCTTGTGTGTCTAACAAGATCGACAATCTTGTTCCTAATGGGAGAAAGGGTTTGGGTTTTAATCAGAACAAGTCTAAAACAAATGTTTTTAAAACACAAAAGCAGTCTTTTTCTGAACTAAAACATTTTCATAAAAAAGGTGACAGAGTTTGCTTTAAGTGTGGCGCACCTGGACACATAGTTAGATTTTGTCCACAGTTAATCAGACCAAAGGTTGCACCACCCAGAAAACTTAATCAGATTTTTATCAAAGCTATCAAATCTGAATCAAAGTCAACTCAAGCAAAACCCAAACAACCAAATCAGGTTAAACCTTTGGACAAGGGTAAAGGGAAATTGGTGAACTTGGATGTTCCCAAAGCGATTAATGTAAATCAATCAAAGTCATCATCCATTTACCTGAAAAACTCTTTCAGGAAAAACACTGTCTGGAAAGTCAAGTCTTCTGAGACTTTAGTTTTACCCACTCCAGACAAGGCTTCCCCGGATGGTAAATAGATCGATGTTTGGATCCGAGACTCATTGGGACAACCCAAGACTGTAAAGCCTTGGGTTCCCAAAATGAACTAATTATTTGTATTTGTGTAGGTAGCCCCAACAGCTGCTCTTAACAGCTATTGGATCGTTGATAGTGGGGCTTCTAGGCACATGACTGGAGATATTTCGCTACTCACCAACGTTAATTCTGTTCGAGGTGGATATGTAGCGTTTGCCGGTGACAAAGGCGGGTTCATAACAGGAGAGAGTATTCTGTCAAATGGCCAAGTTTCTTTTGAGAAAGTCATATATGTCAAGCAGTTGGAGAATAATCTTCTTTCAGTGTCACAGATCTGTGAAAAGCAGTATAAAGTTTTGTTTGATGAATCCAAATGCTACATTATCAAGCAAGGTGTGACTATTCCTGAAGATTGGATTTTGATGTCAGCTCCCCGTAAGCAGGATTTATATGTACTCAACATGGCCATAGCTTCAACAACATCCTCCACAGCTTCATGTTTTATGTCAAAGGCTACTGAGAAAGATTCAATTCTTTGGCATAAGAGGATGGGTCATTTGAGTCTACGCAAGATGAATCATTTGGTACACAATGATTTGGTTGAGGGGGTTAGTCTGAAGAATTTTAAGTTGTCTGATATTTGTGTCTCATGCAAGAAAGGGAAGCAGACCAAGCAGTCTCATAAGTTGAAGAAGTTTCATTCAATCACTGTTCCTCTTGACCTTCTCCATATGGATTTATTTGGTCCAATAAACCGCAATAGTATAGATGGGGATCAATACTGTCTAGTCATTACTGATGAGTATTCCAGATATTCTTGGGTTTTCTTTCTGAAGGAGAAATCTGAAATGTTTGAGTGCATTCAAGTATTGGTGACCAAACTTGAATCTCTATATAAGCTCAAGATTCGTATGCTCAGAACAGATAATGGGACGGAGTTCAAAAATCACAACATGGAGATTTTTGTAATGCGAAGGGCATTGTTCAACAATTTAGTGCTCCATATGTTCCTCAAATGAACGGTGTTGCTGAGCGAAAGAACAGGACTTTGATTGAGGGTGCTAAGACGATGCTTGCTGATTCATCACTTCCAGTTCAGTTCTGGAATGAAGCTGTAGCAAATGCTTGCTACACACTGAACCGGGTCTTGATAGTAAAGAGACATGGGAAGACTTGCTTTGAACTGCTCCACAACAGAAAACCAAATCTTAAGTATCTTGAACCGTTTGGTGCACCGTGCACGATGCTTAAGAAACATGAGCAGGGCAAGTTCGATGAGAAGGTGGAAGAAGGGTACTTTCTTGGGTACAACACTCCTAATAAAAGAGTTTACAACAGTTCAACTCAAAATGTGGAAGAGTGGTACCATGTTGATGTTCAGAGACACTCTATGCCCCCTGGAAAAGGCCCAGACTGCATGTTTGACTATTCAGGCCTTTTTGACTCATTCAATATGCCTCCCATGTACTCAGATGAAGATGCTGCTGTTCAAATGATGTATGATGCACAAAATGCTCCTGATGAACCAGTGCAACCTTCATCCACTTCAATTCCCACAGTACTGATAAATGATGACAGCTCAGACACAAATGTTGAAAACCCAGTTCAGCCAGCTGCCCCAGAACCAAATGTTGAAAATCTTGGGTGTTTGGCAACTTTTTGACAAACCAAAAGGTGCAAAAGTTATAGGCACTAGATGGGTTCTTTGTTGCAAGAAGGATGATCACGGGATCATTGTAAGAAATAAGGCACGTATGGTGGTTCAAGGATTCAGACAGATTGAAGGATTGGATTATAATGAAGTGTTTGCACCGGTTGCTCGTCTTGAAGCAATTCGTATTTTCTTGGCACATGCATCCTTCAAGAAGTTTAAAGTTTATCAAATGGATGTCAAGAGTGCATTCCTTCATGGTGTGATCAGTGAAACAGTGTATGTCAGTCAACCTCCCGGGTTTGAGGATCCATTGCATCATGACCAAGTCAACAAGCTAGACAGGGCCTTATATAGATTGCATCAAGCACCGAGAGCATGGTACGAGACACTATCTACTCACCTTCTGAACAACGGGTTCAGAAGAGGTGTCATTGACTGCACACTGTTTATTCGAGAGAAGGATGGTGAACTACTCTTGGTGCAAGTTTATGTGAACGATATCATTTTCGGTCCTACCAATGATAGTCTATGCAAGGAATTTGAGAAGGTCATGAAAGACAAGTTTGAGATGAGCTCAATGGGGGAGATGAAATTTTTTCTCGGGTTGCAGGTGGATCAGTCTGAGGCAGGGATTTTCATTCATCAGACCAAATACGTTGGTGACATTCTGAGCCGGTTCAGTATGTCAGATGCAAAGCCTGCTGGTACCCCGCTGGCTGTTAATCACGGGATTACACCAGACGAAAAAGGGGAGTTAATCGATGCCACTCTGTACCGAGAAATGATTGGGTCTCTTATGTATCTTACTGCTTCTCGGCCAGATATCATGTTCGCCACATGTTTGTGTGCTCGTTATCAGTCAAAACCAAGAGTGTCACATCTTATTGATGTGAAGAGGATTATGCGTTATCTGAAGGGTACACCGGATCTTGGATTATGGTAACCTAATGATGATAAGTTTGAACTTACTGCATATAGTGATTCAGATTATGGCGGATGCAAGAGTGATTTCAAGTCAACGTATGCGGGATGTCAGTTCTTTGGAACCCGTTTAGTTACCTGGCTGTGCAAGAAGCAGACGTCGGTGTCTACTTCAACATGTGAAGCTGAATACATTGCTGCTAGTTGTCGTTCTCAAATTATCTGGATACAACAGCAACTCAGGGACTATGGGTTACATTTTTCTAACACCCCTATATATGTTGATAACACTGCTGCCATAGCTGTCACTAAGAATCCGGTCCAGCACTCGAAAACCAAACACATCGATATTAAATATCACTTCATACGTGATTGTTTTGAAAAGAAACTTATTGATGTTGTTAAAATTCACACCGATCACCAGAAAGCCGATCTTTTTACTAAAGCTTTTGATAAACCCAGATTTTTATGTCTGCTATCGGCTAATGGTGTTTTTCAAAAGGATGAAGTCGTACCGTCATCTGAATCTAACAAATGATCATCTATTTTCTTCGTTAGTTTTATTTTGTGTTATTCTTCTTTGATTAAGTATTTCTTTTATTTCATTAAATTAATTAAAAAAACTCAAAAAGATTTTATGTTTTAGGTTTTTAGGGGAAGAAAAAGTATGTTATTTGAAAAACCAAAAACATTAAAAAAATTGAAAAAAATACAAAAACAATAAAAAGTATTATTAAATTGAGAAAGTTTTATTTGAGAAAGTAATGTGTTAACTTATCATGTCTTAAAAGCTAAGGTGAATGTATAAGCTGAAAACACGTGAGAATTGTGATTTGATGTACTGATAGGCCGACTTTACAAAATGTATAGACAATTTATGATATCTTAGAAAGTCGGACTTGTGGGATCCGCTTTATAAAAACACCTAAGTAATAAATAGTTTTTGACTCAAATCAGGCATACACCTGTCATCATAGGATCTAATAAGGCTTCCAATGATTCATGAATTCAAGTCTGTATACGTGCCATACTGCTTTGTAAAGACCTAGCTGAAGCCGTCCATTCAGATGAGAATGATTGAATCATAAGAAAAACAAAAACAAGCTCGTATTAAGCTTGAAGAAAAACAAAAACAAGCTGGTATTAAGCTTGGGAAAATACAAAAACAAAATAAGTTCGATTCCATACACGTGCCATATTGCTTTGTAAATACCTAGCTGAAGCCGTCCATTTGGATACAACAAGAAAAATACAAAAACATAATAAATTGGAATCTTATAGAATTTATGATGACTGGTATTAAGATATGCAGAAATGAGTTATAAACTGATTTTGATCTTTAGTGGTAAAATGAAATGGGTAACTCAATCAGAAAACATGAGTGATCATAAAGTTTGTCTAGAAGTTGTGTATTGTTAGGTTTAAGATGGGACAAATATATCAGTAATCATATCATAAGACAAATGTGTCTGAAGTTGAACATTCAGTGATGTTGATTTGATATGATTAGGTGTATGTTTTATTTTCTCAATAGACTTCTCACAAAAATATGTATTTCTTTGTTATTAATTGCTAGGTGTACAATTGTATTTTGTTTCAGAAAAACACAAAAAGAGTTTCTATTTTCAAAATTTGTTTAAGATGATCATTTGTAAGTTCAGATGTCTGTCATATCTGAATCCTATACCAACCAGACTATTCTTCATAACTGGCATCTGTTTAAATTGATCATAATGTTAAAAATTTTGAAAGTAGTGTGTTTGTGAGTGCACGGTCTCATTCGCACGAATGAACATTGACAATGGATCATTCGACCGAATGACATCATTCCAGCGAATGAGCCATTCGGCCGAATCAATCAGGCCGAAGGAAGTCTTTCGTTCATTTCATTCGGCGAATGAGTATTCATGTGAGAGTCATTCGGCCGAATGACTTTGCGGTGAAACAGCACATTCGCCAGTCTCATTCGGCGAATGACTGGTACTATTTAAGTACTTAATTCGGCCGAACTACCCTCATTCTCCCCTACTCACTCTCTCGCCACTGTGTGTTCCTCATTCGCCCGAACCACAAGATTTCAATTGTTCTTTGATTTCCTTGGATCAAACCGCTTTATTTACTGATATTTCATCTTCTGATCATCTCAGGTACCCATGGATCCAATATCATTGATTTTTGACCGAGGAATCGCTGTAAAAAGTTCATGATTTAGGATTTTAGGTTTTCTGGAAATCGTCTTTGAATAGATGATCAAAATGAACTATAAACCACATTAGACCAGTTTTAATGTTATTAGTCTGTCGTTTCTGAGTGTGAAAATGTATTCCTTGTGGACTGATTCGAAGATCAATCGAATGAAGTTTGAATCTCAACTATCAGTCGAATGACTCATTCGGCGAATGACTCATTCGGCGAATGAAGCTCATTCGGCGAATGACTCATTCGGGGAATGACTCATTCGGCGAATGACTCATTCGTCCAATGACTCATTCGACAGAATGACTCATTCGGTCAAATTGTAATTACATTCGGCCAAATTGTCTAATTGTTATTTGTTCTGATTTGAATCTAATATTTAACTACTTTGTACTAATATGTGTATTTCTCTGTTTTTCAGTATGGCTGGATACAAATCAGTGACAAAGAACAACATCTGTGCACACCTGGATCTTACTACGCTGAATGCTCAACACTTCACAGAGATCATTACATTTTTTAGGCGTTTCAGGATTTTTGCTGCTATTTCCGCTGTTCATGTTCATTATCAGTCTCATCAGCAGGACTTCTGGGCGTCTGCTGACATTGACTGTTAGGTGGAGCCACCTGTCATTAGAGGGAAGTTTCTAGGACATGATGTGATTATATCTGCTGAGCATATCAGGAGGGTCTGTGGTTTTCAGGATACACCAGATCAGGCGTTTCTGCTTGACCGCTACCTAGTTCGAGGTTGTTTCATGCGGTGCAAGTATGAAGGTGATCTAGGAGCTGGGATTCTCAACAAGGTGTACATGTCTCCCCAGTTCGAGTATTTGGCACACATGTTCATTCACTGCTTAGGCTCAAGGAGAGATGGATTTGATGACATGAGAGAGACGATTCAGTGCGCATTTGTTGCCTTGGTGCTGAACAGGCCTTTCAATTTCTTAGAGATGATCTTTACTCACATGAAGGAAAATGTGATGCTCAAGGGAGATAAGAAGTTCCTCATGTATCCTCGGTTCCTCCAGCAGTTGATTGATGCTCAGTTACCAGATTTGCCAAAGGTCACTGCTGATATTATTCATTTGGAGCATATGAATGACATTACTCTCAACAGAGTGATGTCATACAGAGGAAAGGATAGGAAGCCTGCTATACGTACCTTGTTTGGTCATCTTCTGAGGCCTGATTATATAGCTCTAGTTGGTAGGAGATGGAGGCACGATGACTCAGATTCAGACATGGAAGACATTGTTGTTCCCGATGATGAGGGTGATGATGGAGATGGGGGTGAAGGTGATGCGGGGGCTGGTGGTAGTGGTGTTAGTGTTGGTGTTAGTTCGACTATTGATGTATTTGTTACCACTGCTAGTGTTAGCACTATTGAGGCTGGAGTGATGGAGGTTAGTGCAGTTGGTGTTAGCACAGTTGCTGGAGTTAGTACGTCTGCTGAAGATGATGAGGATGTTGATATTGACTCACTGTTGGAGTTGGATTTTATGGCTACTACTACAGCCACAGTCTCCACTCCACTTGATTTGACCGGTACTACTTCTACTGAAGACAAGGATGGGTCAGATGAATCAGAGGATGAAGGAGGTGAGGCTGGTGATGAGGGTGCTGAGAGTTCATACTCAGAAGATACTCCTGATGATGAGTTTGAGAGTGTATGGGTAGGAGGGAGATTGGTGAAGAGAAAGAGAAAGCGGAGAGAAGCCGAGCTTGAAGAGATCCCTGATCCTTCATTCATTCCAGAGTTTGACATCTCTCTTCCTCAAACTTCATCTGTTACAGCCATTGCAGCTGTGATTGTTGCTGCTGCAGTTCAGTCCACATCATCTCCTGCAGGCAAGAGGAAAAGAGCTAGGTTTCTATTTCATAGGAGATTAGAAATGTCGACTGCTGCTACAACGATTGTTACATCAGTGGCAGCAGTCGCAGTTTCTTCACTGGCCAGGTCAAGGGCTGTTCCGACACGTTCCACTGTTGCCCCTCTGACCACCTCTGTTGTTCAGGCTCCCATATACACTGTTGCATCTACTGGTCCTTCCACCACACGATCTGACCTTATTATACCTACTGTTTCAGTTGTCGAGCAGCTGAGTACACTGAACAGTATGGTTCTTAGATTGATGGAAAGGAATCTGGAGCAAGAGCAAAAGAGCAAGGAGCAAGAACTTATGATAGCCCAGCTCACACAGTGGGTAAATGATCAGGATGCCTTATTGCTCCAGGCTGCTGATCAACGAGCTGATCTGAGAGCCCGTTCTGCTCAACAAGAGGAACAACTACTGAAATACATAGATGAGCATAATCAGTTGGCTTTGACTGCCACTGATTTCAGTAACTGGATCATGTCCTTGGAAGAGTAGAACACCTGTCTTGCTGAACAGCTTGAAAGTCTTAAAGAGGGTACTCCAAGGATTGAAGGCATCACAACCAACTCCGATGATTCACATGCAGAGAAAGAAGAATAAGAAGAAGAAGATGAAGAAGAGGCATCTGATGATGAGAAAGTAGATTATGAAGAGTCTGATAAGGATGATGACTCTGATGGTGATGATCAGGATGGATCAGGGAGCAAATCTACTGGGTCTTCTGGTTCTGATGATGATGATGATGACGACCAAGCCCCTCCTCCTGAGATTCGCAAAAAGACAAAGCACGATAAGGGTGCTAAAGCTCCTTCTCCTCCTCCTGCTCAGACTGAAGAACCTACAGCTACTGAGGAAGTCGAAGCTGTACCCTTGAGACGTCGATTGGACGAGACACTTACTATGATATTAATGGAAGTAGTCTTTCTATATTGTTATTAATGTCTATTGTTGATTATATGTGTTTGATTATGTTTGAATTTGATTTTATATGTTTAACAGACCCATTCGGACGAATGGCTCTACGAATGAAGCCATTCGGCCGAATGAACGCCTAGCGAATGACTAGGGCAATTGTATGACTCATTCGCCGAATGACTCATTCGACGAATGACTCATTCGACGAATGACTCATTCGACGAATGACTCATTCGACGAATGACTCATTCGACTGATCTGTCCATTCGGCCAAGTCATTCGCCGAATAAGTTGCTTCGGCCACTCATTCAGCCAAATGATGACAGCTTATATACACATGTTCAAATTTCATCAAACCTAACTTTTGAGAGCCCTCTTTCTTCCCTGAGAACCCAGGGTGCAACCCTAGGAGATTAGAGCGGCCATTGCACGTCCAAGTTTGATTCACATCCCGTGGTGTTCGATTCTCGATCAAACGTCCATCCTACACCTTCGGATCACCACGGTTGCTGTTGATTTCGATTGGAAAACCCTGGAATAGGATTCCGCACTATTCCAGAGGCTGTCGAGTAGATATCCATTGGAATCGGATTGATTCTGAGCTCCTGATTGGTCCTACACATTGGTTTTAGTTTGATTAGATTTAAAATCACGTCTAAGGTTCGGTTCTATCAATACAAATGATGTGAGATAGAACTTTCAACACTTAGCCGTTTTTGGGCCGCTCTTGGTGCGAACGAATGGTTCGTGCGAATGGTCCTCATTCACACGAATGGAGTGATGCGAATCGCATACTCTCTTTCTTGTTGCCCGTTCGTGCGAATGGGTCTTCATTCGTGTGTTGCCCCGCACGAATGAACCCAAATCATTCGTCTGGCAACTCGTTCGTCTGGCAGCTCGTTCGTCTGACTCTTCTTCACGAACGAGGCTTCTCATTTGCCTGCAAGATTACCAAGAACGCCATTTTTGAAATCGGTGGTTGTTTTAGGTGTTTTTATGGTCGAAATTGATGGTAAAACGTTTTGGAGTGTTTTGGTGCTAAGAATCGGTGCTAATACTTACCATGGAGCTCGTATTTGACCGAAATGAGATGAAAATGGTTGAAATCTTGAAATGGAGGTGTTGAGGTTGAAATACACACGATTTGGATGTGAAATGGTCTGATTTCGTGTGGAAATGACCGAAAATCAAGTGGGGCGAAAGGGGGTTCGGTTGAGAGAGTTGGGTGAAAAATGGGTTTGAAAAAGGTAAGTGTTGCTTTTATAGCTGGCCCCATTCGTGCGAACGAACTGTGGCTATAAAGCTTCACGAATTAGACCGGTTCGTATGAATGAGAGTCCATTCGTACGAACGGTCGGGTGCTCTAAAATTTTAATTGTTTATTAAATTGTTTTGGTGAGATTTTATTTAAAATTGTTATCATTTTACGTCAACGTTAAAGACTCACGCCGGAACCTGTATGAATCGTCACCCATACAAACGCTGCGTTGTATTTAACTACTGACATCGTTCGATACTGCAAGGATTTCATTTAGGGTATGCAAATCTAACAACATATTCACATGGATCGTCACCCATGTCGACATCTTGTTGGATCGATACTCCAAATGTTATCCATTGAGGTTTTGTTCATTGTTTTCCTCACAGGTTGTTTCTCTTTTCTTCTGATTCATGTTCATGCGATTAAGTGGATTTTCCTAACTGTTTTAGGAAGACCCTGTGTATTTTTGTGGTCATTTATTATTGTTTTGTTTACTCTCGTAACCCTATGTCTTGCCCTGTGGTTGTGTACACCCTTGGATTTCCGACTCATGGTTGCTCGAATGCCGGTTGTCATAGAGAAAGAGTGTATGTGTATGTGTGTGTGGAAGTTAGATCTAGGTTTTTTTTATTTAAATTCAATAACTTGTTCCCCAATTTTAGGATTAGGGGTTTAATTTTTCAAATTAAAATTGTACTCTAATCCCCATATTTTATTACATTAAAACTCTTCTAGTAATTAACTATTTAATTAATACTCTCTCTAATTTTACCAACTAACTTTTTAATTTGTAAGCTTTAATTACACATCAAAAGTTTAACTAATTAAATTTTATCAATTTAATTCTAAGTAATTATCACAATAATTAATTCCTCGAAATATTATTATTTCATAATTATAAAAACACTACTTTATATAATTCGTTAAATTTAATATGTCTAAAACAAATTTTAGACACAATCTGAATACTATTTTCCAAGGTGTAACTCTTTGCATCGTACCTTGATAGTAACGTTGATATTATCGATAAATGGACATCACATATCCAATAGACTCCCACTTTGACGATTCATCGTATAAGTGTTTCAACTTAGAAAGTGTCGGTCACTGAGCTGTATTGCGTTGCCCCTAGTAGGGTATGACTTCTAAAGTCAACTAAACTCTTTAGTTCAAGTAAAACTTTACTTAACTAACAATTATAGTCATGGTAACCTTTATCTATTTATCCTTTCTAGATGATATTCTTTGAACACGAGACATGGATCTTATTTCATTCTCATATGTTGTTCAAACATTCTGGTTCTTGTTCACTAATTTAAATGATCTAACATACTACTCTTAATATGAGCACGGTATACTAGTTTAAATTAACGAGGTTTCCTGAATATCATCTCTAAATTATATAAGAGTGTAGAATCCCTTTGGCAACATACAAATCTCACTTAATTTCAGAATAATTCTCAATCTTTATCCTTATTACTGCCAATTTTCAAAACATCGTTAGATATTATCAAAGAACAAACTAAGACTAATGTCAGTTCTAGTATGCTCCTTAGGTCTAAGGATATATATTGATCATACTATACTCAAAACTTCTTATGACAATGATCCTTGAAGAAAGTTTTGAAACAAGTTACGTCCGACATCATTCTCTAATGTATTCTATGAATCTTGGTCCTTAACCCTTGGGCTTTTATCTTATAAACTAACCAAGAATTCAAGCCTTCTTAATTCAGATTGATTCCCATGAATCTGATTGACTACCAAAATTTATAATACTATATTCAAGGATACTAAAACGCACAAAATATCGAATATAGAAACATCATTTATAATGCATTCAACCATTAAATCAGAATAAATTTCTAATGTAAATTTAGTTCAAAAGCACCCAAATACTAAATATAGATCAAATCCAATCACTAGCAAACATAAGATCTATCTTCTCAACATGCTCCTCGTGTTTAGAGAGAGGGATAGGCCTAGTAAAGGAATCCGCTAGATTTTGATCTGTATGAATTTTGTCTATCTTCACGTCTCCTTTTTCGACTACTTCCCTTATGTTATGAAACTGTCTGAGTATGTCCTTTGACCTATGATGTGACCTTGGTTCCTTTTCCCGAGCTATGACACCAGTGTTGTCAGATAGCATCTCTATTAGTTTCCTAATATTAGGAACCACACCGAGATCAGTCACGAACTTATTCATCCAACAGCTTTTGAAGCAGCTTTTGAAACATCAATGTATTTAGACTTTGTCGTGTATTGAGCAACATCACTTTGTTTTGAGATCCTCCAAGTGATAGCTCCGCCATTGAGTGTAAAAACATACCCTGATTGTGATCGAGAATCATCTCTATCTGTTTGGAAGCTAGCATCTTTGTAACACCTTACAGTTAGCTCTTCTTCCATTCCTCCATAGATCAAGAACATGTCATTAGTTTTTCTTAAGTACTTTAATATGTTATTCACAGCAGCCCAGTGACTCTCACCAGGATTTTCCTGGTATCTACTTGTTATACTCAAAGCAAACGATGCATCAGGTTTAGTACACAACATGGCATACATAATTGAACCAATTGCAAAAGCATATGAAACTTTTTCCGTTTTCTTCTTCTCTAATTTGTTTTAGGATATTCTTACTACTGAGTATTGTGCCATGTGCCATGGGTAAGGTTCCTCTCTTGGAATCTTGCATTGAGAAACGTTTAAGAACTTTATCAATGTATGTACTTTGACTTTATCTAGTGAGTCATTTAGATCTATCCCTATAGATCTTTATTGCCAGAATATAAGCGGCATCGCCGAGATCTTTCTTATAAACACAAGGTTCATCTTCGTTCTTGATAAAACCCAACTCTTTAATTTCATGATCAAACGAATGTTCCAACTTTGAGATGCTTGTTCTAGTCCATAAATGGATCTATTCAACTTACAAACCTTATTATAATTCTTTGGATCTACAAAACCTTGAGGTTGCACCATATAAACATCTTCAGTAAGATGTTCATTTAAAAATATGATTTTGACATCCATCTGCCATGGCTAATAAGATCCTAATTGACTTAAGCATGGCAATTGGTGAAAAGGTTTCTTCAAAATCAACACCTTGAGTTTGTGTGAAGCATTTTGCTACTAGCCTAGCTTTGTAAGTTTGTATATTTCCATCCGTGTCAGTCTTCTATTTGAAGATCCATTTACATCCTACAGTCCGACACTCGGGAGGAAGTTCAACCAAGTCCCATACATAATTGTCCTACATGGATTGCATCTCTGCGTTTGTTGCATACAGCCATTTTGTGGATTCTGAATCCATAATGACATCTTTATAAGAAGTAGGTTCAGCATGATCAATAACCAAGCTGTCGACATTTTCATGAAGTCCAATATAATTATCAGGCTCATGTCGATACCTAGTGATTCTACGGATGCTTGGAGTTCCATCCATCTCTTGATTTCTTTCATATTCAAGTTCAACATCATTATGTCGACTATGGTGGTGGTGGCTTGGTGGCGTTTGATCGAAACCAAGGAGAGGGAGGGGGGGGCTACGCCCAAGAGAGAGGGAGCGAGAGCGTGTATGTGTGTGGGGAAGTTAGATCTAGGGTTTTTCATTTAAAGTAATAACTTGTTCCTCAGTTTTAGGATTAGGGGTTTAATTATTCAAATTAAAATTACACTCCAATCCCCACATTTTATTTACATTAAAACTCTTATATTAATTAACTATTTAAACTACTCTCTCTAATTTTACTAACTAACTATTTACTTAGTAAACTTTAATTGAACATCAAAAGTTTAACTAATTAAACTTTATCAATTTAATTCTAATTAATTATCACAATAATTAATTCCTATAAATATTATTATTTCATAATTAATAAAAAAACCACTTTATATAATTCGTGAAATTTAACATGTCTAAAACAAAGTTTTGACACAATCCAATACAATCTTTCAAGGTGTAACTCTTTGGATCGTACCCCGATAATAACGTTGATATTATCGATGATCGGACATCCCAAATCCAACAACATTTATGGCTGATGAATCCGTCGGGTTAGTACTATACACATGTTTCGAAGGGTTAGTACTATACACATGTTTCGAAGGTTCGAAAATTACTCAGGTGATGGTATCTCGTCTTGTTTGTTCCCCATCGTTTTCTTGTCCCACTTTGGACCGTACTCGACGAATACTTTTCCCATAGAACCAATTTTGTTCCTCACCCCATAAAAGTCACTTACAAATGCAACGAAACCCTGTGCAACTCTCTACAGTTGCTCAGGCTCCTTCTACTGAACCCACAAAGAAAAAGGTTAAAAGAACTGCTCCGGGCACAGTTCCACCTAAGGTGCAAGCCACACCTGTTGTCTTTCCACAGGTTCTTCCTCTGGAACCTGTGGCTGCCCTTAACCAGCCTGAAAGCCCTCAGACTATGTCACATCACATATCTGAGAATATTCAAAGGGATGCACCCATAGTTGAGTCTGCTTCTCATGAAGCAACTTCATTAGATCAGAGACTGTCTCCCAAGTCTCCAGGTTTGTATCATCCAGAAATGCCCCCCACCCATACTATTACCCAGGCTCAAGGAGCTTCTGCAGTACTTGTGGATGAACCACTCTCTCCCACTACCCAATCCTTAATGAGAGTGGTGACACAGTTACAGGCAAGGTTCCCTGACCCAGAGCCTATTCAATCAGAGGTTGGCCCCAGTAGTTCTGAAGGGGTCAATGCAGGTAAGGCTGCCACTACTGTTGATCTTAATAAAGATCCACAGGACAGTGGTACAGGCAATAGGACCTCACCTGCGGCAACCTATGTTGGGGAGGACTTCTTTGAAGCCCTTCTCAATGAAGGGAATCCAGGGTGCCAAGAAACCACTTCTGGTGGTGGAGGTGCAGGAGCTCGGCTCAGTACTCCATCGCCCAAGGATTTCACTCCTGTGGATGAGGGCACACACACTCAGGAATTGACGGCCACAATAACTTCCCTCCAAGCCAGGGTAGCTCTTTTGGAAGCTGAGGTGTCTACCCTGCGGCTTGAGATCCAAACAAAAGATGCAACCATTCTGGATCTCAGGAGTCGTCCACCTGTTGTTCTACATCCTTTTCATCCTGATCCTGCTACTACCACTTTTACTTCCCCTGATGCTACCAAAAAGGGGGAGAATGTACCAACTGCAGGGTCAGGATCAGAAGCAAGAGAAGAGGAGGGTGCACAGGAAGTTAATCCATCCTTAGTCACTTTGACTGCTGAATGGGATGACTTCTTGGGTACTTACTTTCAAGGTTCATCTACTTCCTCTTCTTCTTCTTCTGAGGATATAAGGGAGGTTGCCAAAGAGACTGAACAGCAAACATCAAATGTCTCTTTGGAATCTCAGTCCCCTTCTGGGACTAAGTCTCATTCTGAGACTACAGCTCAGGCTACCTTGGAGAAAGCTACTCAGGAACAACCTATCTCCATGGAACCTGTGTCCTCTTCTAGGACAGTAGCTGCTGAAGACCTCTCCTCCATTCCTGAGCTCTCTGTGGAAACTAACAAGGAAGCATTTAAGGTGGTTGGTCAACCGGAGGGGGCAGTGAATGCTAAGGTTAACTCCGAAGCTGCAGCTGCTTCCGAAGGCCCAGTCATCCAAGATGTTTCCTCCACAGAGGAGCTAGATGCCAATGAACCAGCTGGTAAGGCAACAGGAGACATCTCCTCTGGGGCAAAAATAACTGCTGATGACAAAGGAAAAAGAAAGCTAACCCCAGAGGAGGAAGCAGAACAGGAGGAGAGAAGACCAGAGAAGACAAAGGGCCGACCAAATACCTCTCAAGATGAAGAACGAGTGAGACTTTCTGCCTTGCTCGAAGAGAGAGACTTCGATGAAGTATGGCTCTGGTCGGTGCCTCAAATGGTTGCCGAGCTGGACAAGGTACAGCAGCAAGAACAGGATGCTGCTGCCACCAAGGCTCAAACTGTCCTGTCCAAGAAGCAAAAGGAGAAGGCCTACAGAGATAGGTCAAAGGCCTTTCTCCTGGAATATGGCTTCCATGCTCGGCAGCTAGGCCCTATGAAGAACTCGACCATGGATATGCACATCCGAGATATCAAGGCTAAAATAGCCAGAGGTGAGTTACTTCCAATTGGGCAGATAAGGGCTCAAAAGGCAAGCCTAATGAGAGGCTTAGGTTTAGGGGGAAGAGCTCGAATAGAAATTCCCCTCTCTGGTACAGGGATCAGAGAGGGAGAAGAAGTTATGTGTGGGGAAGCAACTAAAGCCATGTTCCCCAACATGTTCCCCCTAAATCCTAAAGAAGAACAAATAATTCCTCCATCAAGCCCATCTATGAAGACAAAAGTTCCTGATCCTGAGAAACAATCTATGGCAGATGAGAGGAGTTCAAGTCCTCCAAGAACTGAGGCTGCAGGCCCAGAACCCACTGCAAGAACAGAAGATGCAGTGGGATCCAATGTGGAGAATCAACAGGCCAGAGAACAGAGGAGTGAAGCCATGGCTCAAAACAGACCAAGATTCATAAGAAGAAAGAGCATGGCTAAAAGGAAAAAGAAAACAAAATCTATCCCCTTCGACTCTGAGCCTGATGCATCCCTCTCAGTACCTAAAGTCACATCTGAAGCAACTCCTGAAACTACACAAACCCGAGAAGACATGAGGGATATCAGCAGACTAATGCATGAGCATTCATACATCCCCTTGGTAAATTGGAGCTTCAATGCACAAGAAAGGATATTCATCCTCACCGACTACAATGCAGAAATAAAACTGGTGGATCTTGTGCATCTGACGATGTTGGCAAAACCCTATATATTTGATCTAGATAAGCTCCCTCTCAATAATCCTGACAATGGAGCAGATGGGAGGTCAGCCATCAGATTGATTAGAAAAAGGGCACAGGTACTGAGGGGTACATGGAAGCCAAGGTTTATTCCTTAGAAGTTTTGGTAGCATCAGCCTAGGGGGAGACTGTAAAGACCAATAAAGGCTGATGCTCACCAAACTTCTTGTTTTGTCTAAGTATAGGAGCCTTTTTGAATAAACACCTTCGGAAGGAAGAAGTAATTCTTCGGAAGCAGCATTGCTTCCGAAGGATAACTGGTTCCTGCCGAAGGTTATACAAGACAACTGCTTCCGAGGAATCCTCTTATGCACTGAAGACAAAGACTTCCGAGGTTTATCCTCTGACAAAGACTGTAGCAGATTACTCTCATGGTACAAAAGGTACTGACACAAGACATGTTGGTCTGACTAAAGACAAAGACAACATGTAATGAGTCAGATAAAGCACCTTACCTCTCCCATGCTACATTAAATGCAAAAGATCATCTGAAGCCTTGAAGATCAACAACATTAAATGTCTTTTGTATTTAGTAGTCTTTTGTAAAGTCAATGTCTATTAATGTAATAATTACAACTGAGTGTCTTAGCCTGTTAAGACACTCAACATACTAGAATAAGCTTTACTTTATGTACTTGTCTAGTATACCCAACTTGTATTCCTAAGTGTATACGGTTGTAGCCTCGGCTATATAACCTCCCATTGTATGGTTGCTTGAAGTGTGCTTGATTGTATACTTCCACTTTGAGAGAAATATATCCTTGAGCTTGAATTATTCTTGTGTTATTATTATTGTTCAAAGATTATTACTGTGTCACCTTGAGTGTAATTGTGAGATTATTCTAACAGAACATTCCGCATCTGTTAGAGTTAAGTAAGAAATACTTGTGAAGTGTTGTTTAGACTAAACAACCCGATCCTACAAGTGGTATCAGAGCTTTGGCTCTTGAACTTGACTGACTAATTATCATCAAGTTACCAGTTCTATTTCTTATAAAATCTCATCGTCTTAACACTCATATTTTCTGTGTCTGTCTAAGATGGCTGCTCTAAACAAACATGATACAGAAAATGGCACTCTCAACAAGCCACCAATGTTCACACCTGAAGATTTTGACACCTGGAAAGTCAGAATGGAAGGATTCATCAGGAATCAAGACTTCAAGCTTTGGAAATCTGTTCTTGAAGGTCCTTACGTTCCCACAATTGCTGCGGCTGGAGCTGGAGGACCTGCAGTACCAAAAGATCCATCTATGTATTCAGACGAAGATTACAAGAAGATGGAAGTTGACTCTAAAGCTCTCTGGCTCATTCAGATGTCAATACCTAACTCTATTATACATGCATTCAAGAAATGCAAGTCTGCTCAAGAACTGTGGAACTCCTTGAAGCAGATGTATGAAGGTTCAGATGATGTCAAAGAGAACAAGAAGGATATGCTGAAACAAAAGTTTGAGAACTTTTGTCAACAAAACAATGAAAATATGTCTTCACAGTACCTAAGGTATGTCCAACTTGTGAATGATTTGGCATCTGCAGGTGTAACTCTGGATAATCAAGACGTGCTCAGAAAATTTCTGAGATCTCTTCCAAAGGCATGGAACATTTACTCGGTAACAATCAGAAGAACAGAAAATCTGAAGACTCTAACTCTGGGAGAGTTGTTCGGTATTCTCAGTGCCTATCAGATGGAACTGGATGCCCAAGAATCTAAAGCCTTCCATTCACCATCAGGTTCAGCTGCTCTTCATGCACCCATCAACAATTCTCCATATCAAAGTTTCCAACCCATCTACCATCCTACACCCATACCCAATGTCACACTTCCTGAAGCCTTAACTTCATCAAACTCACTCCCAAATCATCTCTCAAACCCAACTTCACTACCTACGTCTGGGCAAGGAGCTTTTGTAACTGAAGAGACAAACTACTTTCAGTTATGTCAAGAAGATCTGGAAGGAATCCCTGCTGATGATTTAGAAGAAATGGACATAAATTATCAGATGGCCATGATTTCTTTCAGAGCAAAGAAATTTTATCAGAGAACAGGGAGGCAGTTCAAGAAACATAACATGAAAACAGGTTTTGGACTGGATAAATCCAAAATCAGATGCTACAACTGTCAGCAGCTTGGTCACTTTGCAAGAGAATGCAAAGCACCAAGGAATCAGCCAGCAACAGGAGAGAGGCAAATTAACCAGCAAGCAACAAATCAAACCTTCAATGCAAATATTGCTGAGCATCAGGATTTTTCAGACTGGAGTTTTCAAGCAGAAGATGCCTCCATTTCCAACAGTGCTTTGACGGCAGATGACTCATCCTCCTCAAACAAGGTAAATAATAAAATGTGCTCACCTGAATGCTCAGAAACATTAACTATTTATAAAAAGATAAATTCTCAACTCTGTAATGAGCTTGAGTCTTTACAAGTTGTCAAGGCAAATTTCTTTGAGGTTGAAAGAAATTATAAAGAAAAGATTGATGAAATGGAGAAAACTATTTCAAGTTTAAAACATGAAGACACTAATAAACAGTGTCAGATTAAAAATCTTTTAGAAAGACTAACCACTGCCAAGACTGAACTTGTATTGGCTGAATCTTACAGAGACAAATTTCTAAGCCAAGGTGAAAAATATGAAAAACTTTTCAGGATGAGCAGCACAACTGAATTGGTAAATAAACATAGGGCTGGTTTGGGATATAACAAAGTAGAACCTCCATCTGCTTATACTTCCATAGCAGATGTTAGGTGTAAACCACTAGTTGATCTTGTGTATAATGAGGTATTGGATATACACAAGGTGGTTCAAACAGATAATCTTTCTGATCCAAGTACCTCAACATGCTCAGATGAGGATGATATTTCTATTAAACCAGAAAAAGAAAAACAAGCTTTGAAAATTAAGAAACAAAATAAGAAAACTAAGAAACGTTCAACAGTTTTTGTCAAAGCTAAAACCACAGAAAATATCTCCTCAGATGAGTATGTGACTTGCCCATCTGACAAGTCAAAAAGAGGTAGATCAATGGAGAGAAAGATCAATTCTCCAGGGAAACAGGCAAAATCTAAGGCCAACAAGTGTGTTGGAACATCCAAATCATCACTCTCTGAGAATCAAAGCTCAGACTCCATTAAAAGGAATCAGCAGCAACACTCTCCCAACAGCAAAACTATATGTCTGATGTGTGGTGAAAAGAATCATTTTGCTGCTGATTGCTTCTATAATCCAAGAAGCAGAATTTCCTCAAAATTACAGAGAAGAGGAAGAAAAAATAGTTGGAGCAAGACATCTACTTCTTCGGAAGAACAGAGAAGAAATCCAGTCAAGAAGGTATCGGAAGCAAGTACATCCGATAATAGGAAGAAACAAAACAAAAAGGCTTCCGAAATGAATGCATCGGAAGCAAAGAAAAGGGAAGCTTCCGAAAGAAAAGGAACCTCGGAAGCTCATCAAAGAAATGCTTTCAACAAACAAAAGAAATCATCTTTCTTCGGAAGAAGAGCATCGGAAGCAAAGAAAAGGGAAGCTTCCGATAGAAAAGGAAAAGTAGCTTCCGATGACTATCAAAAGAAACAAAGTCTTCCGACAACTCAAAAGACAAAACAAGCATGGAAGAAGAAGGAATCAACTGATAAGCCATCACCCACATCAGAAGCAGCCACATCATCTGTCCCACCTAGGATGATGTCCAAGAAATTTACTTACAATGATGCAAATGGTAAACCCAAGACCACATGGGCTTGGGTTCCCATCAGAAACTAACTCACTTCTGGTCATGTGCAGGGACAGCAGGATTCAAAGAGCAACTTGTGGATAGTTGACAGCGGCTGTTCCAGGCACATGACAGGCAACAAGACCCACTTGCACAAATATGAACCATTCTTTGGAGGGTCTGTTGCTTTTGGAAGTGATCCAGTAGGAGGTTACATAACAGGTAGGGGCACAATCACTAATGGCAAGGTAAGCTTTGAGAACGTGCATTTTGTAAAAGAACTTAATTACAATTTACTAAGTGTATCACAGGTGTGTGATCAAAAGCATAACATGTTGTTTACTGAGCATGAATGCATTGTCCTGAAACCAGGATTTGTGATACCAAATGATCAAATTCTACTCAGAGCTCCAAGAAGAAATAACATGTATATGCTAGATATGAGCACAGCTGCACCTCTTAGTAATATAAGCTGCTTTGTCTCAAAAGCTTCACTTGATGAATCATCACTTTGGCATAGAAGACTTTGTCATGTAAACCTTAAAAATATGAATAAACTGGTCAAAAATAATTTAGTAACTGGTTTACCAACAAAAGAATTCGTATGTGTTGATAAATGTGTTGCATGCTTAAAGGGTAAGCAGCACAAGTCATCTCATCATGCCAAAGAGATAAATTCAATTACCACAGTCCTTCATTTACTACATATGGACTTGTTTGGTCCCACAAGTGTTAAAAGTCTTGGTAGAAAATCATACTGCTTGGTGGTTACTGATGATTTCTCTCGGTATACCTGGGTGTTTTTCTTAAATACCAAGGATGAAACTGCCGAAATCCTAAAGTCATTTATACTCAGGGTGGAGAATGAAAGTGACCATCATGTAAAAATAATCAGGTCAGATCAAGGAACAGAATTCAAGAATCATGTTTTAAATTCTTTTTGTGAATCTAAAGGTATCACAAGACAATTTAGTGCTCCTAGAACTCCACAACAAAATGGTGTCGCTGAGAGAAGGAATAGGACACTAATTGAGGCTGCAAGAACCATGTTGTCTGATGCCAAACTTCCAATAACTTTTTGGGCAGAAGCAGTCAACACTGCCTGTTATGTCCAAAATAGAATATTGGTAGTTAAGTCACATGGCATGACTCCTTATGAAATTTGGCATAAGAGAAAGCCATTCATTGGATTTCTCAAACCATTTGGATGTCAATGCACCATCTTGAATACTAAAGATTACTTAGCCAAGTTTGCTGAGAAATCAGCAGAGGGCTACTTTGTTGGGTACTCTTCAAATGCTAAAGCTTATAGAGTATACATCAAAGCATCCAGAGTTATTGAAGAGTCTGCAAATGTTCAGTTCAATGAACATACTCTCAATAAACCTGGAATAGGCCCTGATTGGTTATTTGATCTTGATAATTTTACATCTGCATTTGATCTGGTGAAAGAGTATGTTCCAGTTTCACAGTCAGCTACCACAGACACCTCCAAAAGCTCAAGAGAAGATGACTTTCGTGTTGAACTGCCAATAGCTTCAAGACAAAACTTGACAGAATCCACTTCAACACAAAATGGTGCGTCACAGTCTGAGACAATCAACACATCTCAGGCAGGTCCCTCAATTGAAGCTGCTTCTAATTCACAACATCAAGAAGAAGTAGGAAGTCCTTCAGCAGAGGAAAATTCTCTGGAAATCACTACTCCCAGAGAAAACCAACCCACAACAGTCCAAACTTTGAATCCACATGATCTGCCAGAGATCCAGCTTGAGGTAGTATTGCCTAACCTTGAGCCACTCAACATGAATGAAGCTTCTCAGCTGGATGTGATTCCAAGAACTCGAATTCACAACACTCATCCAGTTGAGAACATCATTGGCAATGTAGAAGAAGGTGTTAGAACTAGAAGCTCTATGCATGAAGCAAATGTTTGCTTGTTCTCATGCTTTCTATCCCAAATAGAGCCTAAGAAGGTTGCAGAGGCTTTAAAAGATAACAGTTGGGTAGAAGCTATGCAAGAAGAGCTTCTTCAGTTTCAAAGACAAGGAGTTTGGAAAACTTGCCCTTTGCCTAAAGGAAAGTATGCCATTGGAACCAAATGGGTGTTCAGAAACAAGAAAGATGACAAAGGTGTTGTCATCAAGAACAAAGCAAGACTGGTTGTTCAGGGATACACTCAAGAGGAAGGCATTGACTATGATGAAGTCTTTGCACCTGTTGCCAGAATTGAAGCTATCAGAATATTTTTGGCATTTGCAGCTGCAAAAGATTTCAAAGTGTTTCAGATGGATGTGAAAAGTGCCTTTCTTTATGGAAAAATTGATGAAGAAGTATATGTGTGCCAACCTCCAGGATTTGAAGATCCAAAGTTTCCTGATCATGTATGTAAGCTTGATAAGGCTCTTTATGGGTTGCATCAAGCTCCCAGAAAATGGTATGAAACTTTATCTTCTTTTCTGTTGGCAAACCAATTCAAGAGAGGAACAATTGATAAAACTTTCTTTTTCAAGAAGTCTAATCAACATATCATGCTAGTTCAAATCTATGTTGATGATATTATCTTTGGTTCTACTAATGAATCTCTCTGCAAGGAGTTTGAATCACTAATGAAATACAAATTTGAGATGAGTTCAATGGGAGAACTCACCTTCTTTCTTGGATTACAAGTGAAACAAACTCCTACAGGGATTTTCATTAGTCAATCAAAATATGTCAAGGACATTCTTGAAAGATTCAAGCTTTCTGATTGCAAAGCTCTGGGAACTCCTATGTCCAAAACAACATCTCTTAGCCCTGATCTTGAGGGGGAGGATGTTGATCAGCATCAGTACAGAGCAATGATAGGCTCTTTGATGTATCTCACAGCAAGCAGGCCAGATATCATGTTTGCAACTTGTGTGTGTGCAAGATTTCAGGCTAATCCCAAAGTCTCTCATATGCTGGCTGTAAAAAGAATCTTTAGATACCTCAAAGGAGCACCAAGTCTAGGTTTATGGTATCCTAGAAATGAAGACTTCCAGTTCATGGCTTATACAGACAGTGATTATGGGGGTTGCAACATCAGCAAGAAATCCACATCAGGAGGATGTCAATTTCTTGGATCCAGGATTGTGTCTTGGCAATGCAAGAAACAGTCATGTGTTTCTACTTCTACTGCAGAGGCTGAATATATAGCTGCTTCTAGCTGCTGTGCACAAGTCATCTGGATTCAGAATCAGATGAAGGATTATGGAGTAGATCTGTTCGATACTCCTATTCAAATAGACAATTCCAGTGCAATCTCCATCACCAATAATCCTGTCAAGCATTCCAAGACCAAGCACATTGACATCAGATACCATTTTATCAGAGATTGTGCAGAAAAGAAGTTGATTCATTTAGTCAAAGTTGATTCAGAACACAATTTGGCAGATCTCTTCACCAAGGCGTTTGATGAAGGAAGATTCAGGTACTTAATAACATCCATTGGGATGATTAACTTTGAATAAATGTACTGACAAGGAATAAATAATTCTTCGGAAGATAAACTTAACTTATCTTCCGATGAGTAACTACTCAGCAGAAGATAGGTTAAGTCTTCGGAAGCATTATTTCTTCCTTAGTCGGAAGATCTCACACTTCAGAAGCTAAATTACCTTCTGAAGTAATACTCTTCCGATACATTATCTTCGGAAGCATAGGCTTCTCAAGGTACTCTTCAGAAGAAGGTGTCTTCCGAAGAACATTATACCTGATGAATTATCTAACATTTCAGAAGAAATTGCTTCCGATGTACAAATTGTATACTTCTTCTGATTCCTCAGAAGCAGTGCTTCCGATAGTATAAATTTTATACTTCGGAAGCACATCTCTTCTGAACACTTTTGGTCTAATAAGTTGCTTCCGAAAGTCACTTCTTCGGAAGCACCTCAGTCAGAGAAAATTAATTGTGAAACCAGCTGTCATCGGAAGACCTTTTTCTGACATCCGGATCTCAAATTTAATGTGTCTATATATTAAATGCTGAAATCCGAAGGTATATAAAGGTCTCCCGCTCATTCGCATTCTCACAAACCGTTTCACTTTGAAATCTTTCTTTCTTTGAACTCCCAAATTGTGCCCTAAAATCACAAACTGCCATGGATCTTCTTGCTTTCAAACCTGCTCACAATGTACCTGCGGAGTTATCAGCAGAGCATGATATCGACTTCGCACCGATCATCTCCTTTCTTCAAAGGAGCAGGTATTTCTTTGCACTAACCATTCAGCCCTTGGTGTATGAATCTCATCACCAACAGTTCTGGGCATCTTGTTCTGTTTCTTCGTCTTCCAATGGTCGGTCTCTGGTAGCCACCATTGATGCTCATCCTATTGCTATTTCTGTGGAGACCATCTGTCGGCATCTTAAACTGAATGATGTCGGTGGAAAGGTTTCATTCACAAAGGATGAGGTAGCATTGACATTTCAGTCAATGGGGTACGAAGGTCCTCTCCCTTCAACAACCTATTTGAAGGGTCGAGTGTCCTATAATTACAAGTACCTCATACATGTGTTTTTACATTGTCTTTCAAATAAATCTGGTGGTTGGGACCAAGTTCCATCTGATTTAGCTTCGGCTATTCATGGCTTGGTTTCTAATCAACTGTTTAATTTTTCTGCTTTTATTTTTAATAATTTGGTTGACAACATCACGTCACCAAAGAAGTTTTGTATGTATCCCAGGTTTTTGCAACACATTTTTAATGAAGAATTGGGAACTTCCCTTTCTCTAACTGGGAATACGTACAAAATGCCCTTGGTCTCTTCCAAGGTTTTTGTGCAACTCAAGAAGAAGAGTGCTCAGTTCTCTGGGACATTCACTCCTCTTCTTCCCTCTATGGAGTCCACTGCTCCAGAAGGTGACAGCTCTGTTAACCCCACAGATGCTGAACCCACACCTTCCACTTTTGTTCCTCACCCCATAAAAGTCACTTACAAACGCAAACGAAACCCTGTGCAACTCTCTACAGTTGCTCAGGCTCCTTCTACTGAACCCACAAAGAAAAAGGTTAAAAGAACTGCTCCGGGCACAGTTCCACCTAAGGTGCAAGCCACACCTGTTGTCTTTCCACAGGTTCTTCCTCTGGAACCTGTGGCTGCCCTTAACCAGCCTGAAAGCCCTCAGACTATGTCACATCACATATCTGAGAATATTCAAAGGGATGCACCCATAGTTGAGTCTGCTTCTCATGAAGCAACTTCATTAGATCAGAGACTGTCTCCCAAGTCTCCAGGTTTGTATCATCCAGAAATGCCCCCCACCCATACTATTACCCAGGCTCAAGGAGCTTCTGCAGTACTTGTGGATGAACCACTCTCTCCCACTACCCAATCCTTAATGAGAGTGGTGACACAGTTACAGGCAAGGTTCCCTGACCCAGAGCCTATTCAATCAGAGGTTGGCCCCAGTAGTTCTGAAGGGGTCAATGCAGGTAAGGCTGCCACTACTGTTGATCTTAATAAAGATCCACAGGACAGTGGTACAGGCAATAGGACCTCACCTGCGGCAACCTATGTTGGGGAGGACTTCTTTGAAGCCCTTCTCAATGAAGGGAATCCAGGGTGCCAAGAAACCACTTCTGGTGGTGGAGGTGCAGGAGCTCGGCTCAGTACTCCATCGCCCAAGGATTTCACTCCTGTGGATGAGGGCACACACACTCAGGAATTGACGGCCACAATAACTTCCCTCCAAGCCAGGGTAGCTCTTTTGGAAGCTGAGGTGTCTACCCTGCGGCTTGAGATCCAAACAAAAGATGCAACCATTCTGGATCTCAGGAGTCGTCCACCTGTTGTTCTACATCCTTTTCATCCTGATCCTGCTACTACCACTTTTACTTCCCCTGATGCTACCAAAAAGGGGGAGAATGTACCAACTGCAGGGTCAGGATCAGAAGCAAGAGAAGAGGAGGGTGCACAGGAAGTTAATCCATCCTTAGTCACTTTGACTGCTGAATGGGATGACTTCTTGGGTACTTACTTTCAAGGTTCATCTACTTCCTCTTCTTCTTCTTCTGAGGATATAAGGGAGGTTGCCAAAGAGACTGAACAGCAAACATCAAATGTCTCTTTGGAATCTCAGTCCCCTTCTGGGACTAAGTCTCATTCTGAGACTACAGCTCAGGCTACCTTGGAGAAAGCTACTCAGGAACAACCTATCTCCATGGAACCTGTGTCCTCTTCTAGGACAGTAGCTGCTGAAGACCTCTCCTCCATTCCTGAGCTCTCTGTGGAAACTAACAAGGAAGCATTTAAGGTGGTTGGTCAACCGGAGGGGGCAGTGAATGCTAAGGTTAACTCCGAAGCTGCAGCTGCTTCCGAAGGCCCAGTCATCCAAGATGTTTCCTCCACAGAGGAGCTAGATGCCAATGAACCAGCTGGTAAGGCAACAGGAGACATCTCCTCTGGGGCAAAAATAACTGCTGATGACAAAGGAAAAAGAAAGCTAACCCCAGAGGAGGAAGCAGAACAGGAGGAGAGAAGACCAGAGAAGACAAAGGGCCGACCAAATACCTCTCAAGATGAAGAACGAGTGAGACTTTCTGCCTTGCTCGAAGAGAGAGACTTCGATGAAGTATGGCTCTGGTCGGTGCCTCAAATGGTTGCCGAGCTGGACAAGGTACAGCAGCAAGAACAGGATGCTGCTGCCACCAAGGCTCAAACTGTCCTGTCCAAGAAGCAAAAGGAGAAGGCCTACAGAGACAGGTCAAAGGCCTTTCTCCTGGAATATGGCTTCCATGCTCGGCAGCTAGGCCCTATGAAGAACTCGACCATGGATATGCACATCCGAGATATCAAGGCTAAAATAGCCAGAGGTGAGTTACTTCCAATTGGGCAGATAAGGGCTCAAAAGGCAAGCCTAATGAGAGGCTTAGGTTTAGGGGGAAGAGCTCGAATAGAAATTCCCCTCTCTGGTACAGGGATCAGAGAGGGAGAAGAAGTTATGTGTGGGGAAGCAACTAAAGCCATGTTCCCCAACATGTTCCCCCTAAATCCTAAAGAAGAACAAATAACTCCTCCATCAAGCCCATCTATGAAGACAAAAGTTCCTGATCCTGAGAAACAATCTATGGCAGATGAGAGGAGTTCAAGTCCTCCAAGAACTGAGGCTGCAGGCCCAGAACCCACTGCAAGAACAGAAGATGCAGTGGGATCCAATGTGGAGAATCAACAGGCCAGAGAACAGAGGAGTGAAGCCATGGCTCAAAACAGACCAAGATTCATAAGAAGAAAGAGCATGGCTAAAAGGAAAAAGAAAACAAAATCTATCCCCTTCGACTCTGAGCCTGATGCATCCCTCTCAGTACCTAAAGTCACATCTGAAGCAACTCCTGAAACTACACAAACCCGAGAAGACATGAGGGATATCAGCAGACTAATGCATGAGCATTCATACATCCCCTTGGTAAATTGGAGCTTCAATGCACAAGAAAGGATATTCATCCTCACCGACTACAATGCAGAAATAAAACTGGTGGATCTTGTGCATCTGACGATGTTGGCAAAACCCTATATATTTGATCTAGATAAGCTCCCTCTCAATAATCCTGACAATGGAGCAGATGGGAGGTCAGCCATCAGATTGATTAGAAAAAGGGCACAGGTACTGAGGGGTACATGGAAGCCAAGGTTTATTCCTTAGAAGTTTTGGTAGCATCAGCCTAGGGGGAGACTGTAAAGACCAATAAAGGCTGATGCTCACCAAACTTCTTGTTTTGTCTAAGTATAGGAGCCTTTTTGAATAAACACCTTCGGAAGGAAGAAGTAATTCTTCGGAAGCAGCATTGCTTCCGAAGGATAACTGGTTCCTGCCGAAGGTTATACAAGACAACTGCTTCCGAGGAATCCTCTTATGCACTGAAGACAAAGACTTCCGAGGTTTATCCTCTGACAAAGACTGTAGCAGATTACTCTCATGGTACAAAAGGTACTGACACAAGACATGTTGGTCTGACTAAAGACAAAGACAACATGTAATGAGTCAGATAAAGCACCTTACCTCTCCCATGCTACATTAAATGTAAAAGATCATCTGAAGCCTTGAAGATCAACAACATTAAATGTCTTTTGTATTTAGTAGTCTTTTGTAAAGTCAATGTCTATTAATGTAATAATTACAACTGAGTGTCTTAGCCTGTTAAGACACTCAACATACTAGAATAAGCTTTACTTTATGTACTTGTCTAGTATACCCAACTTGTATTCCTAAGTGTATACGGTTGTAGCCTCGGCTATATAACCTCCCATTGTATGGTTGCTTGAAGTGTGCTTGATTGTATACTTCCACTTTGAGAGAAATATATCCTTGAGCTTGAATTATTCTTGTGTTATTATTATTGTTCAAAGATTATTACTGTGTCACCTTGAGTGTAATTGTGAGATTATTCTAACAGAACATTCCGCATCTGTTAGAGTTAAGTAAGAAATACTTGTGAAGTGTTGTTTAGACTAAACAACCCAATCCTACAATTTTTCTGTACGTTTACTTTCTTTTCTCAAAGATAATACGTTGTATAAATTTTCAAGGTGTTACATATGCTTGATGTACATCTTAAAGGAAAGTTCCAATGCACCATGATGTTCTTGGATGTAGGCATGGATAGAAATAATCCGATTTGGCCAATTGCTTTGGTATAAGAAAACCAGATAGCAGGGGATCTTGGACTTGGTTTTATCAAAACTAAGTAAATATATCAGTGAATTCCAAACCATGTCTATCATATCTGATAGATCTGCATCAATGGAAATAAAAAGAGGATGATGTTTCCGTTTGCCTTTCATGAGTTATGTTCTCGTCATTTAACGATGAATTTGCGGTTAAAGTCAAAAATGGTAAAACATTTGAACAATTATGGCAATGTATAGAGTTTCTGACTTTTAAGAGTTAATGTGTACATTAACAATGTTTGTCGTAATGTATATAATACACTTTTTAATGCTTGTTATACAAAATAGTTAAGTTCACACTCTTCTGAAAAACACTACAATTTGATGACATCAAACAATGCTGTGTTCATTAATGCATTGTCTTGTCATGCAAGAAAACTCAATCACAAAACTTATTGAATTTTTCCACAAGTATTTGCAGAAATTGTATTATAATCATCGACATGTTGGAGGTAATTTAATAAACAAAAAATATGAAATATTATTTAATCATTATTTTTATTTTAAAGATTGTTAAAAAATATTTTCTTGGCAGCTAAATTAGAACACCAACTTACTCGATGGGCTGAGGATTAAACGATGAGAATAATCACAAAAAATGAAACACTAAAGGTATGAATGGTCACACGTTTGAGGTTGGTGATGGAGCGAAAAAAGTTTTGGTTGATTTGTTTGCTCAAATTTTTGCAATGTTGTAAATTTTAATAAACTAGTGTTTAGGACCCGTGCTTCGCAGCGGTCCTACTAACTAATATCGATTTCTTAAAAGGCTCAGACTATTGGCTGCTACTTCGTAAACTATTTATCTATGGGTCAAACATGGTTGTGGTGGGTGATGTAGGGCGAAAAGGAGGCCAGAGATGATCTTGATGGTGGCTGGAGCGGCAATTGTTGAGTGGTGGTATGCTTACAATGTTTTGAAAACCAGACCGGACCTGAAAACCGGTGGTTGAACCGGTTTTTTTTAATTTTTTTATCTTTTTAATTTTTTTTGATTTTTTAAAATATATATATATATATATATATAATGTTTATAAAATCATCCGGTTCTTAAATCCGGTTCGACCGGTCGGACCTCTCGGTTCAACATCCGGTACGGTTCGGTTTTGAAAACATTGATGCTTATGGTTTGGCTAGAGTTTATGAAAAAGAGAGGATGTGATGGATATAGAATAATTATAAGCATGACATAGTTGTATCATGCGCATAAAAACATGTACAAAGATGAATAGTGATTTTCACACACAAAGAAGTTTTGCTAATTAATATATATATTAATATGTTTGTGACATCATGGAAAAGAATCACATAAATGTGAATTTGATTTGAATGAACCATAATTAAGGAATGTGATGTACTGATGTTCGTGTAATATTAGTTTTATTAAATTAAATGTTTTGTGTTACATTAGGGACATTATTATATATTTTGAATTATATTTGTGTTCTTCTGTTTGGTAACACATTTTAATTTTATTCCTAAAAAAACGTGAATTGTTACGTACACTATGTATATCCACCATGATATATTCACATTTGACCCCTTCATCCACCCAAAATAGCTCTTAAATTTTTTTATACATCAACATCAACAATTGGAATAACAAATCAAAATTTATGTACATAGTACATATCAAAATGCCTCCGTTATCCCACTTGTTATTAGTATATCTACAAAATACAAATATCTAGAGCTCATTATTTTAGAAGAAAGCTAAAATCACGACGATTGATAAACTACCATAACGGTTCTATCAGGTATAAAAGCTTAAACATTAAAAGCTCGAATAACCATGACTTACTTGTTCTTATCACATTCATTGTTTTTACTTGTGTTAGAAACTTTGTGTTAACTTTTGAATTGTTTGTAGTTTTATCTTTCTTTTTAAAAGTATGACAGTATGTTATCTTGATAACTCTTTTTGTGGTGTAATTTATATTATATTTTTTTGTATTAAATTTTATATTTCTTGTATTGTATATTATATTTGTGTTAATTTATTTTTTGTAATTTTGTCTTCCTTTATTTAAAATGTATTATTATCTTAGTTGTTATAAATAGTTTAACAACTAATAAAAATAATAATTCAACAAAATAACAAGGTAAGATAATATCATCATCGTTTGTGCCTCTCCAATATCACCATGAAAATGCTATACTTTATATTTAACCAGGTTGCTCAGTAACTTACAAAAGAGTATCTCAAAGTTATTATCTGCATTGGCCCTCTTATTATGTGGCCATAGTTAGTATATTTGATAGTACTAATTTCGGCATTTTTTATACCCCTAATTTTATCTCATAACTAGACCTTGGTGACATGACCTGAAAACAGTGAGCTCACAAGATTGAAACCATCTTCGTTAAAAAGAAAAAGAAAACAATGACTCAAATTGTATGACTTTAAGGTAAAGTAGACGCTGAATGCAAGGAGATTCACCACAAATTGTTGTCTCGCACACATCAGTAATATCTCAGCGTAAAGTGTTGGTCATGCCAATTTGGAGAAGAATCAGTGTAGTTCTTCAATGCATATTGACACATACGCCCAGAAAAAAATGTTTTAGGATTTAGTTATAATTATAAATAATATTTTGATTAATAAAAATAAATTAATGACTTATTATCAACCTAGGATATAATATTTTTGTTCCGTTAACAAAAAAAAAAGCAGTATCACAATTAGGGGTATTAAATGGTTTGGGTTGGCGGGTTGATGGGTCAACCCGACACGAATCTTAAAAGTTAACATGAGCCTGAACATGACTCGAACCCGAGAACCGTGTCATAGAAGTGAACCCATCTCCGAACCGAATATTCATGGGTTATCACGAACACGACCCGTTTGCCCAATTTTTTTTATTTTTGTTATATTTAGGATATAGAACATTGAAAATGTAACAATCGAAAATTTTGTAACCTAATTTAGGATATAATATTTTTGTTCCGTTAACAAAAAAAAAAGCAGTATCACAATTAGGGGTATTAAATGGTTTGGGTTGGCGGGTTGATGGGTCAACCCGACACGAATCTTAAAAGTTAACATGAGCCTGAACATGACTCGAACCCGAGAACCGTGTCATAGAAATGAACCCATCTCCGAACCGAATATTCATGGGTTATCACGAACACGACCCGTTTGCCCAAATTTTTTTATTTTTGTTATATTTAGGATATAGAACATTGAAAATGTAACAATCGAAAATTTTGTAACCTAATTTGCGAAATTCCGGTAACCATTTATGTTCAAAATTTATATAAACGTTCGTAAAAGAATTACGGTCAAAAAGATATAAACGATATAAATATTCATTAATGCATAGACATGTTAAAAGCTTATTAATAACATGCAAAAATTTTTGTGACCGTTTGGGTTCGAAAATTTTATAAACGTTCGTGAAATAATTGTGATCGAATTAATATAAGTGTGACTGCTATAGGATACAGTATGAACATGATATAAGCTCGTGAATATTAAAAACATGTGAGTAAAGTATGAGGAGGTTTTAAAAATAGACGACGATAGTTGAGGGGTCAATGTGTAAAATTGAAATTAAATCCAAGACTTGTATTTGCACACATGATGTCGTTGAAGGGAATTTGACAATCTTGCTTCACACGACACCACATAACCGATGTAAATTAATTCTAGAAAGGAATCGAACAAATGGGTAAGTTAAATAGATCAGAAGGAAGTATTATGTGAGGAAAAAGAAAACTGTTTCAAATCTCACGATCCTAAGTTCCGAACATCGTTGTAACACATTAAAAACACTTTTTTCTTTTATTAGTTTGTGTAAATTCATCATAGTTGTTATAAATAGTTTAAGACCGAGGCACATTCAAGGGTAATAATATCATTATGGGTCATGTAAATGTTAGTTTCCCTCCATCCAAGACCGACTCAAGCTGGATCATCTTATAATTTTTTTATTCTACTTTTGATTCATCTATTTTAAATTGGATTATTAACTATTGAAACTTACAAAGTATCACCATGAGTTATGAACAATCACAAATCATGCCCTAATGTATTCCGCCATAGGCTCGGGTGTGACACTTTGTTCATTTGATTGAATCATGTTGGCTTGTTAATGAAGTTTCCCTTTGTACAAACTTGTTCTATGTTTAAGAGTGTTATATTATCTTTGAAAACCATGATTGAATCCTTAGAATAATAGTTAAATTATGAAAAAGTATGTGTCATATTACATTATGCATGAACTTGTCATGCATAATGATATATGTGTTGGTTAAGACTTGCATGATCTTTTTCACATTATTTCCTTGATATGTTCATGAGTTTTAAGCCTTGATGGTCATATAATGGTACTACCATCAAGTTAAGTTAACTTAACTAGAATGAGACAATTCCATAGTCATTTAGGATTGAATTAGGGTTAGCCCACCCTTTTCGACCCCTTAGGCTTAATTGATCAAATGATAATTGATTTTCTGATTTGGTTTGAGTTATCTTAAGTTTAAAACACTTGCATGAGTGACATGTGCTAATATCGACAGCCCATGTAATGGGTGTGGGTCGAACTTAACAGTGTCGATCACCTAAGGTTCATTGGAAAACCACCGATATTAATAATATCGAAGGCTTCTCATCCCTTCGATAATGTGTTTTTCACACGTCCATTACCCATGTTTCTTTGTTGCAAACCACTTGGATCATCTTTATCAAGGTTATATTGATAGTTTAAAGTAGTTTTCTAGGCTTGCATGGCTGATTAGATCGAAGGAACTCGTTTAAGGCAAGGTGGTGCCCATCGATATTAACAATATCGATGGGTTCATAAGTTCAATGGGCACCTCATCGATTCTGTCAATCTCGACAGGTTCTACACTCCAATTTACTTGGAATGTTCCTAGATACTAGTGTTGATGGTCGGCCGGTCTTAAGGGGTACCGGGGTAATCAATATTGATCGATGAAGTCGAGTTGCACATGGAAGGTCCATCGATACAATGGCCTCCGTTCCCATCAATACTATGGCCTCCGAAACTAGCAATATCGATAGGCTAGTGTCTAGAACCCTTTGGCTAGTCCATCTCCAGCTAGTGTTGATGATTCCAGGTCCAGATTTACCCTATCGGCCAAGGTAATATCGTTGGAAACCGGCATGTAGCTCATCCCTTCGTCGATATTGCTTATCCAGTTAATCCCTTTGATTTTTAGGCTACCCCGATCGAATCCTAACTCAACCATGCTTTCTGTGACAACTAGTACCTGACCGGCCGGCAAGTCCGTACGGTACGTGTACTTATAAACAGTAACTATGTGTACATATACGATTGTGAACAGTGTTTGTATTAACAGAATCCTAAATACAAGAAATCGTTGTACGTATTTTCGTGTAAACTTAAATACAGTAAATACAACGTACATTTGAAACATTAGTTGTGTTTATTTAAGTGAAAACTTAAGTACAGTTAACACAACATATCAAGAGAAACAACGGTGTTCAAACAATTATCATAAACAAATCGGTTGCGATCTGATATCCATAGATGACAGGAATCAGATGGCCGATATTTCAATTTGAAAACAATGTGATAACATGATGTTTAGTTGATTCCGACAGTGAGGAAACACAATTCAAACATAAAGCACAACGTCGTTTCAGAATAACGAACTGACAGTGTGTTTGCGTGGGTGACGATTCACACAAACATATCTGTGAGTTTAACATTCTGAAATGATAACTGGAAAGTAGAAAACAAAAGTCGGAAAGCAAAACCATCGTCGTGTTCATTCGAATGACGATTCGAACGAATACGCGCGATGGTGACGCGATTCGACGAAACAAAAACGAAACACGACACGAAACGATAATGAATTTAATAAAATTAAATAAATAACATTTTTACAATTTTGAAACTCATCAAATAATTTAAATAATTTCCTCTTATTTATTACATTTAAATAACGCGTAAAAATCCGGATACGCGACGAATTCACAAACCGAGCAACCGAAACGAACCCGGACACCACACGGGGTATAAAAACCCTAAATGAGAGCCTTTCTCTCATTTTTCACCTACACACCTCTTTCTCTCTCAAAAAATCCGGCCACCCCTCTCCTCCACCATTTTTGCACCTTCAAACAAGCATAACTTCTTCATTTCTCCACCAATTCGAGTGATTCTTGAACCCACGCGTAGCTCTTGACATCCTCTACCTAGAAGTACAAAGGATCTGGAGATTTAGCCACTGAAAATCAAGGTATAGGGCTTGAAACCTTCGGAAATTAGGGTTTCTATTGTGGGTTTTGTTAAGGCCGCTCTAAAACCGGTCCTAGGTCCACACTCATGACCTTTATACCTACGAGAAACATACATTTCATAAACCACTATGTAACCAGCAGTAGGGATCGCAAGGTTGGATGAAGAAGATGATGGGTATGCACAGGTTCGTGAGGTTGCTGGACTCGGCCGAACCCTTCACCCTTCACCGAAATATCACAGCCGAACCCAGGGTTCGGGGAACACCTTTGGCCGAAACCTCCAAGATTCACGAACCAGCAACAGTCAAGCGAACCCTAGAGACCAGACCTTGAAGCAACGAACCCATGCATCTCATCCTTCAGCCGAACCCTCGTCACCTCACCGAACCAACAAGCAAACATGGCGAACCTGTTACATCTTATGTGAACCCATGGCGAACTATAAGGCTGGCGAACCTCCCTGAGAGGCTTTGGCCGAACCATGCGCCGCCTGGGAGCCGAACCCTGTACCTGTTTTCTTTAACCGAACCATGCAAGGACCCACGAACCCTAGCAAGACTAGCCGTGAACCTTCATGCCTTCTACACGAACCTTTTTGGCCAACCTTAGCCGAACCATGTTTCTTTTCACATGGCCGAACCCTAGTTCATTTCACTTCATAGGTTCGCTGAATAACATGGGTATCGGCCTAATAAGTCTCGGCTGAGTAGTTTCCTTGGCCCAAATCCTGTATGCAGCTCACTATACTATTACCATCCATGAGGCCCAACAGGCCTATCAGCTCCTTTACGGTCCAACAGGAAGTAGCTGGCCCAAATTAAATTGTCCAACAGGCCCATGATCTAGGTGACCCAATCCAATTTAGTCGACCCAATTGTTGAGTCCTATATTCTGTGACCTTCGGCCCATCAAGTTAGCCCACGTGGATGATGGCCCAACAACTCACATTCGGCCCAATGACTTTCGGCCTACACGATCTATATCCGGCCCAAGTTAATAATATGAAGAAGACGAGACGACAAACTAACTATTAAATTTTTATTACAAGGGGTAGTGTGTGGAAACTTATATGTAAATACAAAGATGATAAGTTTTTGATGATGAGCTCATTAAGTCTAGAACATATTAAATGACAAACGAATTTCAGGTTTCACATCATGACAAAATACATAGGGTGAACATGGAAGTCATAATGAATGATAACCACCTTAACCTAAACTAATGTTAATCTAAGTCATAACAAGTGAAACAGGGCCGGATAATGAAGACCATGACCGAGAATCGAGAGTGTTAGACCACTTTAGAGTTAACACGAACACGCGCACAAAATCTTACAATTTATACTTATGAGTACAAACAACGTGTAAACAATACAGGATCGTGAAAGCAAACTCAAGTACAACAAAGAGCGCGTATCTTCTTTCTTTTTAAGCTAAGTCAACCCTACTACTACAAGGTGAGTTCATATGCCCCTTTTCTTTAATCTTTACTGATTTTAAACTCTCGGGGCTGAGAAACATGCTATACTTTTATTTACTTAAAAGTTTCGCTTACATATTGTTAATACTTTGATTAAATGATATTAAATTGCTTATTATCATATATCATTGTATGCTTGCTTGTATGATTACATCATGACAGGGAAAAATAAGATGATGATGATATTATAATATCATAACTCATCAATACAATAGAATAACATAGTTGTATGATTATCTCTTACAACACTTAGTTATTCTTACAAGAATGAACATAGAAACAATTACAAGAAACATGATGACATGATGACAAGAACAAACATAAGAATGATATGAAGATAACACATCTTCATTACATCATTCGATACAAGAGTTAAGTAAGTGTAATAAGACTAGTTCTTATAACACTTAGTTTTTCAACTCAACACACATTACAAGAGAACAAGGAACCAAGAATGATAATCATGATAATGTAACTTCATGATAACAACATCATTCACTCAAACGATTAACATAATGTAATAAGACAAGTTCTTATTTAACTTTGTTAATAACACGAAGAACATATGACATTGAGAACAATAATACACATGAATACAATTACAAGTACAATTAGTTGCTATTGACCTGTTGTATTATATCACTTCAATCATGAGCAAAATTGTACAAGTTGATCATGTAAGCCCCTTTAATTCGCTGACCAGTTAGTTTGACGTGACTAAACCGATGATAGCATAGTGGTACCATAGGTTTGACAAACCTCTAGCTTGTAGGGCTAGTATGTTGATCGTATTGATTCATTGGCTGGTAACGTATGACCGGTGACAGGGCGACCTCAAGTCAGGTTCTGGTAAGCGACACATGGTGATATTAATCTACAGTGATAAGTAATTAATCCATCGTTTCTTGTTGACTAGTAGACTGAGTAATGTATATACTCATGTCATATTACTAGTAACTGTTTCGATGAGGACACTGGCATACAAAGTGGTAGAGGTAAATCGGATGCATTGAAATCTGATTACGTGAGGATTTCAATGGATTCCTTTTAGGCTCTATGCACTAGGATTCAAGAACAAATTACAATTGGTTAACTAACACTCTTAACATTTAAAAGTGTAACAACAGTTAACCCCCCCCCCCCAAATATAGAATAATACAAGAAACAGATTACATTAATCTAAACTCCTTAATACATGGAGGGTTTATCAATACTTCGGTTTGATAATTAAACCCCTCACACTATATTATTCTACAATTGATATAACAGACGAATACAGATCAAACACGTTGAACAAATGGGAAATGGATATCTCTAGTTGTATCGCAAGTGGTGTGGAACTTGACTGAGTATGTGGTGGGATAGCGCCTGGGCTTGATCCTTTCGTGATTCCCTATATATAAGCATGCTTGATCAGGTGATACTCTACTTGTACATATAACTAGGGAAAGGCCATTGGGTGGAACAGGTGAATCAATCAGTACAAGTAATCAGTATGACATTGTGACTGTGTGCATGAACACTTCAAGGTTTTCAATTTACTTACTTATGAACTCACCAACCTAGTGTTGACTTTGTTTAAATGCATGTTTTCTCAGGTGACGAACATGTGTAGTTACATATATGCAAGGACTAGCTAGTGGACTTTTAGAAGACCTAGCTTACTTTTGATTGCATACTTTTGGAATGACAAAACAGTGAATCACTTTTGTATATCTTGTACAGATCAAGATATAAACTCATTGATTCTTTTTGATTAGATTTACTTAGTTAAATTATGATGTACAATGTAATTTAACTTTTTAATTCTATGTCATGTCATGTTAGCATTTCTCATTTATATCTCATGTGTTATGTAAACAATCTGATCATTTGATTATCACTCAAAGATATCGCGCCCCGGGAACCTTCCGCCCGACGGGAAAACACGATCCGTTCCCGCCGGCCCGGGGTGTGACACTTTCCAAACTTTAAATCAAACATATTCAGAGGATTTCAAAGTAGTTTTGAGCTTTCCCCTTGAGTTTAAGGGGCTGAAAATCAGGTTTTATTTAGAAGAAGATGGTGAATAGTGAAAACCCTGCAAATCCGAGTCTTAGCTGGAGATAGGGCCGATCCTTTGTACTACAAGCTCCCTTTCGTCGAGAGGATCATTTTGATACCTTAAATGCCCAATTTGGTGAAGGATTGAAGAAGATCTTGTTGATTTTGTGATGAGTTTCTAGTGAGAGGGGGTTTGTACGAATTTTTAGATAGAGAGAGAGTGAAGGTGAGGCTGTCATAAGTGAGGAAGATGGAGGAAATTTAGGGTTTTTATACCCCGAGTTGTTTCCCGTGTGTTCGGTTTCGCTCGGCTTCTGCTTCGCGTATTTTTACGTACGTGCCTTAAACGTTACGTAATTAAACAGTTTGCCTTGTAAATTAGATTTCTTTGATTGTTTTTGATGATCTTCAAAATTGTAAAACGTAAAATATAATATTTTACTTATTTTTACTGTTCGTCGGTTTTCGAACCGTTAACAAATATAGTTACGTGTATACCCGTAATTATATACGTTTTTGGTTATTTTTATGTATTTACTCATAATTATAAGTTTAACATTGATATCTTTATGGATCGTCACCCATAATGATACCGAGTCTCGCTTACGTATTACGATTTTGTTTAAATGATTCATTTGTTCTATTATTCATCATGACCCTACGCACTAACACTATCCCATTATACCGAACATAGTATATGTATAGGGCATACGTAGAGCCCAGCTACCTACCTTATCATCCACCAATCCACCATCGTTTCGATATAATACAATAGAGTTCTTGCGTAGCGTAACTGACTATAAATAAATAATATATACTTATTTCCTGAACTTAAAGAAATTCCTATGACACACACAAACATGCACATATGATTCACATTGACACACATAGAATAAGATTAGACATTATCCTGTTAATGATTACCATGTATAAATGTACAGATGTTACATTCATGATTTCGTGAACTTTGATTTTCGTGTACCTTAGAATAGTATATATAGACTTATTGTATATTGTTCTGGGTTCAGATCCCGAGGCAGTGTATCTAGACGTATTGATCACTCCTTGTAAAGTTCACGAATTTATTAATGCAAATTATTTGATTTCTCTATTTTTTTTGGATTCCACACTCATTAGAAGATTGTTGATGCTAATTTTGGTGTCAAGTTGGTAGCTTTGCTAGCCCAGGGACCTACATGCCATCAAGTAATGCTTAATCAAATGACTTCTCAAAGTTGAGTTAGACTCCGGTTTAAGAAACGTACTTCAACCTTTGCATCAAGCCAATCGACGCTTTTCGACATTTCACATAAGTCGAAATGTTGAAAATTGATCTTTATTTGTCGTTGTATTTTTGATTTTCACAATGGTTGGTTCGGTGGAGGAAGAAGTACCAACACCAACAGAACTTTGAACACTTCTTGAGCTTGTCATTTCAATTTTTTCAAGAATTTTTTCAAATTGTAATTACATTTGTATTTTTAAATGTTAATAACCGTATCAATGAAACGTGAACTTTAAGTATTGTATGTTAAGTTATGTAACATAAGTGTCCAAACACTTTGTACATCACACTTAAAAGTTCCTAAAATATCATATGATTGTTACAGTTTCATCTCAAGAATCACTTAGAGAAATTAAATTCACAACAAAAACATCAAGCTAATACGTTTGTACGCTAGTTCATAGATAATTAAAAAGAAAACAAATGAAAATGTTGTAATTTAGTTGGTCATACGTTTGTTAAAGGTTTTGAAATAATTGATTATCCACCAAAGAGTCTAACATACAAAGAGCATGATTTAACTCAAGCTGTACAATTGTTAACAATAGATCTACATATGCTTGTAACTCTTCATCTCAAGCTTTTAAAACATAATAGATTAGCAAACTCGTGCCTAGCTATAATAGCACATAACAATCATATAGTGTCTCGGTTTTAAAAAGGATTGAGTTTTAGTCGATATGAAACCCCAAGTTGCAATTGGTCAATGTGTTTCCCTCTTTGTGAGCTTCAGGAGCAGACCGTGGGTCAGCTTGCTTTAAAAGCTATTTCAGGTAAAGTGACCAAACATGAGAAAGTGTATCTTGATAACCAGCACATGTTCATACCATTCAAACTTGATACTTTTGGTTACTTGCGCATGAAGCTGTTATCAAATCTAACATATCATACATGATAATGTTATCTATAAATATATATTTTAAAAGACTTAGTTTAAAAAGTTTACACTGCATCATTCTCATGACATCATTCTCATGACATCATTCTCCTATACTAGATATTTTCTTGGATTTTGAACTTGTTTCTGGGCTTATGACGTGCCCCTGGCCCTGGGTTGTAAGTCATATGCAATTGGCATGAAGTTCTCCCCCATTTTATCGCTGAATAACAAACACGCGGTTTGTATTGAGAAACGGGTCGTTTTATAATCTCGATTCTTTCATAGTTGCGTTCTCACGTTAGGGTTTTCAGCGGGAGCATTTCGTTTTCATCTTCGTTCGCGTATTCGGGTTTCAATGTTTTATGATTTGTTCATATTTTTTAAACTCTTCTACAAGTTATTTGTATATGTTCTTGGTCTAAAGAGTCTGTAATCAGTCGTACTCGCTTCTTGTTTCACAAACGCTTATATTAGTTTTCTTGACAGATCATTAACGGCGGCGAAGCATGGGTCGCACCGTCATCGTTCTAGCAATCATCTTAATCGGTATTTTTTTCAGATATTCCGTTGCTTCTGTTTTTCAATTTCTTTTGTGTATCAATGTGATTTGTTTCTTTTATCGTTCTAGCAATTCTCTTAATCGGCAGGTATTGATTTGTTTCTGTCACTTGCTACTGTTTTTGAACTTTTTGTTTTTGTGTATGAATTCCGTATGAATGTGAAGAACGCAGAAATTATCGTTAAAGTTGTGTAATCTGATAATTAAATTTGGTTTCAAATTGATTCAACAATGCAGGAATTTGATCATAAAACTTGCTACTTTTTTCTCACGTGTACAAATTCTGTTTGAAAATAAACAATGCAGGAATTTGTTCATTAAACTTGCTACTGTTTTATCAATTTTTTTTTTGTGTATAAATACAATGTTAACAGTGCCGGAATTTGATTGTTCAATTCGATTTAGTCGTTATTGTTGTGTTACGAACATTTTCATTTGTGTGAATTTGATCATTTAGTTTGGTTGCAATTCTGGTAGTTTGTTTCTTCAATTGTTGGTGATTTAAAACATTAATGTGTTACAGCAGGCTGCCTGTCTGCTGCAATTGCAGTGGTGACAGAAGAGGACAACACGCTAAGAAGTGTTATTGGAATTGATCTTGGGACTAGCTCTAATCGTGTTGGTGTTTATATGAATGGCCACGTTGAAATCATACCCAGTGATGAAGGAAACCGTACAATGCCATCATGGGTGGCTTTCACGGGCTCTGAAACACTGATCGGTGAGGCTGCCAAGAATCAGGCCGCTGTAAATGCCCAAAGGACTGTCTTTGATGTTAAGAGACTTATTGGGAGAGAGTAAGTATGATTATAATCTTACAATCTTATTGTGTGTAGTACTAGTATATATGTTGTTTAATTAAGATCTCATCATCCTTGTTTGACTGACTGACAGATTTGAGGACAAAGAGATTCAAAGAATCATGAAACTTGTCCCGTACAAAATTGTGAACAAAGGTGGGAAGCCTTATATTCAAGTTGAAATCGAGGATGAGGAAACCAAGGCTTTCAGTCCTGAAGAGATCAGTGCAATTGTTGTTACCAAAATGAAGAAGACAGCCGAAGCATTCCTTGGGAAGATAATTACGGATGCTGTTGTCCCAGTTCCTAGTAAGTAAAGTAAATGATTCAACAGAACTATCCTATCCTTTGACATTGATTTGATGGTTTGGTTTGATTTGCAGCATACTTTAATGATAACCAAAGGCAGGCTACCAAGGATGCTTGTTTGCTTGCTGGTTTGAATGCTGTAAGAATCATTGACAAACCTATGGCTGTTGCTTATGCATACGGTCTGCATGAATACGGTCTGCATGAGGCGGCTCCTGAAAAGAACATTCTTATTTTTGACGTTGTTGGTGATGGAACGTTTGATGTTAGTATCTTGGAAATCGGGTATGGTGTTTTTATGTATAGGGCCACTACCCATCTTGGAGGTAAGGATTTTGTTTGCAATGGCTCTGTTTGTTTTGTTTTGTTGGCAATGCTTAATTAAGAATGATGGGTTCTGTTTTCTTCTAGTTGAGGACTTGAACCAAAGGATTTTGGAATACTTGATTAAAAACAAGCATGGGAAAGACGTGAGCGTGGATCTTGTAAAGCTAAGAATCGAAGCCGAGCGTGCCAATAGGGCATTTAGTAGCCAGCACCAGGTTCGTGTTGATGACTTGTCCGAGCCATTGATTTTCGAGGAGGTATACAACAGCTTGTTGATGGGACTCGTGAACAAGGCCATGGAGGATGCTGGCTTGGAGAAACACCAGATTGATGACATAATTCTTGTTGGCGGGAGTAGCAACATTCCAAAGGTTCAACTCCTCCTCAGGGATTACTTTAATGGGAAGGTGGAACCAAAGAAGAGTGTCAACCCTGATGAAGCAGTCGCTATCGGTGCTGCTGTTGCAGGAGACCTGTTGATGAAGCCGCAACATAGTGCCATGTGTTAACTTGAATTTTCAGTTTGGGTTTCGAATTTGACTTGTCTGAAAGTAACTGGTCAATAGTTCTACATTTCCCTCGTATCTCCTGCCTTGTGTTTTCAATTATTGCATTTTTAAGCTGCTCGAAAAGTAAGTATATAATTAAATATGTAGTAAATTACGTAAAAACTTTCAAAATAGTGTATATATTTGGAAAACTTATTTTACCTGTTAAGGTTTTTCATGTGCTATGTTTTTTTTATATGATTCTTTGTCATTTTCTCAACCGCACATGTTTCTTTGGAACTATACTATTTTAGAATGAAAAAGAAAAAAAATCAAACGTAATCTTTGTAACTATACTATTTTAGAATGAAAAAAGAAAAAAAACTCACACGTTTTACCTTTACTAATGACTCGAGTGTGTTAGTTTTGCATAAAAATAAATACTTGCAAACAAATTGTTTGTTATTGAGTGCAAAGCTAATTTAAAATTAAACGTAACCCTGTTTGAATATCTGGTATAAGATTAAAACATAACTTAATGTTAAAAAATAACTTAAGTTGAAAAATGGCTTCTGTAGCAAGTTTCATTGAGATATTTTGGTTTAAAATATCTACTAACCAGCTTAGAGCAATTTAGGTGTGTAAAGGTTTAGGGTTTCAAATGATTTTGAGATTTTCACTATCGTGTGTTCGGCTTTTTTCACGCGTACCTTCAGGAATTGTTACATTTGATCAACCATCATTGTTATACTTTCAATTAGATCCCATTAGGACTATAATGTTACTAGGAAGTTTGGGTTGTCAAGAATTTGTCAATTACTCAAAACGAATTACGTTTTCGTAATTTTTTGCAATTTGACTTAATAAACCTAGCAATTCTTTAATTAAGCTATGCGATTGGTATATTTCACTTTTATTTGTTGTATATGTGATATTAACTTAATTTTGTCCATTTTAATTTGGTTTTGGTCATTTTTATCTAAATTTCGCGTATTTTCTATTTATGCACACGTCTTTTTTTTTCAGGGGTCTACAGCCATTATGTGGCATAGGGGTTGCCTAACAAATTGGTAACTTGGTGAAGTGACTTATGGAGCGGTCGTTGTCAGAGACTCAGAAGACATGCTCATTTTGGATCCAATGAGCTTGTTGAAATTCAGAAGAATCGACATGACAATTCTATTTCGGAGTCCAATCAGAGTGGCAGGCGGATACGATCAAGAAGCCAAACCGTTTACAAGGGTGGTAGCTTTTGCAATTACTCACAATCTATATGCTGGAGCTGGATCATTTCTCGAAGACATTACACATTGATTGATTTTATGAGTCTAGGGGGAGTTTTAGAGCCCAAGAAGATCTAAGAGACTGATAAAATCAAAAACAAAGTATTCGGATGCTGATTTTCATGTACTTCATGATTTCGTGAACTTTGATTTTCGTGTGCTTAGTATTTCGTGTACGTAGAATAGTATGAATAGTGTAACATCAATGCATTTCAGGTAATTGTTATTGCACATATTTTGTTATTGATATAACACATTATGCTAATTGAATGCTTTGATTTTGAATTATGATATGGACACTGATTTACACTAATGAGAACACACATTAATAGGCATAAATATGACAGTGGATTTCCCAAGATCGAATTAGGATGATTATACTTCATTTTTAGAATTCACAAATGATTCAAGAATAAGAAATCAAACAGAAAATGATAATAACAAAGTTGAGAGGGATTGCAGACAAACTTGATTTACTTGAAATCAATACAGTTTGCATACATGAGTTACATACATTTGTTCGACCCTTTACATCTATATATAGCAATGATCGCCATAGAGGATAACGGATATGTCAACCGGAGATGATAACCGTCACAATCGTTTCCTCATTGACCTTTGGACCTAATTTTGGAACTATTTACAATACAATCATGGGCCTTTTCAATAACGTTCCTGCCCACATTACTACTTAAATAAAACAAACGTTTGACCCATAATTAAATAGTTATAAACTAGATAAACCTCAATGGATTATGGGCTAACAATAAACCATGGGGAATTTAGTTTGTAATATAACTAGACATACCCATAGTGTTTATTGCAGAATTGAATACGTATGATATCTTTGGTTTAATTGGGATTTGTAGTAGTGTAGGATTCTATCACCATATTAACGGGGTTAGGGTCAAAGGACTTAAACTGTAAGGGTTTTTAAACATAAAGTATGTTTTCCGATATTTTTAAAGTTAAAGGACATCTACTAAAAAATGATATAAAAATAAAGGACGAAAAGTGTAATTTACTCTAAAAAATTATTGATGAATTAAGACATCATATTAGTCAATTCATTCATGTTGATCATACTATGCAACACTCATAACAGTTTTCATTGCACATTAGCACTCCATAATATCACATATCATTAAACATACCTTATCATCATCGTCGTATGATGTCATACTTTTCATAAAAACTATCGTGGTAAAATACTTCACTGGATACTATCATGCTAAACATTCTAATGCATGTACGTACGTACGTACGTATCACAAGTAAGCTCAGTTTTTCATAAGCCTCAACTCCAAAAATTTGAATTCCTCTCTAGTATGCCGATTTCTCATTCCCGTGACTCCCTCTACAGATTTACTCCCCCTCTCAAATTAGGTTTTAGTTTTGGTTTGGAGTTTCACATAGTCACGCCTCCCGCCTCCCGTCTCCGCCCCTCCGGCCTCCCGTCTCCGCCTATCCGGATATATCATATATATTATTAAAATGAATCATCCTTTATTATATAACGACGTCGTTCCTTAGAATTAGGGATGTTCAGTTTTCGAATTGGGCTCGAAAAACACCAAGTTGAAATTTGATTCGACTTTTCGTATTCGAATTCGATTCGAAATTCAAATTCAAATTAATTATATTTTTTTATTTTATATATAAAGTAGTTACTATATTTAAAAATTAGGCTTTTTAGTTAATTATGTGATTTAGTTTATAAAAACTAAAAGCCTATTACACAAATGTAACTTTAATTATAAAATATCCATAATTTTAACACTTTTAAATACGCTAAACTTAAACATCAACAACAAAAGCATCTATTGTGAAGCTCAAATTTTTGTGGCTGTGAAGCTCGAAAAATTGGTCATTTTTGTTGTTAATTTCTAATATTTTGATTACTTGTCACTTTCTGTTTTTTGTATGTTATCATTGTCATTATATATTGAACTTTTAACATTTTACTAGTTTGAATGATATCTCTAATATTACAACGTAGATGTTGATTATTTGATATTTAGATGTTTAAGGTTTTGATTCTTGATATTTTGAAAATATAAAGATAGCAAGTATAAACAATTTTTTAATTAAATTCAAATCAAACCAATTCGAATTCTTATCGGATCTGAATTTGAATTCGGAATGGTTAACTCGAATTGATTTAGAATTCGAATCGAATTCAGATGCTCTTAAAAATTCAAATTCGAAATCAATCAATTCGAAATATTCGAGTTATTCGAAATTAGATTCGATGAACACCCCTACTTCGCATTATACAGTGGAAGACAAGCATACTCTTTAGTATACCCCTAATAAAACCCTTTGTAAAACTTTATCAAGAGACCAAACATATGTTATGCCCCCAAACCCTTTTGCGATTCTCATTTTGTTTCCACTGTTTAACACCGTCCACCGCCGCTTATTATCGCCAGAATCATCTCCATCGGTACAGATGGGGAAAGCTGCAAACTTAGAATCAAAGTCTTCACTCTCAATCATTAAAGAAGATGCGTATCTTCACTCAGTCATCCCCAAACGAGTCGAACTGTTTGAATACATCAAATCTCAACACGTTGCACATCTCCGCTTAATTTCCAGTGATCCCATCATGTAAGTTTTGAATTTGTGTTGTTTGACTGTTAAGTTCTTTTAAGCATAGTGTCGAGTAGTTGGCGTGTGTCGGTTGAGACAAACCGATTGGCTGCTTATTAACAATGTTAACGTTTGTCGTTTTTATCATTAATTTCATTAATATAATATTATTTTTGTTTTAACAAATACACGTATGAAACAAACACACTATATATACAAATTAAACAAATAAACAACCAATCAAAACAAACACAGTGTATCGATGTGAAACCGTCATTCTCTTTTCCAATATGACCATAGAAGTCCCCTCCTATACAGACCTTCTCTTCATTTGGTATGGTTCTCATGACTTCGTCCATACAATCCCAGAACTCTCTCTTCTCGCTCTCCCCTAACCCGACTTGTGGTGCGTAGGCACTCACTACTGCTACCACTTTCTCACCCAGCACCATCCTTAGCACCGTGATTCTGTCATTGTACCTTCTGATCCCTACCACCGTGTGTTGCAGTTCTCTTGCGGCTAGGAACCCCACTCCATTCTTTGCTCCGTCTGCACCTGAATACCACAACTTGTACCCATTATACTCTCCTCTTCTGTTCCCCTTCCCCCTTGTCTCTTGTAGGCATGCTACTTGTACTCTGCACCATCTTAGTACATCTACTTATAACTCCAACAGCTTTCCGGTCAGCATTCATATGTTCCATAACCCTACCCGTAGAGTACAGCCTCCCTTTCCCCCTACCCGCACCTCCCCTCCCGGGACATGATCTCAAGAAAACATGTTGCACTCTACTATCTATGTTGTAAGATCAACCAAACCCCAATCAAAGTAAATAAGAGGAATGGCTGAGTGCAACCTGTACTAGTAGTAATGCACCCAATGATACAGCAACATACAATGAACCCACAAAGTAATATATATATATATATATATATATATAGGGGAGGGATCATGAGAAAAATCTCTTGTTTTAAGAAAACCATATATATATATATATATAGGGGAGGGATCATGAGAAAACTCTCTTGTTTTAAGAAAACCAAGAAAACTTCTATCAATCAATCAAATAATTTATAATTATTTTTATTTAATTTTTATTTAAAGGGCATTTTAGTAAAATGATCAATCCACTATTTTTAGTAGTTACCCTTTTAATTTAAATTCCATAATTTCCTCTCAATTTCAATATCACGTCCCTCATCTAATTTTGTCAAATCACCAACTATGTAATCTTACACCCACTAATTTGGGTAACTAATTAAATCCCTTAAATCTCTCATTATTTTCTTTAAATCTCTCATTATTTTCTCACTACGCCAATCTTCAACAACCATACCACTACATGCATCATCTTCCTGCTCAATGGGTTTTGTATGATCATGCTCCTTATAACACAATGCCCATATTCAACCCTTATTATGCTCCATCAGTTTTCAATCCCCCAAATGCCGATCAACTATCATTTACACTTTTTGTACTCTATCATCAAACCCTAGAAGACGTGTTCTTGCCAGACGCACATGATCAATCTTTGATGAATGAGTATGAAGCTTTGTTGGAAGAAAGTTTGCTCATACTAGAGTTAGATTCATATCCGGAACCGCAACGATTAACCGCCGGAATGAGCCGTGGTTCGGTTTATCAGACGAATAGATTCAAAGCATCTGCATGTGTATACAGCAAACTGTGAAGGTGAAGAGGCGGATGTTTGTTCGATTTGTTTTGGACGAATATGAGGTAAAGATGGGGAGACTCGAATGTGGACATCAATTTCATGAGGGATGCATCAAGCGTTGGATGTTATCCAAGAACCATATGTGAGAGATCTAAGAGTCAATTGATGATTTTGTTACTTAAAAGTCATGTTACGGATGAGGATTGAGAGTTTGGACAACATATATGATGATATGTGCTTTCATTTGTTCTTTTTGTTTTATTACATATATGTAATCATGTGATATGTGCTTATATTTGTTCTATTTGGTTGATAACATATATGTAATCAGAAGATATATGCTTACATTTGTTTTTGTCAGTGTTGTAAAAATCGACCTAGGCGGCCGCCTAGGCGCTAGGCGCCCACCTTCTGTGTAATTTTTGGCCTAGGCGGTGCTAGGCGCTAGGCGGTGCTAGGCGGTCTAGGCGGGGCCTATGCGGTCTAGGCGGGGCCTAGGCGGCCCGATCAGATTTTTATTTTTTTTTCACTTTTTTGACTTTTTTTGGCTTTTTTTTGACTTTTTTATGGTAAAAAGGGACCCATTTCATGATTATTTAGACATTTCTCAATCAAAAATCTTTAATATGTCTATGAAACATCGAATTCAAGCAGTTAACATCGAAATTTATCTCTAAACTTTGAACTCAGTGTTTAAGTTTGCACTTTAAAGTACTTTTTTTAGTATATTTAAGTATATTTTTTAAAATTATTTGAAGTATTATATTAAATTATTGATATTGATGTGTGTATATAATATGTATTTGTAAAATTACATATAAAAATTCCAATCCGCCTAGCGCCGATTAATCCCGATTAATCCCTAGGCGGTACCTCGCCGCCCGACTAGCGCCTAGCGACTTTTACAACCGTGGTTTTTGTATGGTTGATTACATATATGTAATCAGATCATATGTGTTACAGTTGTTCTTTGGTTGATTACATATATGTAAGCAGTTTTACTCAATGGTTATGAATGATGTTGATTGTCTTTATACACCAATTATGATTTACACACACGTAATCATGTTACATATGTGCTTACATTTTGCTAGTTCAGGTGATTACATATATGTAATCAGATAATATATACGAGCACATATACTTTTGATAATTACATATGTTTAATCAAATTGAATGTACGAACACGATAACTTTTATAGCAGTTGTAAAAAAAATATTTACTAGTATTTTGAAAAATAAATAAATTTGATTTTTTAAATGTAATTTATAAAAGAAGAGAGAGAGAGAAATAATTACAAAAATAAATAGGAGAGAGAATAAATAAATAGGAGAGATAAAATATGTTATGTTCCTATACTACCCTTTATTGCTAATAATAAATCATAAGAATCTTAATTAATTACATAAATGTCATTGTTTAATTATAGCCATTAATCAATTTGATCAATGGTTATAAATGAGTTTTCTTAGTTTTTTTGAAAACAAAGGTTTTCTTAGGAGCCCTTCTCTATATATATATAGGGTATGGAATTTTTAATAACCCATCAAATATGTGATAACCCATTAACCATCATCCAATGGTTATTTGAAAAAGGTAAGTGTGTAGGATCGTGACACGTGTCAATTCTTTTGTCTTTAGTATGAAGGGCATTTAGGGCATTTGTCATTTATGTAAAGTTTACCCCATTTTTTTTAAACATTCATAACTTTTTTATACTATATTATTTTTTAAAAAAAATTGCACCATTATACTCGTCTCATTTTTCTCTTTAATTTCGTTATAGTCTCGACTATTTTTTTTTTTATTTTTTTGATGTCATGTATTTACATCATTGTAACGAGCTTAACGATATCAAATTAATTAGAAATTTTTTCTAACAATGGTAAATTACAGTAATGTAACACAAAATGAAATAATTTACAATGACATAATTAACGGTGACGTAACACATTATTTACCGTGATGTAATTTTCTCTTTAATTCCCGTTATAATGTTGACTAGTTTTTTTAATTTTTTTTCTCATTGCCCATTATTAACATCGATATAACGAGCATAAATATAACACATTATTTTGAATTTTTTTCTAACAATGATAAATTACAGTGATGTAATTAATATAACACATTATTTTATTTTTTCTCTAACAATGATAATTACAATGATAAATTACAGTGATGTAATATAACACATTATTTTGATTTTTTTTCTCTAACAATAATAATTATAGTGATGTAATTTATCATTGTTCGAAAACAATTCAAACTAATTTGTTGTATTTAGGCTCGTTACAAATTAGGGATGAGCAAAAAGCAAAAAAATACCGAACCGAAACCGAATTAACCGAAAAAACCGAACTGGAACCAAATTAACCGAAAAAACCAAAACCAAATTTTACGTCAATGTAAATTACATCACGATAAATTACGTCAATGTAAATTACATCACTGTAATTTATCATTTTTAAAAAAGTTTTAAATAAATTTGTTATATTTAAGCTCGTTACAATGATGTAAATATAGGGCATCTAAAAAAAGTAAAAAAAAATTAGTCGAGACTATAACGGAATCAAAGAGAAAAATGAGACGAGTATAATGGTGCAATTTTTTTAAAAAAATAATATAGTATAAAAAAGTTATGAATGTTTAAAAAAAAGGGGGTAAACTTTACATAAATGACAAATGTCTTAAATGCCCTTCATACTAAAGACAAAAGAATTGACACGTGTCACGATCCTACACACTTACCTTTTTCAAATAAACATTGGATGATGGTTAATGGGTTATTACATATTTGATGGGTTATTTTTTTAACCTTCCCCTATATATATATATATATATATATATATAGGATATGGTTCAAATAAGAACCAACCTTAATTGAGTAAACTCAATAACTCAAATCTATTGGTTAATTAATTTTAATTACTTAAAATACAAAAGGGTATTTTGGTCACTTGTTTTAATTACAAATATCAGATTTAATAATAGAGTGACAAGTGTCACACTCTTAAAAACCATTCATTTTCATATTTTTTAAATTAAAGTTCCCCCTTGATTTTTATACACTTATAACTTTTTTATAATATGTTATTTTTTTATAAAAATTGCATCATTTAACTCGTCATATTTTTCTCGTTAATTCTATTATAGTCATGCCGTATTTTTTTTTCGAACGTTCGTAATTACACCAACGTAGCGAACAAAAAATGTAATTACGAACACTTTGAAAAAATTCAGTTCTTTACATCAATGCCGTATTTTTCTCGAACACTCGTCATATTTTTCTTGTTAATTCTATTATAGTCATGACGTCTTTGAAAAAATGTAATTACGAACACTCGTCATATTTTTCTCGTTAATTTTATTATAGTCATGCCGTATTTTTTTTCGAACGTTCGTAATTACACCAACGTAACGAACAAAAAATGTAATTACGAACACTTTGAAGAAGTTCAGTTCGTTACATCAATGTTATAGCTCGTTACATCAGTGTAATTATGAATACTTTGAAAAAATTCAGTTCCTTACATCAATGTTACAACTCGTTACATCAGTGTAATTTCGAAAATTTTGAAAAAATTTGACAAGACTATACTTGAATTAAAGATAAAAATATGACAAATTTAATGGTGTATTTTTTATTAAAAAATAATAATGTATATAAAAGTTATGAAGGTATAAATAATTGGGGGGTAAACTTTTAAAAAAAAAAATGAAATCAAGTACATCCATCTTATACCCAAAATACCCTTAAACAAATCTCATCCACTCATTTTTTTCAGAATTAATATGGACCACACATTTTAAATTTATTTTATTAAACAACCAATCAAATTGGGTTTATAAGTTATCTCAATTAGCATGGGTTCTCATTCACTCCTTTCCCATATATATATATATATATATATATATATATATATATATATATATATATATATATATATATATATAGGGAAGGGTATAAAAAATAACCCTCATCTTTTGTTACAACTACATAACCCATTTCAACCAATCATAAATTTACACATAAGCTTTTCATTAAAATATTAAAAAGGGCATCCTAGTCATTTTACCTTTATAAGTTTTCCCCCCATCTTTTTTAAACATTAATAACTTTTTTATAATATATTATTTTTTTAAAAAAATTGCACCATTATATTCGTCTCATTTTTCTCTTTAATTCCGTTATAGTCTCGACTAATTTTTTTTTACTTTTTTTAGATGTCCTATATTTACATCATTGTAACGAGCTTAAATATAACAAATTTAATTAAAACTTTTTTAAAAATGATAAATTACAGTGATGTAATTTACATTGACGTAATTTATCGTGATGTAATTTACATTGACGTAAAATTTGGTTTCGGTTTTTTCGGTTAATTTGGTTCCGGTTCGGTTTTTTCGGTTAATTCGGTTTCGGTTCAGTTTTTTTTTGGCTTTTTGCTCATCCGTAATTTGTAACGAGCCTAAATACAACAAATTAGTTGGAATTGTTTTTGAACAATGATAAATTACATCACTATAATTATCATTGTTAGAGAAAAAAAATCAAAATAATGTGTTATATTACATCACTGTAATTTATCATTGTAATTATCATTGTTAGAGAAAAAGTAAAATAATGTGTTATATTAATTACATCACTGTAATTTATCATTGTTAGAAAAAAATTTAAAATAATGTGTTATATTTATGCTCGTTATATCGATGTTAATAATGGGCAATGAGAAAAAAAATTAAAAAAAAACTAGTCAACATTATAACGGGAATTAAAGAGAAAATTACATCACTGTAAATAATGTGTTACGTCACCGTTAATTATGTCATTGTAAATTACTTCATTTTGTGTTACATTACTTCATTTTGTGTTACATTACTGTAATTTACCATTGTTAGAAAAAATTTCTAATTAATTTGCTATCGTTAAGCTCGTTACAATGATGTAAATACATGACATCAAAAAAATAAAAAAAAAAACTAGTCGAGACTATAACGAAATTAAAGAGAAAAATGAGACGAGTATAATGGTGCAATTTTTTTAAAAAAATAATATAGTATAAAAAAGTTACGAATGTTTAAAAAAAAAGGGGTAAACTTTATATAAATAACAAATGTCCTAAATGCCCTTCATACTAAAGACAAAAGAATTGACACCTGGCACGATCCTATACATTTACCTTTTTCAAGTAACCATTGGATGATGGTTAATGGGTTGTAACAAAAGATGAGGGTTATCAAAAATTCCATGCCCTATATATATATATATATATATATATATATATATATATAGGTTTAGGTTATAACAAAAAAGATTAGATTTGTGATAAGTGTGAGAATGATTGTGGGATTGACATGGTATTCATCTAATACTTTAAAAAGAATATTTTGGTAATTATGTTATATGCTTCTTGTTATTGTGTAATATACCTATATTATTATGTTTTTATCTCATAATTTTCATTTTGTCATTGTATTTTAAACATTAAATAAATTATTGTTATTCACTTTTTTATGTTTGAAGTATTAAAGGTAGATAATTGTGTTATTTCATCATTGTGTTTTATAAAATCATAATTTTATAAAACACAATTATCTTAATTTAAAAAAAAATACATTTTGGTCATCGTATTTTATGTTTAGATAATTGTGTAATATACGTATCATTGTGTTTACGTTCTTGTCATTGTCTTATATGTATTCATTATTGTGTTATACATTTAACTCATTTTTGTGTTTTATATTGATTTTTATATACTAAATATATTTATTTTTTTATATTTTCCATGTTAGAAGTTCACAATTGTGTTATTTCATGTTATTATGTCGTGTATTTATCATTGTGTTCTACATCTTTTACTATTTGATTTTATGTTTTCATTGGTTTTTATGTATTAAATAAATTTGTTGTTTTCTTATCATTATTTTAACATATAAAACGTATGTGATTGTGTTGTTTCACCATTATTCTTTTTAAAGCTTATCACTTCAGAAAAATAGTAAGAAACAATGACGAGCAAAAATACACAATCACGGACAAAAAAACAAGCGTTAGCTCGCGAACTTTTATCCACTGTTTTTTCGCTTTAATGCCATACAAAAAGGATTCCATTTAAATTTCAAACGATACAATTTCCTCTCTTCGTATGTGTGACACGATAATAACAAAAGTCAATGACAATTGCTACGTAGGGTGGGTTTATATTTAATTCAACCAATTTTTGCATATGGTCGATTGTGTGTGATATTGCCTAGAGTTAAATGTAAAAATTGACTTTAAGTTATTTATAGATGGCAAAGATGACAAAAATTACCAACAAAGCAACAAATATCATGTGCAAAGAATTATTTAGAGATTTCTACATTTTACTTGTATTTATATATTTTATTGTTTTACGTAATAAAAAGACTAGTTATGTAAATTTGTGTACACATTATATATATATTTTTGTTAACATTATAAAATTATGTATTTTCTCTTATTCAAATGTAAAATGAGTCTATAACCTAATCATCTAGTATACCCAAGATAGTGTGTGTTTCGGGTAAAAATTAACAAGTATAATTTTTAGCAAAATCGAATTAGTTTAGTGGGGATTTGTGTTTTACAATCAAGAAAACAGTTTATAAGTAAAGTTTACAAAAAATATCCTTGAGGATCCCTAGGGATATTTCAGAATATAAAATGAAATAAACAGCTTACACACGAGATTTATGCAAGGAAAATCCCTTAATCCCTTAGGATTGACGGCATAAAAACCTCAGGAGGTGACAATCGTCACTCTGCCTTGTTCTTATTAATACCGAAATAATATTACAATACAAGAGCACAATGAATCGATCACTAACTGTTGAGAACTGTGAATCTCGCTAATATGATCAAGAAATACTCTGTAGTAAGCTAAGTGAGATGTGTGTGTTCCTATATCGATATTGCCTCAATTTATAATCATGAAAACAATACAACGGTAATCTAAGTTAGTTCCACAATATCTGGTCCAACTACAAGTCATGCGCCAACTGATTCCTTGTGACCGTTGCTGACTTCTCCATGTAGTCCACGATTTTCTCCATATTCCGGATAAATAGGAACAACCTTTGCCATCAACCTGTTGACTCAGTTCAAAAGTTAATAGCACATGCTGAATAATAAAATAACAATAATTAAATATAAATCATTATTATTTACTATTCGAGTTATCAGATCATAGAAATTCATATACGCAAATACTCCTGATTATCCCGAAATATTCCATATTCCTAATTATTCCAAATTATAAGACTAAATTTTTTCAGGTATAACAATTGTCCCCAAATTCTTATCACCGTGATAACTTGTGGTAAGAATTTGAAAATAACCGTTTAATTTGGCTCTTGATTCAAAATTTGAATTTTAAATTGTGATGTGAATGTTGACAAGACAGTTATGATGGTGGCGGTTTCCCACATATTCCCAACCGTTTGCGCAGGATATAATGATCATCTCGCCTTCTTTAGATGCCATCATCTTCAACCAGATCTTGCGGTAAGTCCTTCTTCTTTCTCTCAATTTTTAATTTTTCTTCATCGAAAATGTCTAGATCATCTTCTTCTTCTGATTTCAATTCTGATGGTTTCACTGATCAAAACGTTTTGGCTTTCAATCGTCGAAACAGAAATGCTTTTAATGACGATCGAATCGAACTGCTTCGTCTTTCAAAAACTTTCCCTGATGAAACCATTTTCCATGATTTCTCTGAAAAACTCAAAGCCGATCATGTTTCTCCTACTTGGGTATGTTTTCCAGAATATCCCTTTACTTTAGGTTTGAAATTTCCTTTTCCCGATATTATCACCAATTTCTTCTTGGTTACTAAGCTCTGTTTTCCCCAACTCATGCCTATGGGATGACGCCTTCTTTATACCCTTGATCAACTAAACCAACATTTTGGTTTAGATATTGGTGTTCCCGAAATAGCTCTAATGTACCAACTGAGAACCCATGGATCATTAAGTTTCGTTCTTCAAAGAAGAAGTGGGGCTCCTATTCTAATTTCAGGAATCACTCTGAATGAGGATGAATGGAGGAATAGGTTTTTTTTTTGTGAAAAGAAAGTCAATTCCCAATGGGGAACTTCTTCCTCTCAAGTGGGTGGAAAAGGTTAGGATCCTAAGGATTTTTTTATATTAATTTTGATTTATTATTGTACCATTTTACTTATTCTGTTTTTGTTATTTACAGCTTCCAAGTTTGAATCAATCGTAGCAGAAGAAGAAGAAAGCAGGAACAAGATTCGTTCCTTGTTGTTAATCGACGAGCAATATAGAAAATTTGGTGCTAATCTCGAAGCAGCTACTCCAATGGCCTCAGGTATGAGTAATAACATTTTACAATATTCTTAAATATTCTTATTTATTTCTAAGTATCCTGATTTCTTTTGCAGAATCAACTTTCGACCTCAAAGACCTCAATGCCTTCTTTGCTGTGAAAAAAGAGAAGACAAGTCATGTTGCCCCCAAATCACGTGCCATGACTACTCGCTTCTCCAAGACGGCCAAAAAACGAAAAGGGGTAGACACTTTCGACCTCGTAGAGCCTTCTGACCTATCTGTTCCTGAACTCCTGAACAAGGTATGTTATTTATTTTGTTGTTAACATAATATACCTACATATTCTGAAGGATCTTATTTGGTAGGTCTCTGCCAAATATGCTTTTGAGAAGGAGCAATTTGACAAACAGGTTGAGGACCTTGAAGATCAAAAGAAGATCTTCATTTCTAAAGCCAGTCATTATGAGAAGGAGCTTGTCAAGGTCAAGAAACAAATGAAAGAAATGGAGGCCTCCTATAAGCTCCAGTTCAAAGAACACAGTGAAGGGGCTAAAAAATATGCTGCCATTGTTGTGCTAAGGGCCAAAATCCAAATGGCGAACCATGCTATAACCGAAGGTACGGAGTCATGGGCCAAGGATATGCGAGAATGGGGCAAGATATTGGCGAATCTAGCTGGCGACAAGGCAAAGGCTTCTGTGGAGGTGACCAAGGCGGGCGAGGCAGTTAGTCTTTTGGATAACACCTTTGTGTCTTTTATTTTTAGATATTCTTATATATCATGAAGTATCCCGAATACTGTTATTTTGTTCCTGGAAAGTATTCTCAGATATTTATAGCAGATAACTTGTACTTACGTAAATACATTAACTAATACCAATGTTTTATTTAGTTTGATTTGATATTTAATTGTTTACATGTTCATTACATGAATTTTCAAATGATTTTTACTTAGCTTTTGCGCGCAAGCTTTCTTGGGCATACATAGGAATAATCGAGAATAATCTAATATATTTTTGTACCGATTGAATATGTCATTTATTCCAAGGTTTTAAAATACTATTATAGATTTTAATAATTCCTTAAGTGTAATTTTTTTCGAGGACATATTAGGTATTGGTTATTGTTAATTGAAATATTCTTACTTATTCTCAAATATCCTTGATTATCTTTGATATTTTAGATTTTTTTAATATCTTTCATGAATATTATAACGTTTGATCAGGTACTTATTATTTGTAGTTGATAATATATTGAATACCTATGAACTAAAATTTTCAACTATTCTTATGAGTTTTTAGGTATCTTCGAATATAATATTCTGATTATTTCGCAGGTCGTATATGTGACTAACCCTTGTACAATTTTCATAAAAATCAGATTTCGAATATGTATAAATTAATCATAATTAATTATACATGGTTTAAAATGTTCAAATACTCTCAATATTTCTATTGAGGAATTTTAGAATACTTTTTCTTAAGTTTAATCTATATTAGATATACTTAGGAATAACTAAGAATAACTTAAGCCATACTTAGCCTAGTCTGACTAGAGTCTTAATCATATAAATGATTATAAATAACTTAGGCATATGTCTAAGTGTATTAATATTGTGTTATCATTTGCTTAAAGTTTCCTTAGTACGTAAAGCAACTGTTAATTTAATTTAACATATCCCTAAATAGAAATTTGCATATAACATATTCCTAAGTAAAGATAAGTGTAATGTATACTATCATAAATATAATTCCAAGTTGAAATCATCGTGAATAAAGAATGTCATGGTATACTAAAAGAGTTGAGAAACAAATACCAATTTCGCGAGATAGTAGGTTTAGTTTGAAATCTTCTTCATTCCTGTCAAAACATCAAAAGAATTTCATACCTGAATATCCCCAAGTATGCTGCGATATTCCTAGGTATCCTTGAAAGTTAGTCCTGCATAAATAGAAAAACAAGAAAACTCGGGACAAGCCCAAGATACTGGCGACAAGGCCGATTAAACAGGCGACTAAGGCCGAAATTACTGGCGACTATGGCTGGAATACTAGCGACTAAGGCCGGAATACTGGCGACAAGGCCGTTTAAACTTGCGATAAGGCAGAGAGATACTGGCGACTAAGGACGGAATGCTGGCGACTAAGGCCGGGATACTGGCGACTAGGCCGGAATTCTGGCGACTAAGGCCTGGTTGTATAGCATATGAATGCTATAATTCGGAGGATCCCTGGTAATAGTCTTTGAAAATGAAATTGCCAGCCACTCATGCGTGTACTGGTCCCAAAATCTCCAACTATACCGGGATATTTCGGAGGATCCTTAGTTATAACCCTTGATAATGAAATTGTCTGCCACTCATGTGTGTACTGGTCCCATTATCTCAGACTATAATAGGATAAACGTGCGCAACTGGCGAGGGTATGAACCCTAAGTCTTCATGAGAGACAAAAGTCTCTTGAGTTTTAATTTCAGGTCAAAACTTTGCAACTAGACATAAAGTCAGTGCGGGGTCTTCTACAGTTTTGATTTCAGGTCAAAACTTTGCATCTAGACATAGAGTCAGTGCGTGGTCTTCATCAAGTTCTGATTTCAGGTCAGAACTTGGGTTAAGACATAAAGTCTCATCTCTTCTCCTACTATACCTACAAAACAATAAGATTTTTGCATAGCTGGGAATCAGGAGACCTGATGCCCCTTAGATGCTTAAGTTAGTAGCATGATAATTAGGAATATACAGGAATCGATAGGAATATATTAGAATAAATAGGAACATTTGGAAATATAAGCACATATTATAATGTAATAATCCTTTAAAGTTTGATACAATAAGCCTTATATAAAGTATAACTTAAGATGAATGACATTTCAAGATCTTGGAAGAGGTTCTCCTTCCAAGTTGGTTAACTTATATGCCCCTTTTCCAGCTTCGGATTCGATCTTATAAGGTCCTTCCTATTTTGGAGCAAGTTTTCCATCAGCTGGATTGGTGGTATTTTGGAATGCCTTTCTTAAAACCAGATCTCCAACTTGGAATCTACGTATTCTAATATTCTTATTATAGGATTTGGCTATATTTTGCTGATATGTTGCCATCCTTATTCTTGCAATATCCTTAAGTTCATCAATAGTATCTAGATCCTCATATAGTATTTCCTTTTTGGATTCTAGATTTTGTAAACTTGATCTTGCAGTAGGGACAACCATTTTAGTTGTGAGAACAGCTTCAGAACCATACAATAAAGAGAATGGTGTTTGACCAGTTGCATTCTTTGTGGTTGTTCTGTCAGCCCATAGGACAAATGGAAGTTCTTCAGCCCACTTTCCTTTCTTGGATCCCAACTTTTTCTTAAGGTTGTTGATGATGATCTTGTTGCTTGATTCTGCCTGGCCATTAGCTTGAGGATGAACAGGTGTAGAGGTTATCATCTTTATGCCCCAACTTTCACAAAAGTTTGTAGTCTTTTTGCCTATAAACTGAGTTCCATTATCACAAGTGATTTCTGCGGGTATCCCAAATCTAGTCAGGATATTTCTCTTTATGAATGAGATTACTTCTTTTTCTCTAACTTGCACAAAGGCTTCATCCTCAATCCATTTTGAGAAGTAATCTGTCATAGCAAGCGTAAACACCTTTCCTCCGAGTGCTTTAGGTAACTTACCTACTATATTCATTCCCCATTTCATGAATGGCCATGATGAGACTATTGGATGTAGAGGTTCAGCTGGTTGATGAAGTATATTGCTATGTCTTTGACAAGCATCACACTTCTAGGAATAAGACATTGCGTCTCTTCTCATGGTTGGCCAGAAGTATCATGTTCTCAGGATCTTTGGGAATAATGTTCTACCCCAAGTGTGATTTCCACAATCTCCTTCGTGGAAATCTTTCATTACTTCCAAACTTTTGGGTTTCTCCAAACACCTTAAGTATGGGCCTGCTATTGATTTTCTATATAAGATATCCCGTATGATTGTGTATCGAGATACTTTTGCTTTAAAAGGCTCTAGGATTTGTTTCTTTATTAGGTATTTTTCCTATTTGAAGATAGTTCTTAATAGGGATAGTTCAGGATATTTCATGTACTTCTGAGTGATGAACGTCAGTATTATCATGTTCAATATTCTGATCTATGTCCAGCATCTCTATCGCTGGTCTTAAAATATGTAGGATAGGAATATTAATATCCTCAGGAATCCTTAGGGATGATGCTAAGTTTGCTAGTGCATCTGCTTCAGCATTCTCATCCCTCGTCACTTGTGTGATATCAAAGTTGTAAAAATATCCTGCAATATCCTTAACTATCTCTAAGTATTTCGCCAATTTATCTCCCTTAGTCGTGTAAGAACCGTTAAATTGATTGGCTATCAATAGGGAATCGACAAGAACATGTAGGTTTCTAATGTTCATATCCCTAGCCAATTGAAGTCCTGCTATTAGGGCTTCGTATTCTGCTTCATTATTAGTTTCTTGAAATTCACAACTATTCGATTAGGGTATTATGTCCCCCTGTGGCGATTTTAGTATGATGCCTAGTCCTGTTCCTCTCACATTTGAAGATCCATATGTGAACAAAGTCCACTCACCAGTATCTTCATATAAGAGTTTGATTTCCAGGTCCACCTCTGGTTGTAGATCACTACTAAAATCAGCCACAAAGTCTGCTAATGCTTATGACATAATTGTTGTCCTTGGCAGCCCAAAAACCACACAAAATGGTGGTGGTAGGCGACGACCACTAGGGTTTTGGGAGAAGAAGAGTGAGTTAAAGAGCGGTCATCAAATGTGGTGATTTGATCTAGATTAAATAGTCAAATAAGATCCACATTTTTAGGATCTAGGAATTACCAATTCAAAATTGGAATTCCCACCACTTATTTCATATTTAATTCAAATTAAACTATTTTAATTTGATTAAACTCTTTTAGTAATTAAACCATTTAATTACTACTCTCCAATATTACTAACTAACAATTAGTTAGTTGCATTTAATTAAATGTTTAAAGTTTAACTAAATGTCAATTTGTTAACTAACATTTAATTAACAATCCCTCATAGTAAAGTTCCAAACTTTATTTGTTTAGCGAATTAGTTATCTCTATAATTAATTCCCACCGATTATTATTTCATAAATAATAAAAGCCAATTCGATAAAACCGAAAATTCCTGATCGTATATTATGTTTAACAATTAAACATAAAGTCGTTGCCTTCCAAAGTGTAACTCTTTGGATCATACCTTTCATAGCAACGTTGAACTTATCGTTAATCGGACATCCAATATCCAACAGACTCCCACTTGGACGATTCATCGACTAAGTGATTCAACGTAGACAGTGTTGGACGCCTAGCTGCATCACGCTGCCCCTAGTAAGGTATGACTTCTTAAGTCGACCAAAACTCCTTAGTTTAAGTAAATCTTTACTTTAACTAATAATTATAGTCTCAAATAACCTTTATCTGTATATCCTTTCTATTTATATATTCCTTGAACATGAGACATGGATCTTTCTTCAATCTCATATATTGTTCAAGTATTCTCATTCTCATTCTCAATTTAAAATGATTCAACAAACTACTTTTAGTTTGAGCGTGGCCACACGTTTACATCAGTTTAAATTAATGAGGGCGCCAGAATATCTTCTCTTATCTGTATAAGAGTATAGAATCCCTTTGGCAGCATATAACTCCAACTTAATCTTAGAATCGTTCCAATCGTTACCCTTATTACTGCCTATTTTTCAAGACAACGTTAGATAAGATCAAAGAGTGACCTTTGATTAATGTTAGTTCAATATACTCCTTGGGTCTAAGGATATATGTGTATATCGAATATACTTCAATATCAAAACATCTTATGACAACAATCCATGAAGAACGTTTTGAAGTGATTTACGTCCGACATCATTCTCTAATGAATGCCTATGAATCTTGGTTCTCAACACTTGAGCTTTTATCACTATAAACTAACCAAGCATTCAAGTAGTCTTAATTCAGATTGATTTCCATAAATCTGATCGACTACGGACATTTAGAATACTATATTCAAAGATACTAAAATGTACAAAATTTCGAATTTTGAAACATAAATCATTTTGCCTTTAACCATTAAATCAAAATAAACATTCAATGTTTCATGTTTTGATTGTAAAGCACCCAATACTAAAGTTAAATCAGATTCCCCATCTAACATATCTAATATCTATTTATCAGCCTTATCCTCATATTCAGCTCTTTAAATAGATTTAGTGAACTGAATTGCTAGATTCTGATTTATGAATTTTATTTATTATTATGTCTTTCTTTCAGTTCTTTCTCATAATGCTTCTACTATAATATGACTACAATTTCATAGTCTTAGCTATGCTATATTGTTGCCATATGATTTCTCAATCCATTCCTACTCATTAGGAATCTTATTGAGATTAGTAATGAACTCTTTCATTCTAAGCATTCTGATGCGTTTATTTGTGTTCTCTAACCTTTAGTGAACTCTTCATGCTTTGACATAGATAATTTGCATGTGACTCTTCATCTTATGCAATATTCATCTAAGATTTTATTTTCAATCTCTATTGAAAATGTCATTGGATAAAATATATATTAACCATTAATATATATTCAATTTTATCAAATAAAATTGTTACTTATTTCGTTTAACATCATATGTTAAAGTTTATATCTTTATTATAGAAACTCCTTTCTATAATTAGTATGTCATCTACATACTTACATAATGTTTTCATTAGAATTTACTACGCTCCCACTAGCCTTGACATATATATATGTATAACATCTTTGTCCTTTAGGTAAAACTAACACCTTAGCTTCTTACCATGACAAACATTGCCATTTGAGATGCTTTTATCAACAATGTATTTATCGCAACAAGTTTACCATATTAGGATTTCAAAACTTTCTAATTACTTATAAGAATACTCAGTTAAGGTGTTCTTATGGTAATTCAGTTTTGATATTTAACAACTCTTGCTTACAGAATTTGTAGCATCCTAATACATCAATGTTGATCTTGTCATTGAAATTCTCTAATTTCAACTACGCAACATCTAAATGTTGTTTAAACAAGTCTCTTACTTTGTTTTATCGCATCTTAGTGTTTATGGTTCTTAACTATTTGTCATATTTATCAATCAACTGTTACAACTTTGCAATTTATGGGTTCACAGTGATCCCGTGAGCTTCTGCAGATTTCATGTGTAACAACTGGTTCTTAAACTCATTTAAGATCCATTCAAACATTTTGTGTTGATTGAAACATATATATCATATCATTGCAGAATTGAACTCTTTCAATCTGCCCAATCTAATTTTCAACCATACAAGTCCTTGCATTAGGAAGCAATTGATGAAAATTCTATCTATTCCATTTTAGGGATTTATGATAACTATCTTTATCATTAATGAGGATCCAATTTCAAATAAATTGTTAACAACTCTTTGTTAAATCCTCAAACTCCAAATAGGAATTCATACAGGTTTATTCTACAACTCTTTATATTTACCTGTAATTAAGCTAGTGTAGTAATTCATATGATTAGTTCATTGGGATATTCATTCATTGGACCATATTCAAGAGAAGGACACATTGTGTATTGGTATTTATTAAATTACCTACATCATTGTGTACTTGGTTGTGAAACAGTTTCACATTATATGCATTAATTTAGTAACTGTTGGTTATATCTCATATATAACTATTGATGCATTTAGATCTTCTATTTATTGAAATCTTCTTTGAACTCTTTCAAAGATTTCACTAGGCCATAACCTTATGAAAAATTCATATTTAATCTTTAGACATTTTATGCAACAGAATTGCATTTTAAAGATCACAATCTTTATAACCTTCCTTAAGCATGTTGTGTAATCATCAAACTCTTGTAACAATGAATTCCATTTTCAATTGTTTAGAGATTCATGTATTACAACTTGCTTTAAAGGTTAATCTTGTCTAATTATAATTATTTAAACACTTTAAATTATTCTATTAATATGAATCGTATGTATTGCCTTTATTGCAATTCTATCATATAGAATTCACTTTGCATTATCAATAATTATTATCAATTATGCTATCAAAATATATTATCAAGCATGAATATAATTAATCAATAAATGCATAATTATTACTATAAGCAATATTCTTAGTTAAACTAAGAATGTCAAAATATTCATAATCGTTTTAAACAATTTAAACAATTAATGAAAAATGAATAAAAGAACATTTCTTCTATTTATCTTGTCTTCCATCCCATGGAATTCAAGACTCAAGCTCCTAGCTTATCAACCACCTTGAATACTTGCAAATAATTGAAATAATTGTGACGCTCATATTATTATCAAAGATTTGCCAATTCAAGAAATATGTTGAATGAACAAGGCATACCAGAAGATCCCGGCATATCTGAACTCTTCAGACGCCGAGCAAAAATGTACTTGACCTCATCGCCTAGGTCAATGGTCTCTTCCTCCCACTGCTCAGCACGATCCTCATCTTGGTTTCCTAAACCAAGAGCATCCCCTTGAGTTCATCAATTGTACCTCCAATGATATTTCTTTTGTAACTCTTTACAAAAAGATTCATACTCCTCTGGTAGGAAAATAAGGAAGAAATCAATAGCAATCTCAAGGTTCATGGGATAGCCTAGTTTGCCAATCCTATCAAAAAAGCCTTGCAACCTATCAATGTGAGCCCCTACGTCTCCACCCGGTCTCAAACCCTTTTGGACCTCCTTAAAAATTTCAAATCACCAAAACCTGTTTGGCAGGAAACTCTTCTTGATCTCCTCAATCATCTCATGACTGGAGAGATACATAAGCTGATCCACATATCCAGGAGACACCGAAGTCAATATGAGATATTTTATCTCGCATTCGTGTCCAATGTGCTTCATTCTTTCAGATGTGGTGCATCCTATAGGTGTCTCAAGAGTAATAGGGTTATCCAAAGCATACAACTTTCCTTCTATTCTTAGGACTTTTCTAAGGTGATGCATCCAAGAAAAAAAAATTACTCCCATTGAACTTACTTTGAAATAGATTTATCTTATAAGGTTTAGTAGCATCAATGAAAGACATCTATAAAATTCAAAAGAAAAGTTTTAGTATTTCATGCTTTATATAATCCCAAATTAATTATGACTCATTAACAAAATTAATTAAGAATAGTGAGATCCTGTTTATTTAATGAACAGTGAATTGGCTAAGCTCTCTATTTACTGCTCACAATAATACAGGAGGGTTACGATAACCAATTATGACAATCATAATCCTCAAGTTTTGGGGTTTGTTAGAACACTCATTTCTAACTTTGTACGTTTACCCCAACTATGCCAACTTGACTCTTCAAGTGTACGCCTTACTATTTTTGACTGAATGACTGGCCTAAGTGTATTAGGAATCACGATCATTCCTTTTCAATAAAACCACAGACCTAGTGAAGGGTAAGCACTAACACTAGATGTTAGGTCAAATTGATAAAGTGTCTCAAATCTAAGGTAGCATTTAAAACAAAATGTTTATCCTTTTTCTAACATATATAAACCTATAGCAGGGTAAGCACTAACTCTAGGTTTACATATTTAGAAAATAAACATCTTGACCAATGAGTCATTTAATTACTTTAATTAATTGCTTTTATGCTTCAAAAACATTATGGACAACTAATTTTAAATGAGGATAATTGTGCATTTCATAAAATCACTATTTTATTTATTCGCTATCTAATTGATATTCCTATTTCAATTTTGACCTAATTTGTTTAATACCTTATTAAAACTAAATTGGTCATAATCGCGAATTTGTTAGTCTAACCAATCGTATTGATTTTATTGTTTTAGTTTAAAAACTATTGAACGAATTGAAGCATGACACAAATCGTACAATTTCATATTAACAAAATCATATTTGTTCTTGATTTGCGATAGTTTGAAACTTCTTTCAACTCTTGACTTGATTAGTTTTAAATACCTTATTTAAACTAAGTCGGTAATTATCGCGAATCATTTTAAACTAACAAGTTCTAATTTTATAAAATAAACCTTTTATTTTATAAACTTGATTTATTAAAATAAAACACTTTATTTTAAAACCCCTTTTAAAGTAACTACAAAATTCCTTTTGTATTACTTATCGTTTTGTAATGATTGTGAAAAATTTTGTTTTTACTAGTTTTATATTTCCTAAATATTAAACAACCACAAAAAAACAAAATGCGATTATGAAATGAGCCAAAGTCTCATTTGTTCGGTTTAGTTCGAGTCATCAAACACAAACCGAACGATACTAGGGTTTACAATTCAACTCTTAAATGTTGTCTCCCACTTGATCCAAGATCTCCATCTTCGATCTCCCCGATTGTTTCTATCTTCTGTCTTGTATCCATTGCTTGATTACATTTGTAAAATACAAATCACATTACAAAAAATTGAAACCTATTCTATTACAACGGGTCCAAATACCCGGAGAAAAACAAGATTTCAAAAACCAACCAATCAAACAAAACAAAAGATACAATCACATGGGTCGTATCCTAGGGCTCAATTCATAATCATAATCACAATCATCACATTCACGGTTTTGATCTTTTTGTCAAACAAGAGTTTTGACAAAACAAAAACAAACAAAGATCGATTATTAATTGCATTTAAACATTTGTAATAACTGCTCTCATGCCACTGTTGGGAATTCTAGGTTACTTTTCATTTAATCAATTTCAATTAATCGCATTAGTTGACAAAATCAGTTTTCATGAAACCGGATTAAACTATCAGATCAGATCTGACACATCGGAAGCATTTAAATTTTATAACCTTTCGATTCGTAATCGAAACAATTCCGAAATCAGGATCCAGTTACAAACGATTTAAACAACAATTAAATCAAACAACACAACCATAGGGGGTTTTAGAAATCGACCTTTTACGAAGCGGTTCCAAATCCACACGATGGATCGGCAACGGTCTCGCTAGTTGACTCACTATGATCACCCGAGTCCGAATCTCGTCCTACGAAACTCCAGATTGAAACAAAACAGATTTTAGCTCAGCTCGGCTTGCGGCTCGACACACGGTTCGGCTAGGTGGCCTTGACTCGGCCTGGCTCGGGCAAGGCAGCCCTCCTACGGCTCCTCTAGGCCCCTCCATGGTGCGGCCTGCTTGCGGCCCGGTCTCGGCTCGGTGGTGGCGTTTTGTGGCAGCCCAAAAACCACACAAAATGGTGGTGGTAGGAGTCGGCCACTAGGGTTTTGGGAGAAGAAAAGTGAGTTAAAGAGCGGTCATCAAATGTGGTGATTTGATCTAGATTAAATAGTCAAATTAGATCCACATTTTTAGGATCTAGGAATTACCAATTCAAAATTGGAATTCCCACCACTTATTTCATATTTAATTCAAATTAAACTATTTTAATTTGATTAAACCCTTTTAGTAATTAAACTATTTAATTACTACTCTCCAATATTACTAACTAACAATTAGTTAGTAGCATTTAATAAAATGTTTAAAGTTTAACTAAATGTCAATTTGTTAATTAACATTTAATTAACAATCCCTCATAATAAAGTTCCAAACTTTATTTGTTTAACAAATTAATTATCTCTATAATTAATTCCCGCTGATTATTATTTCATAAATAATAAAAGCCAATTCAATAAAACCGACAATTCGTGATCGTATATTATGTTTAACAATTAAACATAAAGTCGTTGCCTTCCAAAGTGTAACTCTTTGGATCATACCTTTCATAGCAACGTTGAACTTATCGTTAATCGGACATCCAATATCCAACAGACTCCCACTTGGACCATTCATCGACTAAGTGATTCAACGTAGACAGTGTTGGACGCCTAGCTGCATCATGCTGCCCCTAGTAAGGTATGACTTCTTAAGTCGACCAAAACTCCCTAGTTTAAGTAACTCTTTACTTTAACTAATAATTATAGTCTCAGATAACCTTTATCTGTATATCCTTTCTATTTATATATTCCTTGAACATGAGACATGGATCTTTCTTCAATCTCATATATTGTTCAAGTATTCTCATTCTCATTCTCAATTTAAAATGATTCAAAAAACTACTTTTAGTTTGAGCGTGGCCACACGTTTACATCAGTTTAAATCAATGAGGGCCCCATAATATCTTTTCTTATCTGTATAAGAGTATAGAATCCCTTTGGCAGCATATAACTCCCACTTAATCTTAGAACCATTCCCAATCGTTACCCTTATTACTGCCTATTTTTCAAGACAACGTTAGATAAGATCAAAGAGTGACCTTTGATTAATGTTAGTTCAATATACTCCTTGGGTCTAAGGATATTTGTGTATATCGAATATACTTCAATATCAAAACATCTTATGACAACGATCCATGAAGAACGTTTTGAAGCGAGTTACGTCCGACATCATTCTTTACTGAATGCCTATGAATCTTGGTTCTCAACACTTGAGCTTTTATCACTATAAACTAACCAAGCATTCAAGTAGTCTTAATTCAGATTGATTCCCATGTATCTGATCGACTACGGACATTTAGAATACTATATTCAAGGATACTAAAATGTACAAAATTTTGAATTTAGAAGCATAATTCATTTTGCCTTTAACCATTAAATCGAAACAATGTTTCATGTTTCGATTGTAAAGCTCCCAATACTAAAGTTAGAGGTACTTCCTTTACTTCCTTTTCCCTATATTCCTGAGTATCCCCAAGGTCACACTTTGATTGCTATGCTGATGAAGGTCTAGTTATTCCTTTCGTCGAAGATGAATAGCACTCCTTGGCTTCCTGCTGATCACCGTTGATCTTCACTACTCCCCATGGTGTTGGCAGCTTGACACACTTATGATAGGTCGAGGGAACATCTTTCATGTCATGTATCCAAGGTCTACCTAAAACGTTGCAAAGAGTTTACCCCCTCGATGTATACCGGTAGCTTGATTTCTCCAACAGTGGCTTTAGCTTCACCACTGAATCCAACCAGGATCAGAGATTTGGTAGTTATCTCTAATTCAAGGATATTCATCCTCTTAAGTGTTTCCAATTGGATTATGTTGACTGAGCTTCCTCCATCTATAAGTATCCTACGTACATAGTGGTTAGCAACATATAATGTAATGACTAACCCTATCATGGTGAGGATCCAAGATATTCTCGCGATCTTGCTCTTCAAAGGATACCACTATTTCAGTGGTAAGTGTTGATTTCTTTGTGGGTCTCTCTCCATTCTCCATCTTGGCTTTTTATCATGTTTCCTAGCTGCAGAATAAGAGGTACCACATATGTCAGAACCACCAGAAATAAAGTTGATTACCTTTGCATCCTTTGGTGGGGATGCAGCTCTTTTTGGGAATCCATTGGAATCCTGTCTTCTTTCTTTCTTTTTCCCCAGTAGTTCCTTGAGATGACCTTTGCTCAGTAGGTAGCTTATTTCCTTCCTTAATGCAATGCAATCATCGGTTAAGTGGCCGAAGTCTTCGTGAAAGGCACACCACTTGGATTTGTCCCTTGTTGAAAACTTCTTTTCCTTCAGTGGCCACCTAGCTTTTTCACCTAAGTCCTACATAGCACACATTAATTCAGGAATATCAACAGAAAAACAATAGTCAGATATCCTGGGATACTCTTGTAAAGACTAATAAAGGCTGATACTCACCAAACTTCTATTTTTTCTAAGTACCACACTCTACAGAGACAAACAGCCTTCGGAAGAAAGGAGTTACGCTTCGGAAGCAGCATTGCTTCCGAAGGGTAACTCACTCCTTGTGACAATTGCGTACGAAAATTTTGGCATTAATGACGTGAGCACATTTGGTCGTGCTTGAAATCCAAGATGATTTAGCAATTTTGGTTATTACAGGTTGATAGTATGCGAGAAATGGTGAACGTAGGCGAAAACAGTGCGCGAAACGGAGTTAGGGATTGTCCGGAATCGCGAAACGAAGCAAAAATCAAAAATTTGGACGAAAATGACATGGAGCAGTACGCCCCAGGCCAGACCTCCACCTGGGGAGGTACTCCTGGCTGGTTAAGTCGGCAATTTTATTTTAAAAGGATCAGATCGCATGGGGATTCAACATATTTCCTCTTCTTGACCTTTCTTACTGTCCAGATGACCAAAAATCAGTTTTTCATCATCCAAACATTATTTTAAAGCCTTTTGATCGCGTGGATCGCACCCAGGAACGTTTCTACAAGCCTTGATCGTTGTTCTACGCTTAAAACTCCGTCTGATTAGGTAACGGTTCGTTTTAACCTTCTAGCTTGATAATGATTGATTAGATCTTGATTTTGAACGTAATGAGATAGTTAGGGTTGTTGATTATTGCCTAGATGATGGCTAGGATTGATTATAAACGAAGAACACGATGTTTTAACGGGTAAATCCTTGTTTTGATACGTTGTAATGCTCGGTTTGCATGAAATCATAACTATGATTATAATGGTTTAAACCATTTGATTATGACAATGTAGGTGATTAGTTTGATTAATCTTTGAAATGAAAGGTTAAATCCAAGTGGTTCAAACTAATCACGATCATTAACATAATCATTGGAACGATTATCTGATGTTTATGATAACAGTCAGATTAGTATGTTAAACATGGTTGTTAAACCTACTCTAATGCTACATTGTGATATTTCATGATATTTGGATAATCAATAACAAGGATTGATCATTCCTAAGCCATTAATCTATCTAGAAACTGTTTTAGCATTACAATCAACAACATTAACTATTTGGTTAATCCGAGACTATTCTGATTAATCAAGAGTGTCATCAACCTTGTATTAGTAATCTAATTCAATGTAGGTTCCTACATTATCATACATTGTATGATATGACATCAAAATAACTAATTAAATACTCAATATCGGTTTGATGACTTTCAAAGCAATGTCTTTGACATTGAACGTTCAGAAAGATCTAATCAGTAAGTTAAAACCTAAATAACTTATTAAACATAAATAAATGCAGAATCACCTCTTTATTATCAGTTTCGAGATATTCTGCTACTTCTGTATTATCAGGTGAGTTTCGTACAACCCCTTTTCTTTTTAATCTTTTATAAACATCGGGGTAGGACTGTGAAACTCTTCAAAACTCTATGATATGTGTTACTGGCATCTATACGATTTCATGGGATTGTGTTGTAAACCAAACTATATCACGAAACCTAAAAGTCCTCATTACTTAACTATATCTAGTGAACCCGTGTGGGGCCGAACAGGGAACAATGATAGTACTATCGGCTGACAACCCATTTGCTAGGAGTTTGCAACTCCCCTTGTTATGAATGTTTGTTACCTGTTTCCAAAACTTCTTAATGTTGTGATAGGCATTAAGACAATGAGGCATAAGATATTACCAGTAGGTAATGTCTTCGAAGATCGTTGAGTCATGTCCGAAAGGAACTATATACGGGTCCCATGGTTATCTCACACTGAATATTTTGAGATCTTGTATTATATATCATATCATATCATTGAACTTGAACCGTATGAACTCACCAGCTTTGTGCTGGTGTTTTTAAACTTAAAACTTTTGCAGGAAGACAGTGACCATCAGGTGAGGACGCACTTCATAAGTTTGTAATTAAATAATTTGTTATGTAATAAACCTAGTTTGTAAACTATACTGTTAATTGTAATAACGATCCTCGTAATGTATTTCTTTTAAGTTAATCTGTGTGCTATGATATCGGATAAAGTAAGTCACACCTCATCTCTGAGACATCACCACTATGCTTCCACAACCTTCTCACGGTGACGTATGTCATCATATCAGGTGACGAGAGGTGGGGGTGTGACAGGGTGGTATCAGAGCCACAGGTTATAGAGAATTAGGTTGTATGGTCAATGTCTATATTTGTATGATTATAATTAAGTGTCTTAGCCTGTTAAGACACTTTAGATACTAGAGTAAGCTTTACTTTATGTATTGTCTAGTATACCCAACTTGTATTCCTACGAGTATACGGTTGTAGCCTTGGCTATATAACCTCTCATTGTAAACTTGTATAGTGTGCTTGTTTTTGCTTGTATGCTTACACTTGTTATACTTTGAGAGAAATATATCTTTGAGCTTGAAATTTACTCTTGTGTTCTTATTGTCATTCAAAGATTATTTGTTTACCATTGAGTGTTTGAGAGATCCTTCTAACAGATATTCCACATCTGTTAGATTGTAAGAGAGAAATACTTGTGAAGTGTTGTTTAAAGTGAACAACCCGATCCAACAAGTGGTATCAGAGCTTTGGCTCTTCAACTTTAGCGACTAATCATCCTTAAGTTACCAGTTCTATTTCTTATAAAATTTCAAAACTTCAAAACTCATATTCTGTGTGTTCGTTCAAATGGCTGCTCTAAACAAACATGATACAGAGAATGGTACTCTCAACAAGCCACCAATGTTCACTCCAGAATACTATGACACAAGGAAAGTCAGGATGGAGGGTTTCATTAGGAATCAAGACTTCAAGCTTTGGAAGTCGGTTCTTGAAGGGCCTTTCATCCCAACTGTTCCTGCTGCTGGCGTCGGTGGAGTACCTGTGCCAAAAGATCCAGTTCTCTATTCAGATGAAGGTTACAAGATAATGGAGGTGGACTCAAAGGCTTTGTGGCTCATCCAGATGGCCATCCCTAACTCAATCATACATGCATTCAAGAAATGCAAGTCTGCTCAAGAGCTGTGGAACTCTCTACAGCAGATGTATGAGGGTTCTGAAGATGTCAAAGAGAATAAGAAGGACATGCTGAAACAGAAGTTCGAGAACTTCTGTCAACAAAACAATGAGAAGATGACTTCTCAATATCTCAGGTATGTTCAGTTGGTTGATGAGTTAACAGCTGCAGGTGTCAAAATGGAGAATCAAGATGTGATCAGAAAGTTTCTTAGATCACTTCCACAAGCATGGAATATATATTTCGTTGCCATTCGAAAAACAGAAAATCTAAGAACTCTGAAGCTTGGTGAACCTTTTGGTATACTCAGTGCTTACCAGATGGAAATAGATACCCAGGAACCTAAATCCTCTCATTTAACTTCTGGTTCAGCAGCACTCTATGCACCCATAAACAATCCTCCTTACCAGAGTTATCAACCCATCTACCACCCTACCTCCACACCCATTGTCACCTTCCCTGAAACACCAACTCCATCTACCACACACTCAAACCCTTTCTCCAACCCAACTCCACTACTGACACCTGGGCAAGGAGCTTTCATGGCTGAGGAAACCAATTACTTTCACTTGTGCCAGAAAGACTTAGATGGCATTCCTGCAGATGACCTTGAGGAGATGGACATCAATTACCGAATGGCCATGATCTCCTATAGAGAAAAGAAGTTCTACCAAAGAACTGGCAGGCAGTTCAAAAAGCACAATATGAAGACTGGGTTTGGGCTTGATAAATCAAAGCTCAAATGCTTCAACTGCCAACAGCTAGGGCACTTTGCTAGAGAGTGCAAGTCATCAAGTACTCAGCCATCAACATCTGGGCAACCACATCAAAGACCATCAAGCTCATCAAACAGTGTTAACATTGCAGAGCAAGACTTTGCAGATTGGAGTTTCCAAGCTGTGGATGCTTCTATCTCCAACAGTGTTTTGATGGCAAATGATTCAACTTCTTCATTCAAGGTAACTGATGATATGTGCACACCTGAATGTTTAGAAAAGTTAAATGTTTACTGTCACACCCCGAACCGACAGGATTGGATCGACGTCCCCGTCGGGCGGAAGGTTCCCGGAGTGCGATATCGTGAGTGATAATCGAAATGATCAGATTGTTTACATTGCACATGATATAAATGAGAAATGCTAAATAGAATAGAATTACAAAGTTAAATTACATCCGTATCGTTCATAATTTAACAATGTAAATCTATCATAAACATCATAACATTTCTATCTTGTAACTACACAAGATATACAAAATAATTGTATAATGATGTTCCAAAAGTATGCAGGTCCAAAAATACTAAGTCTTCTATCTGAAGTTCTAGTCCAAAAGCATAAGCTTCTTAATTGACCTGTTCGTCACCTGAGAAGTCATGCAAAAATAAAGTCAACACATGGATGGTGAGTTCATATAGTTTAGTAATTGAAAATGATTTGTAAACCTTTTTCGGTAAAGACCCTAACCTCATTAACATCACATGTAATATCCACATCGGTATGCTTATATATAGGGCATACCCCTGAGTCGAGCCTACAACCCGCTCAGACGCCTTCCCACCACATACTAATACGCATATGATACTATTGTTAATGATAATTAAGCATTTTTACCTACCATACACTTCCATTCCACTATATTTCTAGTGTACACTCAAAACATTTGTTAAACCCTCAGGTAACAACCTTAATCTCATTAACATCACATGTATCATCCAGATCGGTATGCTTATATATAGAGCATCCCCTGAGTCGAGCCTACAACCCGCCCAGACGCCATCCCACCACATACTAATCCATATGGGACATTGTTGTTAATGATAATTAAGCATTTTACCACTACCATTAACCCATCAGTTCTTCAGTTCTTTGTTCCTGTAAATACAACAATTTGAAATCTCTATGGATTCCTTGAGTTCATCAACCAAATATGATCAACCACCAAAATTGTAGAAACCGTTAAATAAATGCTTAATTAAAAAAATAAATAAACATTTAATAAAATCTAAGTCCTAATGATTGGGCCTTGGTCAACTCGAGTAGACTAGTATAGCAATCAGGTACTTAGTAGTAGAGGAGATCTGTAAATCTCATCAAACATGTGACCTATAATCAATCAGTCTAGCCAGGACATCTTTTGATATATAGGCTTTTATAGTTCGTTAGATCGTTCATAGTTCGTATAGTTCGTTAGCACATGTTATCTTTGAGCATTTCCCAGATGTTCCTCAAAATAGTTAGGGAATACTGTAAATATCATCAAACATGCGTCTCATATTCGATCAGTCTAGCTAGGACATCTTTCAAACCTGAGATTGGCACATGCTATGTTTGATATTTCCCAGTTAGACCCTTGAAATAGTTCTTTGAGAATTAGTTCTTTGAAAATAGATCCTTCGTTCTTTGAAAATAGATCGTTGGTTCTTTGAAAATAGATCGTTAGTTCTTTGAAAATAGATCGTTAGTTCTTTGAAATAAACCTTTGAAAATAGTTCTTTGTTTTAGATCTTTAGTTCTTTGAAAATAGTTCTTTGATTTGAAAAGTTATTTACTCATGACGAATAGATAACTCGTTTTAAGTCCAATAAACAGTTTACCTAGACAGGAGTCTAGAATAACAGTTATACATGTAAAACATATACAGAGTAAAGCATTTAAGTAAATATAATCTAAGGAAAATAATTTACGCATGCTTCTCAGCCCCGCGTTTGTAAAACAAAAATGTTTAGAAAAGGGGCAATGAACTCACCTGTGTTGTTGTGTAATGTACTTCCACAAAATGCGCGCTCTTGTTTGTAGACTAAGTGTCTTCAGTTCCTGACTTGTTTTAAAAGAAGTCGAATAATATAAGTATACGTATTAGTCGTCGCGTCTAAAGTTTGGTCGCGGTGTGCAACTAAGTGTCCTATGCTACTAAGGAGTTTCTATGATCTCATCTATCTTATTCTAACTTATTACCCAATCATAATCCCAATCCCATAAACAATTACCATTACACCTTAGTGATGTATGGTTCACGTTGTTCTTATTCAAAGTCTATTAATTAAAACATTTAACACTTTATTTTTATGTCATTAAGTTAGAAATCATTTTATTTAATTGAAAGATTTTTTTGAATGAAAACTTATAATTTACTTTAAAAATTTATGATCAACAAGTTAGGTTTAGGTTAATCACATTCAATTAACCTTAAACATGTTACTAGATCTTTGTCTCCGGTAGTTCTTTGTTCGTATGTGTGTATAACTTAGCTTAGAGTGTTCAATTTGAACAATCCAATTTAATTATACAACCATATGAAATTTTCTAAGTGTTAGATGTAAATGTTGAAATTAACATTAACACCTTCGGCAATAACATCCACTAATGCATGTTCCTTAATTCATTCTAAGCTTTGAGTACTCGTATATTCCTTTCCTTGTTCTTACAACTAAGTTTAACAGCCCTAGTACTGAATTTCCTTGATTAGCTAACACTTTAGGTTCTAACCCCTTTGAGGCAGCGAACCTATTGACCTTTAGGGTTCGGCGAACCTTTAGGTCAAAGAGAAGGTTCGTCGATCAGAGGTTCGTGGTCCAAGGTTCGTTCCAAACTAGTTCGTGTAAATGGAGGTTCGGCTAGTCCAGGTTCGTGAGTCAGAAGCACACAGGTTCGGCCCTGTTGGTTGGTCAGAGTAGACAGGTTCGGGTGGCAGAGCTCAGGGTTCGGGTGTCAGTAGGTTCGGCTAAACTCAGGTTCGGCCAGGAAATCAGGTTTGTTGGACTAAGGTTCGGCTCCCAGCAGGAAGGTTCGTCGACCTGCAACAGGTTCGCCTGATCGTAACTGCTCACGAACCTGCATTTTCTTCTTCATCTTTCAACCCCAATCTGTTATAAATCAGTTTCTACAGCTTCCTAGTCATTCATATGTGTTTATCTAAGTGTTTCTAGGTGTTCAATGTGACTAAAACAACAACAACCTACTAAGGGTCATAATACACCCTAAAACCGAAATAAAATAAAGATTTACCTCAAAATCGACGGATAAAAACTTGATTTCTTTGTACTTTTTTGATCTACAGATGATGGTGGTCGTTTTGATTCCAAGAATGCTTAAATCCGTTGAGAAATGGCCACGAAATTGTAGAGAGAAGTTGAGATGTTCTTGTGAGAGGGTGATGAGTAAAGAGAGAGAGAGAAGGTGGTTGGTTATGATGGTTATGGCTATTAAATGCCATAATAAATGTTTCAATGCACCCGGTTGTTCGGTCTCGTTCGGTTTCGCGTAAAATGTCGACTTCTCGTGTTTTCGTAACGAAATGACACGATTTATAAGACCTACCGCAGTGGGTACCCCGTTGGGCACGCGGGCTTCACCCCCGCCGCGGTGTCCAGCGGGAACACCGCCCCACCCGCCAGCGGCCCCCACTAAAACAGCCCCAACGGCTCCCGCTCCCCGTGTAATTTCAAGCGACGTGATTGGATGCCATATATTACCGTTGTTGAACGGTATGAAATCAAAAAAAAAAAAAAAATCAACTTTTTAAAACTAAATAAATACCCAACTTTTTTTACCCAAAAAACCATCCAAATCTCTTCATCTTTCATCTTTCTCTCTATATTTTTTAAAAAAAAACACAAACATGAATCCAAGGCCTAACAATCCCAATCCCGAATTCAACCCGTTCTCGTACGATCCCGAATCGCTTAGGAATTTTTTGGCACAACTACAACAAAACCCAAACATCCAACACTTTCAACAACATCCACCAAACTTCCAATCTCCTTCAAACTTTCAACCCGGTTTTGCTCCCTTCTCTCAACCGAGGTTCGAATCTGATTTTGTTTCCCCGAGCCAACATGATAACGAGGTCGTGCCGGAGACACAAGACACTCAGAAACGCAAAAAAGGTAAGAAAAACAAACAGCCGGCTGGAACAGGGCCGAGTAGTGGTCCAATGGCACCGAAGCAATGGACTCAAGATGAAGAAATCGCTCTCGGAAAATGTTACATGGACGAATCCGAGAACAAAACCAAAGGTAAAAATTTTATTACTTAGTTTTGTTATATATTATTTTAAAGGGTTTAATTTTTTAACTTACTTTTGAAATTTTTTTTTGTAGGTAACTCGCAAAAACGGGAAAATCTTTGGAAAAAAGTAACCGTTAGTTGGCACAATGTGATGGGCTTCGATGCCGAATACCGCACGTATCATCAACTAAATTCAAAGTGGAAGGATATGTGCACCAAGTTAACAAAGTTTAGTGGGATCTATAGCAACTGCGCAAACAACCGAAAAAGCGGGATGAGCGACGAGAACGTTTTGAAATGGGCCGAAAAGGAATACCAACTAAAGAGTAACGGCCAAACGTTTAACCACTACCACGTTTGGGTGGCGATAAAAGACTCGCCAAAATTCCGTGTTCTTTGCCAAGAAGGCAACGAGGTCCAAGGTTCTTCAAAAAGAACCAAAAATTCCGAAACGAACGAGTATTCGCCCGGGGGTTCGACCGCACATACAAATTACGCGGTTAACCTAGAGGATGACGAAGAAGAACCCGAGTTCGACACCCCACCGGAATCGGTTAGACCGACGGGTCGAGATACAACAAAACGGGCGTCCTCTTCGAGTCGTCAAACCGTCTCCTCTAACACGTCAACAACCGAACTCGCCGAGCAACTCCAAGCTTTCACAACTTTTCAAAAAATAAAACACGAAGAAAGGAAAAAAATGCACGAAGAGAAAACTCTTCGATCCGACCTCAGAGCACTTGAGTCTATGCCTCCCGACATGCTCGACGACGAAGATCGTGAAATAATGCAAAAAATGAAAAAGAAACTCTTGGATAAATATCGTTAAATTTTATTTGAATTGTTAGTTTTTTTTGTATGGTTTTTTTTATTTAAATTTGCAATGTAATTTTTATTTTATTTGGATCTTTATTTGAATTGTTTAATTAAATTCTAAGTTTATTATTTTTTGTTTGCAAAAAAAAAATTAAATAAATCAATTAAATTTAAAAAATGTTGATGACGTGGAATAGTGGGGAAAGGTTTTCAGTGGGGTGACCATTGTGGGTGATTAAGGTTTTCAGTGGGGTGATGACGTGGCATGAAATTTCAGTGGGGAAAGGTTTTCAGTGGGGTGACCGCTGTGGATAGTCTAAATTAATATTTCTAAATATATTTTAAGTGGTTATTCCTAGTAAATTAACTAATATCTTTAGTTTATTTAAATTTTCGAAAATATTAATTTACTGTTTAAAATCGAATCGTACAGTCGTCGCGCGCATTCGTTTGAATCGTCACCCGTACGAACACGACGATAACTATATTCTTCAATATTGTTTTCTAGTTATCGGATATTATTCAGAACGTTAAACCTTCAGATATATTCGTACAGATCGTCACCTATACGAATAATCTGTTGATTTAGCATTCACGTAACGATATCCGTGTTGTTTTGCTCTATAAAGCCTCACATACGTTTATACATAATAAATCCTAACAAATAATCCGATGATAGTTCTATGTTGCCAGATAATTATCTGACTAATAAACCATAGTTATGAACTTTGTTTCTCTGAATTAGTTCTGAGTTTGCTATATGATCACATCAAATGATAATGATAATTGATATAAATATGAAATGCACTGAAATGTATATAGTTCGTACCTGTTTACTGTTCATGTTACTGTTTAAGATCACTGTTCCGGTGACAGTTCCGGCACTGATGTTACAGTCTCTCCTTGTTAGAGAAATTTCGTCCCGAAATTTAAGAGTTGTTATCGGGTACAGCTTCCCCTTCAAACAGTTTGGGATACTTTGACTTCATGTGATCTTCACGTTCCCAAGTAAACTCGGGTCCGCGCCTTGAGTTCCATCGAACCTTTACAGTCGGAATACGGCTTCGCCTTAGTTGTTCAACTTTGCGATCCATAGTTTCCAAAGGTTCCTCGATAAAGTGTAATTGTTCGTCGACTAGAATTTCTTCAATTGGAATGACGAGTGATTCGTCAGCAAGGCATTTCTTTAAGTTCGAGACGTGAAACACGTCATGCACACCACTGAGTTCATCCGGTAATCTCAGTCTATACGCCACAGGACCAATACGCTCAATGATCTCGAACGGTCCCACGTATCGTGGTGCTAATTTGCCTTTCTTTCTAAAATGTACTAGACCTTTCCAAGGGGATACTTTCAACATGACACGATCTCCCACTTGAAATTCCAACGGCTTGCGCCGTTTATCGGCATAGCTTTTCTGTCTGCTCCTAGTAGCTTGTAGTCTTCGTTGGATCTGAGCAATCTTGTCAGTGGTTTTCTGAATAAGTTCTGGCCCAGTTATTCGATTATCTCCCACTTCGGTCCAACAGATCGGTGATTGACATTTCCGACCATAAAGAGCCTCGAAAGGTGCACATCTGATACTGCTGTGGTAACAGTTATTGTAGGAGAACTCGATCAGTGGCAAATGGGAATCCCAATTCCCACCGAAATCCAACACACAGGTTCATAACATATCCTCTAGGGTTTGAATCGTACGTTCGCTTTGATCGTCCGTTTGTGGATGGTAAGCTGTACTCAGATTTAACTTTGTCCCTAGAGATTTCTGTAATGATTGCCAGAACCTTGATGTGAATCTGCTCTCTCTATCAGAAATAATAGACAATGGCACACCGTGGCGTACCACTATCTCATTGATGTACAGTCTTGCCAATTTATCCATCGTGAAGGTCTCACGCATTGGCAAGAAATGAGCAGATTTTGTCAAACGATCAATGATCACCCAAATCGTATCGTGACCACTGGAAGTGCGGGGTAGCCTGGTAATGAAATCCATAGCTATTTGTTCCCACTTCTAGAGCGGAATCTCATGCTGTTCCAGTAAACCAGACGGTTTCTGGTGTTCCGCCTTTACCTTCGCACACGTAAGGCACTGACCGACGTACTAGGCTATGTCTTTCTTCATTCCAAGCCACCAATAAAATCCACGCAAGTCTTGGTACATTTTATCAGCGCCTGGATGAACGGAGTATTTAGTCTTGTGTGCTTCATCGAAGATAAGTTTTCTCAATTTGTCTACCGCAGGAATCCATATACGCTCTCGGTAGTAGATTACTCCATCAGACTTGGTGTCAAATTGTTTTTCTGCTCCACAGTCAAGCTCTTTCTTCGGATTTCCACGATCAAGTGATTCTTATTGTGCTTGAATTATCTTGTCCCGTAAGCTCGTCTGCACAGTCATTCCCATTGCTCTGACGTGCAAGGGTTTGACCCGTTCCTTCCGGCTCAAGGCATCAGCTACAATGTTCGCCTTTCTGGGATGGTACTTGATCACACAATCGTAATCATTCAGAAGTTCAACCCAACGGCGTTGTCGCATGTTGAGTTCCTTCTGATCAAAGATGTGCTGCAGACTCTTGTGATCAGTGAATATGGTACATTTAGTGCCATATAGGTAATGTCTCCAGATCTTCAATGCGAAGATTACAGCTCCCAGCTCAAAATCATGAGTAGTGTAGTTCTTCTCATGAATCTTTAACTGTCTTGATGCATAAGCGATAACCTTGTCACGTTGCATCAGTACGCAACCAAGTCCCTGATAAGAAGCATCACAATAAACAACAAAGTCATCACATCCTTCTGGGAGAGATAGAATTGGAGCATTACATAATTTCTGTTTCAAGGTCTGGAAAGCATCTTCTTGTTTCTGCTCCCAGACAAACGGTTCACTTTTCTGAGTTAGCTTAGTGAGAGGCAAAGCTATTTTAGAAAAGTTTGAAATAAACCTTCTGTAATAACCCGCCAGTCCCAGAAAAGACCGTATCTCCGTCGGTGTCTTCGGAGTATCCCAGTTCTTTATCGCTTCAATCTTGGCGGGATATACGTGTATTCCCTCGTTGTTGACTACGTGACCCAGAAATTGAACTTCTCTTAGCCAAAATTCACATTTAGAGAACTTGGCATAGAGTTTCTTTTCCTTCAACAGCTCCAAGATCTTCCTGAGGTGTTGCTCGTGCTCTGTTTTGTTCTTGGAATAAATCAGTATGTCATCAATAAAGACAATGACAAACTGATCCAAGTACGGCTTGCACACTCAGTTCATGAGGTCCATGAAAACCGTTGGTGCATTTGTCAATCCGAAGGGCATCACCAGAAATTCATAATGCCCGTATCTGGTTCGGAAGGCCGTTTTCGGTATGTCTTCATCTTGAACTCTAAGCTGATGATATCCAGATCGCAAATCAATCTTTGAGAAGTATTGGGCTCCTTGCAGTTGATCAAACAAATCATCAATCCTCGGCAATGGATACTAATTCTTGATGGTTAGTTTGTTCAGCTCACGGTAGTCTATGCACATTCTGAACGATCCGTCTTTCTTTTTCACGAACAGGACCGGAGCTCCCCAAGGTGAGTAGCTCGGTCTGATGAATCCTTTATCAAGTAGCTCCTGTAACTGATTAGACAATTCATGCATCTCTGAAGGTGCTAACCTGTAAGGAGACTTAGCAACGGGATTTGCTCCAGGAATTAAGTCAATACGAAACTCTACCGGTCGCACAGGTGGCAAACCTGGTAGGTCTTCAAGAAATAATTCCGGATATTCTTTCACTACTGGTACGTCTTGAATCTTTTTCTTGTCCTTCTCCTTTTCTACTACATGAGCCAGAAACGCCACCCACTGCTTCTGTAGACACTTACGCGCCTTTATGCAAGATATGATTTTGACACTTCGTTTTGCTTGATCCCCTTTAACTTCCAATACTCGATCACTCGGCAATGGAATACGAAGCAGCTTTTCAGAGCAGACGACTTCCACTCTATTAGAAGAAAGCTAATCCATTCCAATTATGATATCGAAACTACCCAACTCCATCGGTATCAAATCAATGGTGAATGTATGATCATTAAGTGTCAATGAGCAATTCCTATAGACTGTACTAACTGTGATCTGTTTCTTGTTAGCTACTTCTATGATGTAAGGGGAATCTAACTGTTCCTCTATGGAATCTAATTGGCATGCAAAATCGGTAGAGATAAAACTCTGATCCGCACTAGTATCAAATTAACAGATGCATAAAAGTCATGTAAAAGAAATGTACCAGTGACCACATTCGGGTCTTGGCGTGCAACTGGTGCTCCAATGGCGAAAGCTCTTCCACGGGGTGCTTGAACTGCCTGTTGAGCCTTCTTCGGGCAGTTCTTTGCAAAGTGGCCTTGTTCACCACAGTTATAGCATCCACCGTTATTCTGATTACCTGGTGGAGGGAGAGCCAAAGCAGCATTGTTGACTGCTTGGTTAGGTGCCATCCGGCGGTGTTGGACCCAATGGCCCTTTCGTCCACATCCCGTGCATTGCTTGCAGGGAGTGTTAGCAGCATGATGGTATTGACACTTGGCACACAGAGAAAACGTGCCAGTGTAGGGTCTTCGGTTTGGGTTTTGTGGTGCAGTTGCTATCTGTTGCAGAGGTGTGGCCACCGTGTAGTTCTTGATGACCTTTTGTTTCTTCTTCTGGTGGTGGTGGGGTTTCTTTGAAGACTCTGCTTTGTTCTTGCCGGAGTCAGCCTCTTTCTTCAAAACTCCAGAGGCCACCATCAGGTCAATGAGTTTTCCCGATAGGCTAACAACCGACTCCACGGTGACAGGATTTGTAGCAACCACTATTCCTTGTATGCAAGCAGGTAACCCGCATACGTAACTGTCGATCCGCTTTTCCAGAGTCGGTACCATATCTGGCACCAAAGCAACTAACTCGTGATAACGATTAGTATATCCCATGTGGTCTGCACCTTTCATCACATTGTTAGATAGTTCGACCTCTAGTTTATGCAGCTCGTTCTTGGGGCAAAACTCAGTCCTCAGCAATGTCTTGAAATCCTCCCATGGCATAGCCATAGCTTCTTCTCTTCCTCTGGCATTGATCTGCGAGTTCCACCAAGTCAAAGCTCACTTGTTGAATGTCCCAGCAGAGTAGCGAACTTTGTGGTGCTCTGGACAGCTGTAGAGGTCCAGAGTAGTTTCAATCTTCTCTATCCATTGGATTAATCCAACGGCTCCTTCAGACCCACTAAAACTGGGTGGCTTACATCCTATAAATGACTTGTAGGAGTAGTGTGATAAACCACCAGTATTCCCACTGGCTTCTCCTGACGAGTTACCAGTGTTGTTGATTTCATTACGGAGACGGTTGAACATCTCCGGTATCACCTCCTTCGTCAGATTAGTCGTCTGACTGCTCAGTAGGTTCACCAAAGCGATAGTAGCAGGATCTAGCATCGGAGTTATGCTCGGGCCTGGTGGTAGGTTGAGTGGAGGTGGAGGAGGAGGTGGCGGTGGTGAATCAGCTGGTGATGGCGTAGAGGAGTGTGGAGCTAAATCTTGTGGTGATGTCAGCAGGGGAGGTTGTCTTCGTGGCGGTATTCTGATCATAACCAAAAGAATATTGGTTAGTGCAGTGATCAAATGCAGAAGACAATATGCAAATAAAATCTTAAGTCTTATGTTCTCTACATGCAGGGTCCCTAGGTTATAGTCTAGGTCAAACTGTTTAAATAAGTGACCTATATTTCTCTATAACCATGGCTCTGATACCAATCTGTCACACCCCGAGCCGGCGGGGTTGGATCGGAGTCCCCGTCGGGCGGAAGGTTCCCGGGGTGATATAAATCATCAGAGTTATTTACATTGCACATGATATAAATGAGAAATGCTAAATAGAATAGAATTACAAAGTTAAATTACATCCGTATCGTTCATAATTTAACAATGTAAATCTATGATAAACATCATAACATTTCTATCTTGTAACTACACAAGATATACAAAATAATTGTATAATGATGTTCCAAAAGTATGCAGGTCCAAAAATACCAAGTCTTTTATCTGAAGTTCTAGTCCAAAAGCATAAGCTTCTTAATTGACCTGTTCGTCACCTGAGAAGTCATGCAAAAATAAAGTCAACACATGGATGGTGAGTTCATATAGTTTAGTAATTGAAAAGGATTTGTAAACCTTTTTCGGTAAAGACCCTAACCTCATTAACATCACATGTAATATCCACATCGGTATGCTTATATATATGGCATACCCCTGAGTCGAGCCTACAACCCGCTCATACGCCGTCCCACCACATACTAATACGCATATGACACTGTTATTAATGATAATTAAGCATTTTTACCTACCATACACTTCCATTCCACTATAGTTCTAATGTACACTCAAAACATTTGTTAAACCCTCAGGTAACAACCTTAATCTCATTAACATCACATGTATCATCCAGATCGGTATGCTTATATATAGGGCATACCCCTGAGTCGAGGCTACAACTCGCCCAGACGCCATCCCACAACATACTAATCCACATGGGACATTGTTGTTATTGATAATTAAGCATTTTACCACTACCATTAACCCATGAGTTCTTTGTTCCTATAAATACAACAATTTGAAATCTCTATGGATTCCTTGAGTTCATCACACAAATATGATCAACCATCACAATTGTAAAAACATTTAAATAAATGCTTAATTAAATAAATAAATAAACATTTAATAAAATCTAAGTCCTAATGATTGGGCCTTGGTCAACTCGAGTAGACTAGTATAGCAATCAGGTACTTAGTAGTAAAGGAGATCTGTAAACCTCATCCAACATGTGTCCTATAATCAATCAGACTAGCCAGGACATCTTTTGATATATAGGCTTTTATAGTTCGTTAGACAGTTCATAGTTCGTATAGTTCGTTGGCACATGTTATCTTTGAGCATTTCCCAGATGTTCCTCAAAATAGTTGGGGAATACTGTAAATATCATCAAACATGCGTCTCATATTCGATCAGTCTAGCTAGGACATCTTTCAAACCTGAGATTGGCACATGCTATATTTGATATTTCCCAGTTAGACCCTTGAAATAGTTCTTTGAGAATAGATCGTTAGTTCTTTGAAAATAGAACCTTCGTTCTTTGAAAATAGATCGTTGGTTCTTTGAAAATAGATCGTTAGTTCTTTGAAAATAGATCGTTAGTTCTTTGAAAATAGTTCTTTGATTTGAAAAGTTATTTACTCATGACGAATAGATAACTCGTTTTAAGTCCAATAAACAGTTTACCTAGACAGGAGTCTAGAATAACAGTTATACATGTAAAACATATACAAAGTAAAGCATTTAAGTGAATATAATCTAAGGAAAATAATTTACGCATGCTTCTCAGCCCCGCGTTTGTAAAACAAAAATGTTTAGAAAAGGGGCAATGAACTCACCTGTGTTGTTGTGTAATGTACTTCCACAAAATGCGCGCTCTTGTTTGTAGACCAAGTGTCTTCAGTTCCTGAGTTGTTTTAAAAGAATTCGAATACTATAAGTATACGTATTAGTCGTCGCGTCTAAAGTTTGGTCGCGGTGTGCAACTAAGTGTCCTATGCTACTAAGGTGTTTCTATGATCTCATCTATCTTATTCTAACTTATTACCCAATCATAATCCCAATCCCATAAACAATGACCATTACGCCTTAGTGATGTATGGTTCACGTTGTTCTTATTCAAAGTCTATTAATTAAAACATTTAACACTTTATTTTTATGTCATTAAGTTAGAAATCATTTTATTTAATTGAAAGATTTTTTTGAATGAAAACTTATAATTTACTTTAAAAATTTATGATCAACAAGTTAGGTTTAGGTTAATCACATTCAATTAACCTTAAACCTGTTACTAGAGCTTTGTCTCCGGTAGTTCTTTGTTCGTATGTGTGTATAACTTAGCTTAGAGTGTTCAATTTGAACAATCCAATTTAATTATACAACCATATGAAATTTTCTAAGTGTTAGATGTAAATGTTGAAATTAGCACTAACACCTTTCGGCAATAACATCCACTAATGCATGTTCCTTAATTCATTCTAAGCTTTGAGTACTCGTATATTCCTTTCCTTGTTTTTACAACTAAGTTCAACAGCCCTAGTACTGAATTTCCTTGATTAGCTAACACTTTAGGTTCTAACCCCTTTGAGGCAGCGAACCTATTGACCTTTAGGGTTCGGCGAACCTTTAGGTCAAAGAGAAGGTTCGTCGATCAGAGGTTCGTGGTCCAAGGTTCGTTCCAAACTAGTTCGTGTAAATGGAGGTTCGGCTAGTCCAGGTTCGTGAGTCAAAAGCACACAGGTTCGGCCCTGTTGGTTGGTCAGAGCAGACAGGTTCGGGTGGCAGAGCTCAGGGTTCGGGTGTCAGTAGGTTCGGCTAAACTCAGGTTCGGCCAGGAAATCAGGTTTGTTGGACCAAGGTTCGGCTCCCAGCAGGAAGGTTCGTCGACCTGCAACAGGTTCGCCTGATCGTAACTGCTCACGAACCTGCATTTTCTTCTTCATCTTTCAACCCCAATCTATTACAAATCAGTTTCTACAGCTTCCTAGTCATTCATATGTGTTTATCTAAGTGTTTCTAGGTGTTCAATGTGACTAAAACAACAACCTACTAAGGGTCATAATACACCCTAAAACCGAAATAAAATAAAGATTTACCTCAAAATCGACGGATAAAAACTTGATTTCTTTGTACTTTCTTGATCTACAGATGATGGTGGTCGTTTTGATTCCAAGAATGCTTAAATCCGTTGAGAAATGGTCACGAAATTGTAGAGTGAAGTTGAGATGTTCTAGAGAGAGGGTGACGAGTAAAGAGAGAGAGAGAAGGTGGTTGGTTATGATAGTTATGGCTATTAAATGCCATAATAAATGTTTCAATGCACCCGGTTGTTCGGTCTCGTTCGGTTTCGCGTAAAATGTCGACTTCTCGTGTTTTCGTAACGAAATGACACGATTTATAAATTAATATTTCTAAATCTGTTTTAAGTGGTTATTCCTAGTAAATTAACTAATATCTTTAGTTTATTTAAATTTTCGAAAATATTAATTTACTGTTTAAAATCGAATCGTACAGTCGTCGCGCGCATTTTTTCGAATCGTCACCCGTACGAACACGACGATAACTATATTCTTCAATATTGTTTTCTAGTTATCGGATATTATTCAGAACGTTAAACCTTCAGATATATTCGTACAGATCGTCACCTATACGAATAATCCGTTGATTTAGCATTCACGTAACGATATCCGTGTTGTTTTGCTCTATAAAGCCTCACATACGTTTATACATAATAAATCCTAACAAATAATCCGATGATAGTTCTGTGTTGCTAGATAATTATCTGACTAACAAACCATCGTTATGAACTTTGTTTCTCTGAATTAGTTCTGAGTTTGCTATATGATCACATCAAATGATAATGATAATTGATATGAATATGAAATGCACTGAAATGTATATAGTTTGTACTTGTTTACTGTTCATGTTACTTTTTAAGATCACTGTTCCGGTGACGGTTCCAGCACTGATGTTACATTTACAAAAGAATCAATTCTCAACTCTGTAATGAACTTGAGTCGTTACAAGTTGTCAAGGAAAACTTTTTTGAATGTGAAAGAAATTACAAAGAAAAGATTGAAGAAATGGAAAAGAACATTTCTAGCTTAAAACATGAAGACACTAACAAACAGTGTCAAATTGACAATCTTTTAGAAAGACTAACCACTGCCAAGATAGAATTTGTATTGGCTGAGTCTTATAGAGACAAATTTTTAAGCCAAGTGAAAAGTATGAAAAGCTTTTCAAAATGAGTAGCACAACTGAACTAATAAATAAAATGGGGGCTGGTTTGGGTTATAACAAGGTGGAGCCTCCATCTACCTATACTCCTATGGTGGAGATTAGGTGTAAACCAGTAACCAAACTTGTGTATGATGATGAATTGGACATACACAAAGTTGATAAGAATAATGACCCCTCTGATCTAAACCCAAGCTACTCATCATGCTCAGATGAGGATGATACTCCCACAAACTCAGAAACAGAAAAACCAGCATTGAAAAGTAAGAAAAGAAATAAGAAAACTCAGAAACATTCATCAGTTTTTGTCAAAGCTAAAAACATACAAACTGGGAATATCTCTTCAGATGAATATGTCACGTGTCCATCTGACAAGTCCAAAAGGGGTAGGTCAAAGGAAAGAAAAACCAGTTCTTCAGGAATACAGGTAAATCATCCAGCCACCAAGCCTATTGGAACATTCAAACATTCATCTTCTGTGAATCAAAGCTCAACTTTCTTCGACAAAGATAAGCAACAAAAATCCCTAAACAATCAGAAGGTGTGTCTAATGTGTGGTGAAGAGAATCACTTTGCTGCTGATTGCTTCTATAATCCAAGAAGCAGAATGTTTTCAGAAACACAAAGTAGAGGAAGAAAGAAAAGTTGGAGCAAGTCATCTGTTTCTTCGGAAGATCAAGGAAGAAACTCAGTTAAAAAGGTATCGGAAGCAAGTACTTCTGATAGTCGGAAGAAACAAGAAAAGAAGTCTTCCAGAAATAAAGCATCAGAAGCAAAGAAAAAGAAGGTTTCCAAAGGGAATAGAACATCGGAAGCACATGCAAGAAAGTCCTCCTACAAAACCAAGAAAACCTATTCCTTCGGAAGAAAACCATCAGAAGAAAGATTCCACCTTCCATCAAAAACCAAGTCATCGAAAGGAAAAACTAAAGTTATTTCCGATGACTGTCATAAGAAGCAAGCTCTTCCGATGACTTCAAAAGTCAAGCAAATTTGGAAGAAGAAGGAAATAGTTGAACTAACCGTTCAACCACCCACTCCACCATCAATAGTTTCATCATCTGTCCCACCTAAGAAGATGTCAAAGAAATTTACTTACAATGATGCTAATGGAAAACCCAAGACCACATGGGCTTGGGTTCCCATCAGAAACTAATCCACTTCTGGTCATGTGTAGGGGCAGTAGGAATCGAAAAACAACTTGTGGATTGTTGACAGTGGCTGCTCCAGGCACATGACAGGAAATAAGACTCACCTGCACAAATTTGAACCATTCTTTGGTGGGTCTGTTGCATTTGAAAGTGATCCAGTAGGAGGATACATCACAGGTAGGGGCACAATCACAAATGGCAAGGTAAGCTTTGAGAATGTGCATTTTGTAAAGGAACTAAATTACAATTTACTGAGTGTATCACAGTTGTGTGATCAAAAGCATAACATCTTGTTTACTGAACATGAATGCATTGTTCTGAAGCCAGGATTTGTAGTCCCAAATGATCAGATCCTGCTCAGAGCTCCAAGAAGAAACAACATGTATATGCTAGACATGAGCACAGCTGCACCATTTAGTAATATAAGTTGCTTTGTCTCAAAAGCTTCACTTGATGAATCATCTCTTTGGCATAGGAGACTTTGTCATGTAAACCTTAAAAATATGAATAAACTGGTCAAAAATAACTTAGTAACTGGTTTACCTATAAAGGAATTCATCTATGTTGATAAATGTGTTGCATGCTTAAAGGGTAAGCAGCACAAAACATCTCAGCATGCCAAAGAGATAAATTCAATCACAACAGTCCTGCATCTACTCCATATGGACTTGTTTGGCCCCACAAGTGTTAAAAGTCTTGGTAGAGAGTCATATTGCCTGGTGGACACTGATGATTTCTCTCGGTATACCTTGGGTATTTTTCTTAAGTACCAAGGATGAAACTACTGAGACTCTAATGTCATTCATACTTAGGGTGGAGAATGAAAGTGATCACCGTGTAAAAATAATCAGATCAGATCAAGGAACAGAATTCAAGAATCATGTTTTAAATTCTTTTTGTGAATCTAAAGGTATCACAAGACATATTAGTGCTCCTAGGACTCCACAACAAAATGGTGTTGCTGAGAGAAGGAATAGGACACTAATTGAGGCTGCAAGAACCATGTTGTCTGATGCCAAACTTCCAATAACTTTTTGGGCAGAAGCGGTCAACACTGCCTGTTATGTCCAAAATAGAGTATTGATAGTTAAGACACATGGCATGACTCCTTATGAAATTTGGCATAAGAGAAAACCATTCATGGGATTTCTCAAACCATTTGGATGTCATTACACCATCTTGAATACCAAAGATCAGTAAGCCAAGTTTGCTGAGAAATCAGCAGAGGGCTACTTTGTTGCGTACTCTTCACATGCTAAAGCATATAGAGTATACATCAAAGCTTCCAGAATTATTGAAGAGTTTGCAAATGTTCAGTTCAATGAACATAATATCAATAAGCCTGGAACTGGCCCTGATTGGCTATTTGATCTTGATAGCTTTATATCTACATTTAATCTTGTGAAAGAGTTTGTTCCAGATTTACAGTCAGCTACCATAGACTCCTCCCAGTCCACAAAAGAAGAAGATTTTCGTGTTGAACAGCCAATAGCTTCAAGACAAATCTTGGCAGAATTCACTTCAGCACATAATGATGTCTCACAGTCTGAGACAGTAAATACATCACATGCTATTCCTTTAAGCGACTCTACTTCAATTCCAATAAATCAAGAAGAAGATGTGAGTCCCTCAGTTGAAACAAACACTATGAGAACTTCTTCTCACAATGAAAGTCTTCCCATCACAGTCCAATCTCAGAAACTACAGGATCTCCCAGAAATCCTGCTTGAAGTAGTTCTTCCTAATCTTGAGTCAAGAAATCTGGATTTGGATTCTTAGCTGGATGTGATTCCTAGAACTCGCATTCATAACACCCATCCAGTTGAGAACATTATTGGTAATGTTGAAAAGGAGTAAGGACAAGAAGCTCTATACATGAAGCAAACATCTGTTTATTTTCTTGCTTTCTATCCCAAATAGAACCAAAGAAAGTTGCTGAGGCACTAAAACATAACAGCTGGGTAGAAGCCATGCAGGAGGAGCTTCTTCAATTTGAGAGACAGGGAGTTTGGAAGATTTTCCCTTTACCTAGGGGAAACTATGCCATTGGAACAAAATGAGTGTTCAGGAACAAGAAGGATGACAAAGGTGTTGTCATTAAGAACAAGGCAATGTTAGTGGTTCAAGGATACACTCAGGAAGAAGGCATACACTATGATGAATTTTTTGCTCCAGTTGCAAAAATTGAAGCAATCAGAATATTTTTAGCCTTTGCAGCTGCCAAGAACTTCAAAGTTTTTCAAATGGATGTGAAAAGTGCCTTTCTTTATGGAAGGATTGATGAGGAGGTATATGTGTGTCAGCCTCCTGGATTTGAAGATCCAAAGTTTCCTGATCATGTCTGTAAGCTTGATAAGGCACTTTATGGGTTGCATCAAGCTCCCAGAAAATGGTATGAAACTTTATCTTCTTTTCTGTTGGCTAACAACTTCAAGAGAGGAACAATCGACAAAACTCTCTTCTTCAAGAAGTCCAATCAACATATCATGCTAGTACAAATCTATGTTGATGATATTATATTTGGTTCCACTAATGAATCTCTTTGCAAGGACTTTGAATCTCCAATGAAGTCTAAGTTTGAGATGAGTTCAATAGGTGAACTCACCTTCTTTCTTGGATTACAGGTGAAACAAACTTCTACAGGAATTTTCATTAATCAATCAAAATATGTCAAGGACATTCTTGAAAGGGTCAAATTCACTGATTGCAAAGCTCTAGGAACTCCAATGTCCAAGACAACATCTCTAAGCCCTGACCTTGAGGGTGAGGATGTTGATCAACATAAATACAGAGCAATGATAGGTTCCTTGATGTATCTCACAGCAAGCAGGCCTGATATAATGTTTGCAACTTGCTTGTGTGCAAGATTTCAGGCCAATCCCAAAGTCTCACACATGCTTGCTGTGAAGAGAATCTTTAGATATCTCAAAGGAGCACCTGGTCTAGGATTGTGGTATCCTAGAAATGAAGACTTACAGTTCATGGCTTATACAGACAGTGATTATGGAGGTTGCAGCATTAGCAAAAATCCACATCAGGAGGGTGTGAATTTCTTGGATCCAGAATTGTGTCTTGGCAATGCAAAGAAGTAGTCTTGTGTTTCTACCATGGTTGTAAAAGTCGCTAGGCGCTAGTCCGGCGGCGAGGTACCGCCTAGGGATTAATCGGGATTAATCGGCGCTAGGCGGATTGGAATTTTTATATGTAATTTTACAAATATATATTATATACACACATCAATATCAATAATTTAATATAATACTTCAAATAATTTTAAAAAATATACTTAAATATACTAAAAAAAGTACTTTAAAGTGCAAACTTAAACACTGAGTTCAAAGTTTAGAGATAAATTTCGATGTTAACTGCTTGAATTCGATGTTTCATAGACATATTAAAGATTTTTGATTGAGAAATGTCTAAATAATCATGAAATGGGTCCCTTTTTACCATAAAAAAGTCAAAAAAAAGCCAAAAAAAGTCAAAAAAGTGAAAAAAAATAAAAATCTGATCGGGCCGCCTAGGCCCCGCCTAGACCGCCTATAGCACCGCCTAGCGCCTAGGCACCGCCTAGCGCCTAGGCACCGCCTAGGCCAAAAATTACACAAAAGGTGGGCGCCTAGCGCCTAGGCGCCGCCTAGGCGGCCGCCTAGGCCGATTTTTACAACACTGGTTTCTACCTCTACTGCAGAAGCAGAATACATTACTACTTCTAGCTGCTGTGCACAAGTTATATGGATTCAAAATCTGATGAAGGATTATGGAGCAGAGCTGTTCAACACTCCTATACAGATAGAAAATTCAAGTGCAATCTCCATCACCAATAATCCTGTCAAGCATTCAAAGACCAAGCACATTGATATAAGGTATCATTTCATCAGAGATTGTGCAGAGAAGAAATTGATTCATCTAGTCAAAGTTGATACAGAACACAATCTGGCTGATCTTTTCACCAAGGCATTTGATGAAGAAAGATTCAGGTATTTAATAACCGCCATTGGCATGATTAATTTTGAGTAAATGAATCAATAAGGAATAAATAATTCTTCGGAAGATAAACTTAAATTATCTTCTGATGAGTAATTACTCTTCAGAAGATGGGTTAAGTCTTCGGAAGCATTCTTCCTTCCTTATTTCGGAAGAAGTCACACTTCAGAAGATAAATTCCTTTCTGAGGTATTATCCTTCCGATACATTATACTTTCGGAAGCCCAATCTTCTGAACTTACTCTTCAGAAGTAGATGTCTTCCGCAGAACAATCCTTCTGATGAAATTTTATCTAAACCTTTAGAAGATATGCTTCCGATGATATATATACTTCGGAAGTAAGTATCTTCCGAAGAACATTTGTTAGTCTCATGAACTCCTCCGAAGAATAATCCCTTCAGAAGCACTTTGGCACCTTAGCAAATTTTGAACCTTATACAACTGTCAGCGGAAGACCTTTTTCTGACATCCGGATCTCAAAATTTAATGTGACTCTATATTAAATGCTGACATCTGAAGGTATAAAAGGTCTCCTGCTCATTCATCTTCTCTCACTGTTCCATTTCAATTTTCATTTTCTCTCTCCCAAAATTAACCTAACTTCTCAATCTCCATGGCTCTTCTTGCATTCAAACCTGCCCACAATCTTCCTGCGGAGTTATCAGCCGATAATGATACTAATTTTGCTCCCATCATCTCCTTCCTTCGAAGGAGCAAGTATTCATTTTCTCCCACAGTTCAACCCCTGGTGTATGAGTCGCATCACCAACAATTTTGGGGTTCTTGTTCAGTGTCGACAACTCCCAATGGTAGGATTTTGCATGCCACCATTGATGCTCGTCCTATTTCTATTACTGTGGAGACCATCTGTCGGTATCTTCAACTCAATGATGCCGGGGAAGGGTCTCATTCACAAAGGATGAGGCAGCATCAACAGTAAGGGTGAGGTTTATTAGGATCAATCGAGCAAACCTTCAATGGCGTCTTATTGAACGTCATATTCAGAAGATGATCACACGACGTTTTTTCGAGCTTTAAAATAGTAAGTTATTTCCTTTTCTTTTTTTCTTATACGTAATTTTGAATCACTCATAGAAATGGATTTTAGGTTAACTTTGATGTGAAAATTAGGATGTTTTAAAATGAAAAATATATAAGTCAAACAACAATAGTATATTAACAATGTTTCTTTGAGTTACATTAAACATATATTAGTTGATTAGATAAATGAATGTGACCATCAAATGATGACACTACTACAAAAGTGTTAAACTTGATTACTTTACTAGTTTAGGGGTTGTTTTGGTTAATTGAAGGTTATGTTATGTTTAGTTTATTGATAATGGCAGATTTACGTAGGTATAGTTTAATTAAGTATTAGTTCATTTGAATTTCCTAAAAGATAGTTTACTGAGTTATAGTATGATTTGGTTTTTGTTTAGTCTAAATAGGTGCTTAGAGATTAATAGGTTTTGTACTTTTTTTTTATTCATTGGAGTTAATGTTTTTCTTCTGGTTCATAGTTTTTCTTAATCGTAAGTTTCCGATTTTATTATTCCGGTTTGGGATTATGATTGAAAGGTCCTGATGGGGTGAGAGAGGCCATAACCCTTTAAAACTCCATTTCTCTCTACTGAATCCCGATATTATTACAAGCATCTTCTTTGGATCCCTATTTTTGGTTTTAGTCATGGCCTAAAACATTACAATAGGATTTATAAAAGATATATATATATATATATATATATATTATATATATATATATATATGTATATATATATATAGGGTAAGGAGTAAATGTTAACCCATGTTAATTGAGTTAACTTATAAACCTAATTTGATCGGTTGTCTGATTTAATGCATTTGAAATGTGTGGTCCATATTAGATCTGGGAAAAATGAGTAGTTGAGATTTCTTTAAGGGTATTTTGGAGATTTGTGAGGTGTACTTGATTTTATTTTTAAAATAAAAGTTTACCCCTCATTTTTTTAAGCCTTCATAACTTTTATATACATTATTATTTTTTTTAAAAAATTACACCATTAAATTTGTCATATTTTTATCTTTAATTCAAGTATAGTTTTGTCAAAAAATTTTAAAGTTTTCGAAATTGCACTGAAGTAAACGAGCTGAATTTTTTCAAAGTGTTCGTAATTACACTGACGTAATGAGCTGAATTTTTTCAAAGTGTTCCTAATTACACTGATGTAACGAGCTGAATTTTTCAAAGTGTTCATAATTACACTGATGTAACGAGTCGTTACACTGATGTAACGAGCTGTAGCTTATTATTTTTTTTACGTTACAATTATCTAACTTTTTATCTTATTTGATATAAATTTATCTAATTAACTAAATTTTATAATAAAAAATTAGTTTGTAATATATATTTAAGATGAGAGAAAAAAATTGATAGGAAAATTTTTGAAAAAAGAGAAAAATTATTGTACTTATGTTTTTTACGTTAGTGCAATTACGAATGCCCCGGAAAAAATTTGGCATGACTATAATGAAATTAACGAGAAAAATATGACGAATTTAATGGTGTAATTTTTATAAAAAATAACATAATATAAAAAGTTATAAGTGTATAAAAATCAAGGGGGGAAACTTTAATTTAAAAATAGGAAAATAGATGGTTTTTTAAAAGTGTGACACTTGTCACTCTTATATTAAATCTGATTTTTGTAATTAAGACAAAAAACCATAATGCCCTTTTGTATTAAAAGTTAATTAGTGACACATGTCACCATTAGATTAAATCTTGGAAATTTGAACCATTGGATTTGAGTTATAGAGTTTTCTCAATTAAGGTGGGTTCTTATTTGGTCCCTTCCTTATATATATATATATATATATATTATATATATATATATATATATATATATATATATATATATATATATATATATATATATAGTGTTGTAAAAATCGGCCTAGGCGGTGCCTAGGCGGCCTTTTTTTTTGGTGTTTTTGTTTTGTTTTTTTTTTTTTGAGTAAAAAGGACCAAGGGAGTGATTATTCTAGACATTTCTCAACCCCAGATAATTAATATGCCTCTAAAACATCAAATTCAACATCTGATACATTGAAACCTGCCACTAAACATCGAAATCAATCTATAAACTTTGAATTTTGTTTTTAAGTTTGTAATTTGAAGTACTTGACTTACTATGTTTAAGTTTATTTTTTAATATATTTGAAGTATTATATTAAATTATTGATATTGATGTGTGTATATAATAAATATTTGTAAAATTACATATAAAAATTCCAATCCGCCTAGCGCCGATTAATCCTGATTAATCCCTAGGCGGTACCTCGTCGCCCGACTAGCGCCTAACGACTTTTACAACCATGTATATATATATATATATATAATTTTATGTTGAATATGATAGTATTAGGATGCACACATCTTCCTAAATGACAAATGTCAAGACTATAATAAGTATGATAACATAGACTTATGAAATGTGGTTGCTATGTTTGACAATATGTGATTCAGTTTGTAAATTTTGAAATATATAGAACCATTCTGATATTTGGATACTATGATTGACAATTTGTATTTTTTTGTGTTTAGTTTTGTTATTGTACATGTTTATATCTCATCTCAATACATAATATGGTTAGTTCATAATGTATATGCAAGATCATATGTTGTGTTTGCTAATGTATGTCAAACAAAATGCAGTAAACAAAACAATTTGGTGTATTCAATACATTAGTTATCAAACAAATTCACCACTACTAACATGTCTATATATGGATTAGTCAAAATTGAATCTGTCTATATATCCAGTTTACTTACATAGAAGATATTTTTACTTCTTTTATATCCAGTTGAGGGAACTACCAATATAATGTTGACTGTCAGAACTACCAATATCCAGTAGAGGGTCATCCACACTTGATTTTCCCTTTTTACAGTTGAGGCTTCAATCAATTGAGCTAAGTGTCAGCATGGCTAATAATGTAAGTCAGATTTTTCAATACATATCCTATGCGGTTTTTTTTAATGTATTTCCCTTTTTACGGAGAAACCGAAATCTTGCACTTACTCCCCCAAGAACCGAGACACAGCCATCCAGTAGCTCAAAAAGATCTAGATCAAGTGTGGATTATGTTCCATCATGATGTTCCGAGCCAGCGTTATCAAGGTCGGATGAGCTGATAATTCAACAAATTCTTAATGACATGTTATACAAGGACTTGTTGACTATTGCTGATATAAGTTACAGTCAACATTATATTGTTAGTTCCTCCTGGGTAGCAAAAATGTTTTTAAAAGGTGATGAAACCAAATGCTGTCAGATGATTTTGCAAGCACGAGACAAAGAGGACGAGAGGAAGATCAAGAAGAAACGAGAGGGATATTACGGGTGGTAGCTGCATGTTGCTTGTTGTTTGTTGTTTGCTGTTTGTTTAGTTTTAATTCCACAAAATCATGACTGGGTGGTAGCTGTATGTTGCTTGTATGTTTACTAAACAGTTTACTATCGTTTTTTAATTCAGTATTTTATTGTCAGTTTACGATCTAGAGTAATAGAAAAAAAGATTAAAATAAAAATGAAAATATTGATATTAGAGTATAGGAGTTGAAAAAAAAAGAGATCTTTTTCCTAAAATGACCGTTTGAGATCTCTTTTTAAACAATTATTGTTTAACAGCACATGTGAAACAGCAACTGGTTAAGGTTTTAGGGATTGTATGAAGAATCCCTACTACACAGTAGGGATTATATTAAGAATCTCTACTGTGTAGTAGGGATTGTATTAAGAATAGCTGTGTTATGACTAGGTTCATGACTACGATCCCAATTTTTGGTACCTGGAGAAAACCTTAAAACATGTGTTAACCTGTACTAACACATGTCTTAACATATAGAGGTGGCCAACGTACCCGGACCCGGAACCGGTCGTACCCGAACCGGTGGGTACGGCCGGTTCCTGATTTTCAGAGGAACCGGAAAACCCGGAACCGGTTCCGCTCTCAAACCAGCCAAAACCGGAATCGGCAAAAAACCGGTAGGAACCGGTCAAAACCCGAAACCGGTTCTTGACTTTGTTGACCGGAACCGCTTGGAACCGGAACCGGTTCCGAAACCGGAACCGGTTTCAAAAAAAACCCGGTTTGGCCACCTCTATTAACATATACTAATACAATCCCTACTGTGTAGTAGGGATTGTTGATACACTCCCCATTTTGAACCACCAAGCAGATACAAATAGGTTTTTTTATCTATGGGCCTAGCAAAATAAAAAATGGGATAGTATCCCCCCCTCAAAATCGGACGTCAAGTTACCAGTGAAGATTTCCAGTGACAGTAGAGATTTTATTATTAATCTCTACTGACAACTTTTATGCGACCTAACTTGCTTGCAAGTTTATCTATGATCTCGTTCTGTTAATCTGTTTCATTCTCAAAGTTTCTTACTCGCTCCTTACAGTTTATAAACATGCTTTCTGAACTATGTATCTCCTAGATAGTGTTTGGAAGATCATTCCTTTCATTGTATGTGCTTAATTTTAATCTACACCTTCGGTAAATGTAAGTGTTTCCCAAAGAACCACAGGTCTTCAAAACTTGGTTCCATCAACGATGCTCAAGTTGTGTAACTTGTTCAGTCAGACAGTAGGACTGACAAACAATAGGGATTTTATCCATAATCCCTACTGACAGACAGTAGGGATTTTATTCGTAATCCCTACTGACATAATCCCTACTGACAGTAAGGATTGTATTCCTAATCCCTACCGTCGCGGATTTTCCCTTTCCTAATCCCTACTGATAGTAGGGATTTTATTCATAATCTCTACTAACGGTAGGGATTTTATTCGGGTCGTTTAGTGATGCTACTCTTGGTTGTGTATCTCGCTGAAATTTAAATATGTGAGCCCGAAAACACATTTTTAAATTCTTTTTGAAACGGTACGAGCAGACCATTAAGCAGATACCTACACTTCCATTTTGAACCAAGCAGATACGACAGTAGGGATTGTATTCATAATCCCTATTGACAGACAGTAGGGATTTTATTCATAATCTCTACTAACAGTTATTCATAATCCCTACTGTCAGTAGGAATTTTGAGTAAAATCCCTACTGACAGTAGGGATTTTACTTGCTCATAATCCCTACCTACTGACAGTAGGGATTAGGAATACAATCCCGGCCGATTTTGAATAAAATCATGTCAGTATACTAAGGGATTTTTAGTCATAATCCCTACTGACATGTAGGGATGTATTCCTAACCCCTACTGTCAGTAGGGATTTTATTCATCCCTACTGACAGACAGTAGGGATTTTATTCATAATCCCTACTCCCTACTGGATTTTATTCATAATCTCTACTGTCAGTAGGGAGTAGGGATTGTATTCATAATCCCTACTGTCAGTAGACAGTAGGGATTATGAATAAAATCTCTACTGATAGTAGTGATTAGGAATACAATCCCTACTGTCTATAGGGATTATGAATAAATCCCTACTGTCAGTAAGGATTATGAATACAATCCCTACTGTCAGTAGGAATTTTCAAATAGATGAAGACAGATCAATAATTATTAGATAAATTTATTATGCAGACGCAATCGTAACGAAAATTGTAGTTGGATAAATAAAAATTGTGGGATGTTAATAGTATGATAATCATTCTCAAAATCCAGATTGATCCCTAAAGGGTTAATATGCATACACTAATTGAGGTATAAAAATCAAAATTGAATAACCAGTCTGGTTTTTTAAATTGATTGTGTTTGTGATTTTCGTTTAAGCATCAACTATTGATGTGTACCTATTTGTGGTCTACTGTAATCGTCTTTCTTCTAAAACTTTGAGTTTTGAAACTACGAAAAGGTATAGAAGGAGATAGTTGACTAAATTATAATTAAAAACCTGAAATGGAAGGGAAAGTCAATACAGTACAAAACATATTTTATGTCTAGTTGTCTTTCATAGAACGTTTACACAATCATCTAATAATATAAAAAATGAATCATCATGATTCAATCCTCCTCGAGGGTTCTTATCCATCAAAAGCTTGACATCTAAATGTTTATTATCATGCAACTCAGTTAGCATGAATCAAAAATTGGAACCTATATTGATTTAAAGATCTTCCCTAAGATTTTAATTACTTCTTAATATCGAACCAAAATGGGGAACCCTCTTAACTTACAATGCCTACTTTAGATTTTAAGATTGAACCAAAAAGGGGAGCATCCTTAACTTACCCACTTTAGGTTCTGTTATAGAACTAAAAAGGAAAACCCAAAATTAACTTTACGATCCCCATTAAGGTTTAAATTAAATTTTAAAATTGAACCAAAAAGGGGAACATAATCTTAACATTAAGATCTCCCCTAAGGTTCAGATTACTATCCAAAGGGGAGGAAACCAAAATGGGGAACCCTCTTAACTTACAGTGCCCACTTTAGATTTTAAGATTGAACCATAGGTTCTGTTATAGAAATAAAAAGGAAAACCCAAAATTAACTTTACGATCCCCATTAAATGATAAACAAACAGGCTAACAATTTTGAACACCTAACAAATCTGCATGCAAGAACTCACGGTTCACTTGAGGTCGCTTTCCGTTTGTTCAGCCCCTCTTTGGCCAGTTGGGCCCTCAGATCGTTGTCTCCTTCCAGAAAAATTTGTAAATGGGTCTCACTTTGACATACATATTCTTTAGCTACTTCAACGTCACTGTATTGCAAATTTCCATGCTTTACCAATTCACCAAGAGCTTGGTGTATGCCCTTTCCATTACCTGAAACGTATGATAAGTATAGTAAAAAATTTTACCAGCGTCCTTTTACTTGCTTATACACACCTGATCTTCTAACAGATGAAATGCCACCAGAACTTGACTGACTAATACATAACATCGAAGCGCTCTTTTTCCTTTGTGTTCTCGCCTTTGACGTGGTTGGACGACAAACATCAAAAATATTGCCAAGTCTATCCTTGTACATGGACTTTAGAGCTTCAATATGTGGCATGCTTGACGGCTGCACCCTTGCAGGATACTGCACAACCAATTTAAATATAAAAAAAACTAGTTAGGGGTGAGCGAAACCGGTTTTAGCTTTTTTTCATTACGAATTGATTCTCGGTCCCGAGTACAAATATATAGCTTTTACATGTACGGAACCGGTTGTATACCTTCATTTGTCTGTGGATTTTTTTGAGGTAGTCGCAGTAATTCATACATGACTCGATCATATTTGGGAAGGCTTCAGATTTGCATTCATTCATCATTCTAACACAAAACTTCTCCCAGAAAGACCAATCCCAGCTACGTCCAATTGATTGGTCGTAGCCGCTCCAAATGTCTTCTAGAATTTCTATGTACTTATCCTCATAAGTAATCCAAAACTCTGTATTCCCACTAGACATCTACAAATTACCATAAAAATATGCAGTTATCCAAATATTTGTACTCCCACAGTCCTACAGGTATAAGATATATATATTTGCACTCAAAGACATCTACAAAAAATAACAGTTTTATTTAAAAAAATGTGTTGTTTATGAATACGTAGATAAATTCTTACAGAGATTACTCATTCAGTGTTAGGTTTCTTAAACTTATTTCATCATAGTATGACAATAAGATAACAAGTAAATCTAAAGCAAAGATTGGAATCCAGAGTGAAGATCATCCAATCCAAGCACATTTAAAACCAAACACAAAAGCCTAAAACAAATAAATCTAAAGCAAAGAAAGATGATGGAATCTGAAACACCAAAATACACGGTGATGGAATCTGTTTCACATTTCAAAACCCAAAATAAATCTAAAGCAAAGAAAGATGATATTTTAGAAATTAATCTGAAGAAGTAAACTCAAGCTTACCTTTGATGATGATGGTGAAGATGATGAACAAACTGAACTAATCAGAAATAGGGGAGGGGGAGAATAACTTCTTTTACGTGTTCTCATTATCGAAAATTCAATGTATGCAACCACTCGGCCTAAGGGGAAATAGGGGAATGATGACTGCGAAGACAATTGTCGGCGATAGTATCCCTTCCCAATAAGACGAAGAATATATTCCCGTACCCAGGGATGGCCAAAAAACCCGCGAAACCAGTAATAAATGGGACGGGTACCAAGGCCCTCGCCAACAGCAACACAGCCAGCAAAAGTTAGCAAAAAAACCTCATCAGACCCCTACATAGGCAGTAAACAGCCATAACAGGCCGACCAAAAGAAACACAAAAACCACAACAGTACAGATCAGACGAAACTGAGCAAATAAAAAACCAACAATTCGAAACTCATTGATGATGACAGTTCAACTCCAATCAGAGCTCTGCGTCAAAATTATAAAATAAGAGGAATATCACTTGAAATGTACTAATACACAACAAAATTAAGAGGTCAATCAAGTAAACAATCATGAGAACAATCAAGTTCAACTCCAATCAGAGCTCTGCGTCAAAATTAAAAAATAAGAGGAATATCACTTGAAATGTACTAATACACAACAAAATTAAGAGCTCAATCAAGCAAACAATCATGACAACAATCAAGGAACCTTATCAGAGCTCATTGTGATTATATTTACATAAGCATTGCTCTATTTTAAATATATATGATCTGTAAATGCTTCGTGTGGAATGCTGAAAGGATACTGAACTGTAAAACCGATTACCAGATGTCAGATTCTTCGATTTCAATTTTACCCCATTGACGGAGCACCTTGAGAATTTAAAATTTCTTGTGCATCAAACTTACTTAATAAGGGCGTCAGGCACTCGGGCGAGTGACTTGGTGCGGAAGAAAAAGGCAAGCAGACCGGATTTTGGGCAGGGCAGGGCCCAAAAAGTTTTTTTTTTCTTAAATGTATTCTCACACAAAGGAGGAAGAGTGTAGCAGCTTAAATTTTTTATAATTGATATGTATCTAGAAAAATTAGCCGCCCACGATCAAAACTCGCGTTGTAATGTAGTGGTTTGATTAAAAAAAAAACATATAAAGTTACAACTGCTTAGTTATAAATATTAAAATGTAGATAGATAACATAATTGTGTCATGTCATATACGTTGAGATAATTGAAGTTTAAGAAAAATTAAAATTAGATATACAACACTATTATGCCTTATACTTTGAGACATATGAATTTTAAAAAAATAATTGGAAAAGATATAAAGCAAATCAAAACCAAAAGCGCGTGAAGCAACATGCTTACGGATATCATATATAATATAAGAAATAAATTATATATTATAAAGAACACTTCACAACGGTATATTTGAAAATTATGAATAAATTACGTCGTGAAAAAATGTTAACAAAAAGTGAAAACAATCGAAATGTAGTTAAAATATTATGTCATTGTAAAAATTAGAATTACAAAACCGAAAGCGTATATAAAAGAAGTAAAAATATTTCCTATGTAAGTAATCTGGATATATAGACAGATTCGATTTTGACTAATATTTATAGCGAAACATATAAAAGTAAAAATATATCAAATTTAACATGACCAAAAACATATAAATAATTGATTTAATTATAGTTTTTCCTAATTTAGCTAAATACATATTTTACATATTTGAATAATTTTGACACATAACATGTCAGTAGTGGTGAATTTGTTTGATAACAAATGTATTGAATACACCAAATTATTTTGTTTACAGCATTTTGTTTGACAAACATTAGCAAACACAACATATGATCTTGCATATACATTATGAACTAACCATATTATGTATTGAGATGAGATATAAACATGTACAATAACAAAACTAAACACATAAAAAAATACAAATTGTCAATCATAGTATCCATATATCAGAATGGTTATATACATTTCAAAATTTACAAATTGAATCACATATTGTCAAACATAGCAGCCACATTTCATAAGTCTATGTTATCATACTTATTATAGTCTTGACATTTAGGAAGATGTGTGCATCCTAATACTATCATATTCAACATAAAATTATATATATATATATATATATATATATAGGGATTGAATCCTTTGAAAACCCAACCTTAGAGAGAAAACCCTTAAACCCTATGTGAGCCACTCATTTGGAATCTTGAAAATAAATATGTGGTCCACATTAAACCTGAATAAAAAATTGGGTTTTGGATAAACAAATCATTTTTAATGTGGGTTAATATGGACCACATATTTATTTTCAAGATTCCAAATGAGTGGCTCACATAGGGTTTAAGGGTTTTCTCTCTAAGGTTGGGTTTTCATTGGATTCAATTCCTATATATATATACATATATATATATATATTTTATAAATCCTATTGTAATATTTCAGGCCATGACTAAAACCAAAAATGGGGATCCAAAGAAGATGCTTGTAATAATATCCGGATTCGGTAGAGAGAAATGGAGTTTTAAAGGGTTATGGCCTCTCTCACCCCATCAGGACCTTTCAATCATAATCCCAAACCGGAATTAAGATTAAGAAAAACTATGAACCAGATGAAAAACATTAACTCCAATGAATCAGAAAAAAAAAAGTACAAAACCTATTAATCTCTAAGCACCTATTTAGACTAAACAAAAACCAAATCATACTATAACTCAGTAAACTATCTTTTAGGAAATTCAAATGAACTAATACTTAATTAAACTATACCTACGTAAATCTGCCATTATCAATAAACTAAACATAACATAACCTTCAATTAACCAAAACAACCCCTAAACTAGTAAAGTAATCAAGTTTAACACTTTTGTAGTAGTGTCATCATTTGATGGTCACATTCATTTATCTAATCAACTAATATATGTTTAATGTAACTCAAATAAACATTGTTAATATACTATTGTTGTTTGACTTATATATTTTTCATTTTAAAACATCCTAATTTTCACATCAAAGTTAACCTAAAATCCATTTCTATGAGTGATTCAAAATTACGTATAAGAAAAAAAGAAAAGGAAATAACTTACTATTTTAAAGCTCGAAAAAACGTCGTGTGATCATCTTCTGAATATGACGTTCAAACGCCATTGAAGGTTTGCTCGATTGATCCTAATAAACCTCATCCTTACTATCGGATCCTAGTAAGTGATAACAAAAGAACCTGCAAAGTAACTTTGAATTAGATTAATTTAAATGACATACGTATATATTCATTTTGGAATCAAAGAAGTCGATCGTATTCTCACCTTCCTCTGGAAACGTTGATGGTTGTTAAATCGGAAATTCAGGGATGATAATTGTAGATTTCCTGCCGGTGACAATGAAGACGACAGCGAGAATAGACAAGGAAGAACGACGGTAGACTAGTAAGGTGGTGTTTGCAGTCTGTGACAAACGTATGCAGAGTTCTTTTGCAGAAGAGGGACCAAACCTCTGCAAAAAGAGATTTGAAGAGGGAATGTTTTAATCATTTTTGTTGTGATGTTCATAAATGGTTCAGAATATTCCAAAGATTTCCATCTTTGGACCGTGGGAGATGGAGTAACTTCCGTGGTCTGTACAAGTCTTTTTGTTTCACTAATTACTACTATTCCAGATACGTCATGGTACGGGATTATTTGGACTACAAAAGCAAACCAGATGATAGAGCAAGATCTGATAAGTAATAGTCAACAAATTGGGATTCATTTATCAACAGATTTTTTTCTTCCGTTTGAATTCATTTCAATAATTCTTTTAGTTGCGTTAATCGGCGCAATTGCTGTAGCTCGTCAATAATAACTCTTTAGAACTGGAAAAACCTTGTTATGAGCTATCACATTGATTTCCTTTTTTCTATTTGACTTTGTATATAAAATATAAATTCTTTATTATTTCGATCTATTCCCAATATATTCCTTTATTCCATTACTGGTTATATTCTAGTCAATCCAATTGGTTAAACTGTTGTTCATTTTGAAATGAATCGAGATTGATAAGGAGTTGGTTAATGATGCTCGTACATACTTAGATTCTGCCCTTCGAAAAGGAACATCGGCTCTAACAATCCCGTCTCCGTCTACCAAAACGACCGGAAATGTTTCAAAAAAGGTAGGCATAACTAAATCTAAATATATTCAATAACTATTTTGTCTTATATTTATATATTTTAGAATGTTAAAACAAATCTTTCTTTTATTTTATTCTTTATCGTATTGGATTGACCCAAAATCAAAGTTTATCAGAAGTTTGGTCTAAAATTCCTGAAAAATTAGCTTTTTATGATTACATCGGAAATAATCCGGCAAAAGGGGGATTATTCAGGGCGGGCTCCATGTAAAATACTGGATTTCCAATCCTAGCAGGAAAAGGAGGGAAACGGATACTCAATTTAAAGGGGGCTCGGCGGGAAGATGATTGTACCGTGAGAGAAGCAAGGAGGTCAACCTCTTTCAAATATACAACCTGGATTCTGGCAATGCAATGTCCAATCTATTCGATTTAGAAAGTAGGAAACTATAACTATATATATATATATAAAGAGGACAAAGTAATACAAAACTCTGTTCGATTTTTATATACTCACTTAGATAGATACTTATATCTATAGATATTAAGTAATAATCATTCCAATTTAGAATTATCAAATTATAATAAGTAAGATATCCTTATAATACATAACTAATGGAATCCTTAGAGTATCCCCATTACCTGATAAAAGGATCTTGTCAGTATCGGTATAAAAAATCTTTCCTTCGTGTTCGGCTATAGCAAGAGCCCCTGAATCTATAGCCGCTTGGCCTTCCAATCCAGTTACTTTCATTTTGAATCCATTTCTTAGAAGAATATAAGTTTATTGAAATTTTCGATTTCGAATCGTCTATGATCATCGATCATAGAAATGAAATAAAGAGATATTTGAATCCTTACCAGCTCAGATAACCGAAATATTTTAAAAATATCTGAAATATTTGAAATTTTCAAAATTTGTATCTAAATATGAATTTTCAAATATTTCGATTTCGGATAGTTTAGATTCGGTTTCATATATGGATTTTTTAAACACCCTATTTATGCTACCCTAATAAACAATTAATTAAAACTGTATACTATAGAGAAATAGAGTGGGTACAATCGTCTCTTATCATAAATATTTTCATTTTAATTCAATTAGATTCTAACCGTTTATTTTTGCCTTAACTATCCAAAACTACTCTAATAATTTGTAGTAACTCTAAATGCCTTGAAATAGTTTTTCGTCCTTTTTGTTTCATTGGTTTCCGCTGATAAGTTGCTAAGTTCGGGTGATCGAAATTTGGGTATAACACGATTTTATATGTTAATTGCAATGTTTTCAGAACCAGACTGAACATTGAAGCGGATGCCTTACTGGTAGGTCGGTCCGGTTGGACCCCATTCAAGAACCTGATAACATAATAAATATATAAAAAATTCCAAAAAATTATAAAATTATAAGCACATTTAAACAAACATAATCATGTAAAAAATACAATGTTTGATTTTAATGTTTATGTCACACCCTCACCTCTTGTCACCTGTTAGTAATGTCATTGATCACTCTGAGAAAGTTGCGAAATCATAGTGATGATGTCTCAGAGATGGGATGTAACTTACTTGATCTTGTATCACAACACAAAGTTAACTTAAATATTATACATTACAAGGATGATAACGTCAGTACAAGCCACACGTTACAGTTCATAACTTAAACACACTAACAAGCTAAGTTACTTGATTTATAAGTGCTTGATTGTGCAATTCTCACCCGTTGTCACTGTCTAGCCGCAAAAGTTTGTAATTTTAAAAAGTCAGTACAAAGCTGGTGAGTTCGTAATTATTGATTCACACGATACGACATGATATGCAAGTTATTGATACACAGTGCCAAAGATAACCATTGGACTCATATCTAGTTAATATTTATATTGAAAAGGAGTTGTAAAAAAAAACATAACAACATTAACTTAAGTTATACTAAACAACTTTCATGTTTCAATGTGGTGTATAATTAAAAGAAATATATGACGATGTAACATATTTGTTTTTAAATGTAGATAAAAAAACATTATTATGTCTTGTAGGAATTTAAAAATTATATAATTTAATACGAAAAAGTATCGTGAATACAAAAAGGGAGATCGCGTGATGTGGCATTTTTACAAACTTGATTACGTACTTGAGTCTTGTGAATAAAAGAATGTATGAAGATACAACGACATGTTTTTTTCAAATCGAAACATAGATAGAAAACAACTATACTATATAACAGTATGATGCTATTCAGTCAATGTCAATCTCATCAAAATAAATAAAGTAAAAGAAAAAAAGGCAACCCAAGTTTTGAACATAGACCCATGGGCTTTAATTGTGGAGTATGATTTCACTTTTAAAATATAATTCAACTTTAAACAATATTAATATATGATTCATTTCTAAACTTTAAAACATAACGGATTAAAGTGTTTTTTTACATACGAGTGGGTCGAGAAATAAACATACTAAATCAGATAAACTATAAACTTTATAAAATCTAGGGAGTCAAAAGAATATATTTTCACTAAAGTGGGTCGAGAAATAAAACACAAAGAAAAATAAATAAAAATTAAAGAGTAAATGTGATAATATTATATATATATATATATATATATATATATATAGGGAGAGGTTCAAATGTTAACCCTCCCTTATATCGTTAACCCGTGTTAACCCGACAATTTTTGCCCGAATCTTTGTTTTTTTTTCATGGTTTTTATTATACATAAATAGGGGGGGTTTCTTTTTTGTGTTTTTGCCAATTCATCACCGTTTAGAAATTATATACAAATGTAAGTTGATGTAATTTTCTTACATTTTGTAAATGTTAGTAAATTACATTTATTTACATTTGTAAATAATTTCTAAACAGTGATGAATTAGCAAAAACACAAAAAAGAAACCCCCCTATTTATGTATAATAAAAACCATGAAAAAAAAAACCAAAGATTCGGGCAAAAAATGCCGGGTTAACACGGGTTAACGATATAAGGGAGGGTTAACATTTGAACCATCCCCTATATATATATATATATATATATATATATATATATATATAACTATGGATCAAGTATTTTTTTTTCACAAAGGCGGGTCGAGAAATAAAGTTGAAAGAAGAACAAATATATAAAAAAATCCAAATATAAAGTAGAAATATATCAAAGTTACACCGATTAGAAACATAGCTATAGTCGATTTTGAATAATATTTATGCTGAAATGTCCTTATCAAAATAACATTACAACATTAACCTACATTATAAAAAAAAGATTATATTTATAAGGATAGAAAAATAGAAAACCAAAAAAAGAAGAAAAAAAAGGCCGATTAGGGTCTCGAACCCTCCATCCTTTAAAAAAAAAACATGAATAGTTACCACTCTACTCCACCAGCATTGGCTTTTAAGTAAGGGTACAATAGGCGTTCTTCTTTTTTTTTTTTTATCTACATCTCGTCATAAATTTTATTATAAGCAAATGCCTCAAATTTATTGTCATATCAACATCCCCTTCCAAAAAAACAAAGAAAAAAAGAAAACAAAATAAACCCAAATTAGTTGCTTCTTTATGTACGATCAAGGTTTTACCAATTGTTATCATTTTTATGCCCGGTCCATTTATAAATTACTAGACTATACTTAATATAGTTATTATATTTAATCGAAGAAAGAATCATTTAATAAGATAGACGAATATTTTATAAGAACTAGAAAGTTATCCGCCCGCTGCCACAGGCGGTACGATCAATGCAATGTTCAATAGTTAAGTTCAATAGATAAGTTCAATAGATGAGTTCAAACAACTAAGGCCATTCAAGTTAAGTTCACATGGTTTAAAGGTAAGTTAAGTTTAAAAATAACATGTTTCATCCCAAAAGTTCAAAACAAGTAAAAGAAGGGCTATGAAGACTCACCTTTGCGTATGAGGTAGTCTTTGCAATAGATGTCAAAGTATGTTTCAAATAATGTTCAACACAATATCAATGTTCACCTAAATAGTTCAATAGATTTATGTTAACATAACTATGTCTTTCTATGGATTTATCTAAATTATAAATGGGTCAACGGGTTCAATTTGCTTTGAATTGTTATAACTTAAAATTTGTTAAAATAGTAGTGAGATTTACAGGTTTTAAATTATTCATGTTGATATAAAACATAATCTAAAAGTTTTTAAAATTAAACTATTTTATGTATAACCAAAATATCAAAAAAAAAAAAAAAAAACACTTGTTTTATCTTCTAAATTTCAAATAATATTTAATAAACTCTCAAAGGAATTTATTAAATAGTATTTCTAAGTAAGAATTTATCATAACAAACTAATTGAATTAATATGTTACAAATATATTAATTAAAGCTTATTTGGATGTTATAAAATGCAAACATCTATATTTATAAAATGTATAATAAAGTTATAATTTATTTAAATATTTGTATAATATAAGTTATTAGAAGTGATTTTTAAAATATTTGCTTAAATGATATAAAATTATAACTATAAAATTTTTAATAAATTTTATTTTTTAAATATTTATATTTCAATTTCATAAAATTATTAATTGAATAATAAATAAGTTATAAAAAAAACTTGTAATAAAATGTTCAAAGCTTATTTGAATGCAAACTTATATTTTATAAAATTTATAATTTATAATATAACATATGTTATTAAAATAAATTCATATATCATGAATAAACATTTTCTATATATGAAAATAATTATTTTATAAAATGTGTAAAATTGTATATAAAATTATTAAATAATTATTTTTTTAAGTATTTTACTTAAATATAATTATTTACTAATAATATACACATGTCATATATATTTTTGTTGAAATGGTATTTATATATATTTTTATTAAAAATGACAGCTTTTCTATAAAAAGAATTTTCTATAAAAACACAATAAAAAATGAATTAATAAATAAAAGTTATAATCAAAACTAGAAAAATGGTCTAACCCGGCTACAGTCGGGTTCAAACCCGGGACCTGTTACACACCCAATTGCATGAATTAACCGGTTGATTTGGAACACCACTCGCGATAAGTAATCGATTTAGAATCTTTTAACATAAGTCACGTCCCTTCCCTCAAACCAAATTCAAAACAACTGAACCCTAATTTCATTCTTGGTTAAATTCGAAAGCTATGGAACCCGATTGATATTACAACCATAGGGCTTTCGATTGCTATCTAAAACCGAGCAGAATGAGATAAATATCACTCACCTTAGTTTTTGTTTGCCAGGATTTCGATTGAGAGAGAAAAGAACGAGCAGCCGACCCCTTCTTGGTCTTGATTCGCGATCAATTGCAGTTTTGGTTGAATTTTAGGTGTACAGACTGTTTCGAAATGAGACACAGGATTTGTATGCCTGCTTAATTTGATTTATATAGACGTTTGGTTCGGTTTCAATTAACGAGTGTTTAGTTTGTTAATTTTGGTAGAAAATTGTGATTGATTCGATATGAATTCGATCAATTAAAGATTTTATTTGACTAACGCGTTCGAATCCTACTTAATTTTTAGATGTTTCATGTTTTGATTTATATGGTGTTGAATATTCTTAAGGAATAAAGTTAGCATTTTAGTAAAAGTTTAACAGAAAAAATACATATGATTAACATATTATATATAAGTTGAATAATTAAAGTAGAATAAAAATCATTTGAGTGAGTTAGTTGAGAATGTATTTTTATAAACAATTTTTGCATGTAAGTACTAGGTTAGTACCCCGTATATTACATGGGATAAATAAAAAACATATTATTAATTAATCGTTATCAAAGAAAATTTAAACAATATAAGATTATTTGTTTAATATAAAATATGATTATATATAATTTCTTACATTAAATAATAAAATAATTATATTATTTTTTAGACACTAATTTTTTTAAAGTTTGTTTCTTCAAATATTACGTTTTAAATTCTTTTTTTACAAATTATATATTTTATAATAATTTGATTTTTTTTAAAAAGTGTGCTTTTGAATACTAATTAATTTAAAAATATATAAAAAGTATATTTAATATATAATATTATTATTTAATATAAATTACATTTAATAGGAGGGAGAAGGGAATACACAATTGAGGTGCTTTACGAACATAATATGTGTCCTTATAAACATTTATTTATTAGAATACATCAATATATTAAACATTATACATGTAATAGTAATTATCCTTAATTCTTGACTAAATTTTAAAAATATAAATCGTTAAATAGGAGAGAGAAGCAGGAAAACAAAAAAGTAAGTTGTCTAAAATGATGACAAGCGTCTATAATAATTTTGATTTATTAGTATAGATTATAGATAGATAGATGGGTTGTTTAGGAATTGAATAAAGTGCAGCCCAAATGTAAATATATAGTCCTACACTCCTAGGTTTGGTCGTGAATTTGGGAAATGCTTGCACATATCAACGGCGGTTTTTGAAGATCAAAACATGAAATTTTTGTAGTAGTTTTCTAGATTTTGGGGGGGGGGGGGGGGGGGGGGGGTGGTGGTTCTGGATGAGTTAGCCAACTCTATTCATGAGACATATGCAGGGCCGGCTCAAGCATTTTGAGGGCCCTAAGCGGAATAAAAATTTGGGGCCCTTTAGCCTTAACTAACGATTACAAACTTACGGTTAAAAACCCTCCTCTTTTTATCCAGAATCGGGGCCGGCGGCGGAGTTATAAATTTTAGAATTGACCCTCGCTGTGATTCTATTAAAGCTTCTAGTTTTAATTTTTTAGCCCTTTTTGAATGACCAAAATCCTATTTATGGTTCCTATTAGACATTGAAAAATTATGTTTTTAAATTTGTTCCTAAGTTACAAATTCTGATCACAAAAAAACAAGTTAAGAACTTAACTGGTCATAAGCAATAATCACCTAAACAACTTAACAATCGGTCAAACAACTATTTACTAATCAAGTATCAACCATCAATATCACAAATTAGAGATCCAATTATCAAGAGTCAAGTATCAAATTATCAAGTTATCTGAGTATCAACAATTCAACAGACAAGTCATCACTTAATCACTTATCAAGTATCAATTAGACAATTACCAAACTAATATTAAGAAGATGCAAACTAACCGAGTCCGTGAGACGAGCAGACAGCAGCAGCCCAGCCTCCGCCGTCCCTATTGAGCGATCGGAGATTCGGACTTCGTGAGCCAGCAAGCACCGAGTGATCTGAGAGTAGAGACAATCGACGGGGAAGTACTGATCGGAGTGAGGATTCGGAATGAATGTACACAATCAGAGTGCCGGAGTGATTGAAGTAATCCTGCTTCAAGCCATCGACTCATTGTCTTCCATGGATAGTCTGGCTCCTCATCTTCCACTCTATCGTGTATTCGTGTCTATTCGTCCCATTGTTCATGGGAAATAGGCAAAGTGCCAAACGGGAAAACCCTAATCGGGAACTGGAATATTGCCGTTGCTAGCCTGCTAATTGGTTTTTAAAAGAAGCTTTTAATTCTTATTTTTTCAATTTTCCATCGGGCCTTGATTGGGCCTCCGTCCCACCGTGTTATTGCTTTAAATTATAATCACAAAATACCACAAAAATGCCTAAAAAAGCCCAGACTTACACAAACCCATATATGCATAAAAAAAAAGTTTTAAAAAATTGAGGTCCCTAAGCCCTTGCATGGGTTGCTTGGCCCATTGGGCCAGCCCTCACAGACGCATACTTTTTGATTTTTGAAAGTGTTCATGTAGACAGGAATAAATCATGTCTAAATCAACACTAGATCGTGAGGGCCCTAAGCCCTTGCATGGGTTGCTTGGACCATTGGGCCGGCCCTCACAGACGCATACTTTTTGATTTTTAAAAGTGTTCATGTAGACAGGAATAAATCATATCTAAATCAACACTAGATCGTAAATGTTTAAAGATAGTTCGCTCTAAGATAGTGTACCTGCATTGTAATTTCAACGCGACTAAGATCTAAGATGACACACAAATTACTATTAATGGACTAGTTGTCCAGCATATAACTACTTTCAAGTATATAAGGTCATTTGTCCGAAGTAACAGGGAAAAAAAGTGTTTTGAGTGAATTGAAGGTGATATGTATCATAAATAAGATCAAAGATGTGAGATTGAAGTAATTTGGTCCTATGAAGAGGAGACAACTGTTTCCCTAGTTTGAACGTAGAAACCCTTATTATGGAGGAGTGGATGAGTAGACGCGCACCCAAACTAAATTAGATATGCTCATTAGACATGATTTGCTAGATTAGCACATCTTTGGGTATTTTTTTTCTTTGTTACCTTCAAATTTTATTTTAAGTTGAATTAAATCAAAATAAGAATATTACACCTACATTAACTATTTGGTCAATTATTATTTGTGATGTTATTTGGTATATAAGGTAGGTTCGACAATAAAACAAATGGTTCAATAATTGGCCCAATTTTAAAATCATTTAATTTGAATGAACTAATGTTTATAGTGTATGAAGTTAGAAACACAGTTTAATCACCGTCAGGCTATATGTGTTTATCACACCCTCCATCACTTCACGTAGGGGTCATTAACACTATTACTCACTCTTCACATACATGTGTTATCATCACTCATTTATCACTTTAGTTTAATCATTACATTTATTTAATATTTTAATATATTTTTTTCTAATTAAATACTTATATTTATATGAATCGCTAAATTAAATATTACATAATAAAAATAAAATTACATAATAAAATTAAAAAACGTTAAAATGAAGTTACTTTTTTTTTTTAAATTATTGTCGCACCCCGAGAAATCCCGTCCCATCCGGAGCGCGAGCAACAGACTGTTAGGATCGCAGTCTCCGGTCACACAACTTGCGAGACCTATATGTCTTGTTGTATACATACATTCAATTACTTGGATAAATTAGTTTGTAAAATCAGAGTTGCGGAAGTAAGTGTAGGTTATCAAAACAGATTAACATTCATAAATAGCGGAAGCGTTAATTTAAACAGTTTTCAAAATGATGAGTAACAATAGTTGCGAAAGCGATTAAAGTAGTTTGACATTACATAAGTAACACAACCAAATGATAACAATGTTTAATAGACTAAGACACTTAAACAGATGCATGCGACTCCAGCCTAGCATCCTATTCCTTATGCGCGTGCCTTAGTTTCCTGAGAAAACATGCGAGTAAAAGGGTCAACACAAAGGTTGGTAAGAGCACATGTTTGTATCAGCAGTAAACATCAAAATGTTTAAAGTATATGTTTTGCAGATTTATATATCATATGCGGGTTCGCAACCGAAGCTAACATGCTGCCTCCCGCCATGTCCATCCAACTAGACAATGGCAATGTTTATTGGTCAATTATGCATTGTTCCAACCTCTAGTCGGGGTGGCCATAAGGCGCACAACAGTGGGGCTTGTCAGGCCCAAATAGTAATATTCAGAATTACCACGCTGAGCGCTGCGAGCAATTAACGGTCCGAGATGTGTTTAATGAGGACTTATCAGTTTTGTGGATGAATGCCGCACATATGCATATACGATATTAGCATGTACAAATGTACCAAAAGTATGTATGTTGATCAAAATCAGTTGTATGCAATGTTTTCTCCCCCAAAGGTAGAAAATATAAAAAGGGGCCGTGAATTCACCTGATAAAGTAGTTCTGGTTTATGTGGTGTTCGCGGCTGTGAAAGCTAGCAGTCCTGCTAGTAAGCTCCTATAATCATATAGGTGTAAGTATGCGTTCTGTGGTGTGTTGTAGTCCATACAACTCCAGGTGTCTGTGTGCTCAACCGAGTGTGTGTTGACTTGTGTTGACTCTACGAATCGTTGGTGACACGTTTGTTGTGTTAAGTTGTCTTAATGCAAGTAAGACGCCAAAATGCATCCTATGACTCGACTCACGTTGCTTTCACGAAATCAAGTTTTGAAAATCATAATGTTCCCGTTTCGGGAAACTTTCTATATTTAGAAAGTTCCTATTTTTGGAAAGTATGGTTATGGAATTCATTTCATCAAATCAATACTCTAGTAAATTTGTAAAAACATATGTAAACACTTAAAATAAGTCGTTTGTGCATAAAATACCATTTATGCCATTTTGCCCAAACAAAGTTTCCTAAAATAGTAAGTATTCGTTTAAAAGCTTGTTTTCACAAATCCAAGTTTCCAATATGCTTAGAAATCATTTTTAAACATATTTTAATGATCACGAATCATCAAATGATTCAAAAACATTAAAAGCCCTCTTTTGATTTACCAAAAGTTTCCATAAATAGTAAGTTTATACAAAATCATGTTTTTGACAAAATCAAATATCCAAATGTGTTTCTAAACACTTCAATATGCATTTGGCAACATCTAGACATGTCTAACATGTCTAGATCATTACAAATCTACGACATGCAACATAAAAGTTTCCTTTTATGGCAAGTATACCCAAATCATCATTAAATCGTTCAATAACTCAACCAAACTCAAATCCAATCAATCTTATACTAAAATCAGTAGATCTAAATCTAATAACACATCAAATCACCAACAAATTCGTGTAAAATAACCACATGGAGTTGCATGCGGACGGATGTTCATGCATGTTCTAACACTAGATAAACATGTAAAACTACCTTAGAAGCTCTTGGATGACTGATTTTGAGTTAGACAGAGGTTGTGGAACTCCTAATGTGGCTGGATTCGATCTCCTTGTTGATTGAGTGCTTCCCAAGCTTCCTTGATGTTCCTATGGCCTTCAATCACCAAGCAATGGCTCCAATAGTGATTCCAGAGGATTTGGGTGTTGGTTTCAGGAGCTTTTGGTCGAGATGTGGTGAAGAAACTCGAAGAAATAGAAAAGAAACTGAGTAGAATGAGTTTGGGGTTGAATTTATAAAAAAAATTTGATCTGCATGGCCTTCGCGTACCGATCAAATTTTGTTTTTGCGTATCGCAGAGAGATTCGGGACTCAGAGTCCCCGCTGCTGCTTCGCGTACCGCTAAGCCATTCGCCCTAGGTCCTCGCGTACCGCGACGTATCCATTTTCATGTTTTTTGATTTCGTCGATTCGATTTCGCTCGCACTTGATTCCTAACGTTTATCCTAAACATATGACGCATGTTTAGCATATAATAACACCTAAGTTGTTTGATCACCAACGTTCGTGAGACTCGTGTGTGTGTTTCGATAATTCCTTGAATTATCTTTATTCCTTTGTGTTCGTGTTTCACGAAGTGTTTGCATGCTTGATTAATCCAAATCAACATGTAATGCACAATTCAGTAATTCTCTGAATTACTGTTTTGTGTTAGTGTTTGTTGCAGTTTATCTAATTAACCATAATTAAATGAAATGCAACGACTATGAATGTGAAATGTGAAGTTGTAAGAGTTGCAATTTACCAGAAATTGCCGGGTGTCACAATTATATAATTTCTTTTTAATTTATTTAGACTTGTTCAACCAAATCCTCTTTAAGCATGTTATGTATTTCTCTATTTCAGATCTCAGTGAGTATTTTAATTCTTTCATTCGGTGTAATCTCTGCAACAGGAACGTCGATATCATCATAATTTTGGCAAATAGCAAAAATCATGTTATGTAAAATAATGTAAGTATACATAATGTCTCGAATTTTACTTTTCTCCTACATTCTACATGGATTAGACATCATATGCCATTTCTTTTTAAGTACACCGAATGTCCGTTCGGCATCCTTTCTCGCCGCCTCTTAAGCCTTTTTAAAGTAATTTCGTTTGTTATCGTATTCACAAGGACATGTAAATGATTTGACAAACGTAGCATATTCGGGATGAATATCATCTACAAGATAGTATACATACTTGTAGTATGTGTGGTTTACATAAACTGAAGACCCTAGTGCGACTCAGTCAAAGATGTCGTCAAATATCAGCGATTGATCTAAAACATATATATCATTACTCGATCCGGAAACACCAAAGTACGCATCACATATCCAAAGATCATTAGAGGTCATTGCTTCAAGTATTATTGTAGGATGTTGGTAGGCGACTCGTTTATGAAAGCCTCGCTAAGTCGTGCGACAATATTGTCACTCCCAATGTGTCCAATCGATGCTTCCGATCATCCCGGGAAAACCATTAACATATTAGTGAACTGCATAAATTTGTTGAATGTTGCTCCATGTTGGTTTTCTCAAATATCAAGGGTCGTATAATGTTATAACACCTTTAAAAATAATGATATAATCAAGAAACAAATTAAGTAAATAAGTTAAAACAATTAAATAAATAGTACCTTTACGAAAGAGTGTAAAGACTATATCACGAAACTTTATCTGATATCCGTAAATATTCGTCCCAAGAATCGCTGCATGTATCGTATGCCAACTGTCGAATAACACTTGTACATTTTTGTAGAAATGTTAAATTTTTTTTCATTATAAGTTGGATTTTCACTAAAATGATCTTCAACGAGACGTTGGTTACGACCTTTCACGGTTTATTTTTTTCACCGTAACACTTTCATAGAGTTTTCTTCAATATTAGCGACTACGGTTCTTACTATTGTTTGAACGAGTTCCTTCATCTGAATCGGATGATGACGATCTCATAATATCCTCCTACCAACTCATTTTTTAGTGGATTGTAAATTGGATTTTTAGGAAAAAGAATGGTTATTCGAGAGAGAAGAATGGTTATTTTTAGAGAGAAGAATCGGTTTACTAAGGTATTGAGCAGCGGTGTAGGATCAGATCCCAAAGATAGTAAGTCTTTCGTTTCGAAAGTCTTTTTCAAAAATTCTATATAATATCAATTTCTATATGATATCAAACTGAGATATTGTTTTAGAGAGTTGGATGGTTAATTTATAGTGATTTCTATTTTTCTTTTCTTTCCTTGTAAAGTGACCATTACCCTATTTTAAATCGCCAACAATACACTGACACATGTGACCATCATCACAGCACACCTGATCATGCCTTGTCACGCCCCATGTGTAATGGGTGTAGGGTGCCATGGGTGCGTGACTGAGGCCCCTCAAGCTCAGGTCATCCCCACTACACATGGTCTTAGATGATTAAAGTGTAAAAACTAAAAGAGAATAAATCAGAATTATTCAACTGGACAATGACAAATGTGAGGGGTAGGGTTGTGGAAACATTGATGATGTTATTAAGAGGGTGAGAATGGTCATAGCATGCCATGGGTGAAGACCTCGCCAGACCAAGAGAGAGACCGATGAGTCCCCTCCCCTCCTTCAAAAATCATGAAATCTTATATTTATTTTTGTTTGAGTAAATTTCTTAGATGTTTCATATGATTTGTTATTATTTCACTTTTAGTATCTAGGTTTTATAATTTTTTCATATAGTCTCAAACTTTAAACATTTTTAACACATACAGTTAGGGATGTAAACGAACACGAACTAGCCCTTGTTTGTGTTCGTTTGTTTAGCATTTTACTTGTTCACAAACATTTACTAAATAAAAAATCTTGTTTGTGTTCGTTTATTAAGGAATTGAACTTGTTCACGAACGGTTCACGAACATAAACGAACATGTATTATTTAAAAAATAAAATTTTTCTAACTTTAAACATTTTCTAACATGTTCACGAACACGTACCGAATGAAAAATCTTGTTCTTATTCGTTCATTAAGGAATTGAACTTGTTCACGAACATAAGCAAACATGTATTGTTTAAAAAATAAAATAAGTATTCTCAATCTCAAATACTAGATATAATCATCTTAAAGTTAAAACTAATTAATATGAAAATCAAATTATAAATTTTTAAAACAAATTAAAAATTAGAAACATTAATTGTAATTGAAATTACTTTAAACTAATGTTTCAAAGATCTGAATTTTAAATTACTATAGTGTTAGCAATATACAAATTTTAAATGACTAGATTTTTAATTTAATGTATTGTATTAAAGTGTAAAATTTAAAAGATATTTAACAAATAAACATAATAAATGAACATAAACGAACCTTAACGAACATATTACTAAAAATTCACAAACACAACATCTGTTCATGCTCATTCATTTAGCTAAACGAACAAACATAAACGAACTTCCAGTCGAACGGTTCACATATCGTTCACTGAACATTCGGTTTGCTTACAGCCCTACATACAGTTCTTAGGTAAGGGTCTTTTGGTCAAATATGTGATGGTAAGTTGGTGACTTACATATGTGTTATAAATACTTAAAATTTGAAGACATATAGGTAATTTATGAAACTTATGGTCTGCTTGGTATGAAGGAATGTAATGAACGAGGTAATGGAATGGACGAGGGAACGGAATGAACGTGGGAAAGAAATGAATCATTACCAATTTATTGTCCTATTTGGTTACCTCTGGTAATGAAATGATTCATTACTTCTTGTTGTTTGGTAGACATGTGAATATGAAGGAATGTAATAAAATTTATGGGTCGAGTCGTGGTTATAATCATTGTTCGAATCATGGGTCGGGTCATGTGTCATGGGTCGAGTCATGGTTCGGATCATTAGTCGGTTCGTGGGTCCGTTGTTGTTTCGATCATGGGACGTTTCATGGATTGGGTCATGGTTTCATTTGTAGATGGGGTCTTGGTCTTGGTCATGGGCCGGGTCATGGTTTGGTTCATGGGCCGGGTCATTATTTGAGTCAAGGCTTGGGTAATTTTTTGAGTCATGGTTCAGGTAATGGTTCGAGTCATGGTTCGAGTCATTGTTCGCGTCATGGATCAGGTAATGGGTCGGATCATAGTTTGAATCATGGTTCAGGTTATGGGTCGAGTCATGGTTTGGGTCGTGGGTCAGGTCAAGGGTTGGCTTATGGTTTTGGTCATGGGTCGGGTCATGGTTTTGGACATGGGTTGAGTCATTGGTCTGATCATTCCTTCAAGAGAAGGAATGAAGAAAAACCACCCATACTTCAAGGAATAAAAATCATCAAAAGTAAAGGAATCACATTCCTTATGGAATGGTGCAATATTCCATTCCTATGTGGTAACCAAACATGTTTCTTTTCATTCCAACTTAATGACTCATTACATTCCATCTTTCATTCATGCATACCAAACGCTACCTTAAAGACAAAGAGTGAAATACTAACAAATCATAAGGAATATCTCGACAATTTACTCTTTTTTTATAACTATTCTTTTTATTCAAATTTATGCCATGTTACCTTTTTATTTGTTTATATTGTTATGTGTTTTCATTTTATGTATTCTTACATTTTAATTGAATTTTAAGACTATTTGGTTTGACCATGAACCGTGTACCGACAATGAGAAAAATCAAAACACCAACCAGATAAAAGAAAAGATGGCCAGCGACACGCCAAATCATAACTTGAAACACCTCAATTTAGTCCATTTAGTACTACTACTATTACCATGTTGAACAAATCAAACAAGTTACCTTAAAAACACTGATATAAACGTTGTATTTTTCAACATCAGATTGAGATTAAAGATGTTTATCAGAAACATATTACTTCTGTTTATGATCAAAACCTGTTGTTTAACTCAAACAGCATCTCAACCGCCACCCGAATGCCCGGAAAGATGTGGCAATGTAACAATCCCATACCCTTTTGGAAGGGAGGAATGCCCAGAATAGTATGTCCAATGTTAACGAAGACAACCTATACAGTGTGGAGCATAAGAATGAGGGTCATATTCAATGTGCATCGTGTTTGGGACCAAATCCTGGTATGTCTATAAACCCCACGAAGAACAACTTGGCAATTGTCTTGCTATTTCAGTCAATACCTGAGGATCAAACACTGCAAGTAGACAACTTAAGAACCGTGAAGGAGATGTAGGAGGCTCTTTAAACCTGTAACCTCGGGGCTGATCGTGTAAGGGAAGCGAGCTACAAACTTTGATGACTGAGTTTGAAAATTTGAAGATGAAACAGCAATGTACAGTTGACGAGTTTGCAAGTACGTTGTCAGGCTTTGCATCCAAGTCAGTAACTCTAGGAAAAACACTTGAAGACAAACATGTGAAGAAGTTTTTATCATGATTACCGAGACGATTTCTGCATATGGCTACGTCAATAGAACAGGTTGTAGACCTCAATAAAGTTACGATCGACGATGTGGTAGGTCGAGTAAAGGCATACGAGGAAAGAATTAAAGGCGAACGTGAACCGGGGGAACAACAAAGCAAGTTGTTACCAAATATAAAACATCCTCAAACCAGAATTATAAAGGAGGACGTGGAAGAGGAAACTCAAGTTTCAAAGGTCAAGGTCATGGCTGGAAAAACCCAAGGAATCGTGAGCAGATAGGGCACAATGGTGCTTCGGGCACAAAACCTCATGTGCGCAATGGGTCACAATATAATCGGAAAGCGAATAGCGATCACTCACAGGTGCAGTGTTTCGGGTGCGATCAGTATGGCCATTTTGCTTCAGTTTGTCCAGATAGAACACAGAAAAACCAAGAAGCGAACTTTGTCAAGGAGGACGAGCCGGATCCCAGTCTGTTTATTATGAGGCAAACAGAAGAAGAGATATTTTTGGACGAAAATGGCGTGGTACCAACCAAATTTGAATCCGAGCCGGTGGAAGAAAATTTATGGTACCTTGACAATGGGGCATCTAACCATATGACTTGACTGGTACAAAGTCATTCTTCTCGGAACTAAACGAACGGGTGTTAGGGAAGGTCAGATTTGGTGATGATTCGAGTGTCAAAATCGAAGGGAAAGGATCAATTTTGTTCTTAGCCAAAACCGAAGAACATAAAGTCCTTACAGATGTATACTACATACCAAGTCTTCGAACCAATATAAATAGCTTGGGCCAGATCACTGAAACCGGGTGCAAAGTGGTGTTAGAACTTAGAAGACAACAAGCTGATGGTCTATGTTAGATCAAGGAAGCTGCTGATGAATGTTCCCCGCAAGCAATCGTCTTTATAAATAACTCTATTAACGAAGATTGACAACATGGATTGGCTTTGGCATGCCCGAATGGTTCACTTAAATTTTGAATCACTACATCGACTCAGCAAGTTTGGTATGGTGAGTGGCATGCCAATAGTTCAACACCAAAGGAGTATGTTTGACTCATGTTTAATTGGTAAGCAAATGCAGAAAGCTTATCCGTATCAAGCAAAGTTTCGTGCCTCGAGACCACTCGAACTCTTGCACGAGGATCTATGTGGACCGATTACTTCCGCTACACCAGCTGGGAAAGTTATATGTTCCTTATTGTTGATGACCTATCTCATTACATGTGGTGCTTCCTACTTAAAACAAAAGACCAATCGTTTGAGGTGTTTAAAAGAATCAAGGGCGTTGTAGAGACCGACACGGGGTGGAAGATTGGAACGTTACGCATTGATCAGGGAGGAGAGTTTACATTAGCAGAATTTAATGAATGGTGTGATCTTCAAGGAATTAAAAGACACCTTACAGATCCCTACTCACACCAACAAAACAGGGTGGTAGAGAGACGAAACCGTACCGTGATCGAATCTGTTTGGTGCATGTAAAATTCAATGATGGTACCTAAAACATTCTAAAGTGAGGCGTCAAAACATGCGGTTTACATCTTAAACAGGTGCCCTACGAAATCAGTAGAATCAAAAACACCATATGAAGCAATGTTTGGAAACTGCCAAATGTGGAACATCTAAGGGTATTTGGGTGCGTTGGTTTCGCGACAGAGCCAAAGGTCAATCAACAAAAATTGGATGACAGAGGCAAAATAATGGTTTATTTTGGATCCGAGCCGGGGTCTAAGCATATAGAATAAACAAACAAACCCAGTTTAATCCCACTTTTAAGTAGGGTCTGGAAAGGGTGAGATGAAAACTAACCTTACCCCACCCCAAAAAGAGGTAGAGAGGCTGCCAGCTTAAAAAAACTGTCATTTCCCAAAAGCATATTTTATGTAAGAATAGGAGTGAACAAAGCATGGGTAAAACCACAAACACATACAGCAATCAAAAGACAATCACGTACACGATCCTAAAGCATGCTATCCTTAAGTAGGCATTTCTTTCAAATTTTCTCTAAAAACATTGTCAGCAATACTCTTATGAAACTTAAAGGAACAACCATAACTAAGAACCTCTATCTCTTCCTCGAGAGGTATTCGTTAGTGAATTGAAAATTAGGTTTTGATGTCCAATCAAGTTCACTCAAGAACATTTTTCAAAAACCTTTGAAAATTTTCCTTTAATTATCTATCCCCACACTTGAGATACATTGTCTCCAATGTATGGTGATGTGCAATTCATCAACTTGTTTTAATGCATTAACATCTAGCTACCCTTTGTAAACATCCCCGGATTGATAACTCACTAAATTACTACCAAAAACAAGCACACAAGACAAAACAAACAAAACATAAAAATAAAAAAAAAAATTCTCCCAACCACCACCCACAACCCTTAAATTAAAAGCCCAACAATTTAATAATCGAAACAAGAATAAAGCACATGGACTTGATATTATCAGTGAGTGCTTAGTAGTAATTCATTTTTCCTTTCATGTGGCTTGTTTGGTTCTTACCATCTTTTGAGTTTAAGAACTGATTAGAAGGTAGAATATGCAAGAAAAACTTCAAAAATCCAAAAAAACACCCCAATTTGGAACTAGCGCTTGTAACTTCGTCTGCTGATTTCTTGTAAACAAGTGCAAACTAGGAAAAATGAACCTCACAGTTTTGACCCTTCTCGAAGTTCACTCGAGATGGACTCTTGAATCACTTGATTTGGTTTAGAATTGAATGAGCTATGGTTTTGTGGGTGTACGATCCAAATCGGAATTGAGTTTAAGCTAGAAGGTCAGTCAAGTTTGATGAGAAAAGGGGTTGGCCTTAGAATGATGTTGAGGATGAACTAAAGCAATTTGCAATAATCAACTCTAAGTTTCAGCAGGTACATGAGGCGAAACCACACATGCAAACGGGTTCGGAACAAATGTTGGATCTTCACCCGTGAGCACATCCAACATCGAGCAAACAAAAGATGGTGGCGGCAGACTTGAAATAAATACCGGAGGTCAATCGATCACAAACATGGGTGAATGTGGAAGTGGGGCTAATGGTAGCAACCCAAACCCATTGGCAGCTCAACAAAATAAAGAAAATGATCAATTGTTCCGTTTGGCTTAGTATCTGGGTAAAGATAATTCCAAGCAAACTTAAGGATTTTGTAATTCATGATGGGGTAAATCGTGGTGATCAAACGGGCTTACATATTACTACTCATGATGAACCATCAAATTATTCACAAGCTAAAGGGAACAAGTTTTGGGTAAAAGCCATGTCAGTAGAGTTAGAGTCAATTGAAAAAAAATAAAACATGGACTCTAACTGACCTTTCACAAGGACATAGACCTATTGGTTTGAAATGGATATACAAAATCAAACGAGATGCAACGGGAAAGATCGTGACGTATTAGGCACGACTTGTAACAAAAGGTTATGTTCAAGAACAAGGGGTTGACTTCGATGAGGTGTTCGCACCCGTTGCTCGGCCGGAGACGGTGCGATTACTGTTTGCATAAGCAGCCCGGGAGGGATGGCAAGTCCATCATTTGGACGTAAAATCAACCTTCCTTCATAGAGACTTGAAGGAAATTGTTTATGTCATGCAATCGAAAGGCTTTGTTCGAGCATGAATGGAGGCAAAAGTGTATTGATTATCAAAGGCTTTGTATGGCCTCCGACATGCACCAAGAGCTTGGAATCACAAACTTGATGGTACCCTAAAGACACTTGGGTTCGTCCATGTCATCAGGTTCAAGCATTCAACAAATACGTGTATTCAAGAAGGAGATGGAACAAACCTTCGAGATGAGCGATCTGGGATTACTCTCTTACTTACTCTCTTACTTTCTCGGCAGCAAGGTGGCACAAAGTGACAAAGGCATTACCCTTAAGCAGGAGGTTTACACAAAAAAGCTGCTTAAAGAAGCCGGTCTGTTAGACTGCAACCAAGTGAAATGCCCAATGGACCCAGGTGTAAGGACTAAGGACTTCTAAAGATGACGTATAAGACCCAATATATGTTTTGCAGTGGGAATCCTGAGTCGGTACACGCATTTACCAATGGAGTCGCATATGGTGATTATGAAGCATGTCCTACGTTATATAAAAGGAACTATCGCCTATGGTTTATTTTACAAAAAAAATGTGGCAGCTAACTACAGTGACAACAGTCATAACACTAACCGGGATGATGATCAGAGTACTATGTGACACATTTTATTATGGGAACATTCCTATTACTTAGGAGAATCAAACACATCGACACTCGTTACCACATTATTTACGAGTGTGTCGAAGCTGGGAAGGTGGAGATCGAGTTTATTAGTGGGAATGAACACTAATGAAGAACCCAGTTTTTCTTAGGAGAATCAAACACATCGACACTCGTTACCACATTATTTACAAGTGTGTCGAAGCTGGGAAGGTGGAGATCGAGTTTATTAGTGGGAATGAACAGAAGGTCGATATTCTGATTAAACCTTTAGGAAGAAACAAGTTTGAAGAGATGCGCCTCCTTATTTCGAGTCGGGAAATAAGGGGGTGATTGTTGGACCGAGTGCTAATTCGTGTCTAAGGCTCTAAGCATGTGGGCTGGAATATTGGATCGACAACTAGAAGTTGTTGTGAACATTGCATTATCACAAATTAGAGATATACGCTAGCCTGTTTATACTAGATAATTATGATGTTTATCTAGATATAGCCAATCATATGGTTAATTATAAATAATCCTAGTTGAGTATGCAATTAGAGTTATGAGTGGAGTTGTATTTTCTCATTGATTAATAAGAAAACTTGAAGAGTTATTCCATATTGTTTTTGTGAATTCCAAATTAATGGATCATATTTATGTGATTATATCTATCATTTGAATAAATTTAATGCCATAAATACGAATATATAAATAACGAATTACCATGGATTCATATTTTTTCATGACATGGTTTTGATAAAGTGCTTCAAGCAAAACACGACTAGAGAGTGCCTTATTGCCTATTTCTTCAAACAAAACAAAACAAAAAAGAACTATGTAAGGTTCTGTATATATAATTTGAAACTAGGGGTTGTCTTTTTTGCCAAACCCAACCCAAATTACAAACAAACCAAGGTCGAGCTCTAACACTTTAGCTTGTTAAAATAAACAAGCCAACTCAGCTTGGCTCGACCAGTTTGTAAACAACCCAAGCCCGATGACTCCCTGACTTGGCTCGTCTACAGTCTACCCCCAGGTGAGATAATAAAATATAATCCTAAAATGAATTATTCTACGTACGTATAGCGTCCAGATGTCTATGTCCGGCATAATACAGAAAAACCATGTCACTAGGTTTTGTTTCCAAAACCCTGCCACTCCCACCTTTTAATAAACTTCTATTACCGGTCAGAACGGCCAGAAAATTGTGAAGGGTCAAGTTTTGACTAGTGTAATCCTGCAATAAAATAGGAATTATTGATTAATGGATAGTTACAGTTTTTAATTTTATACACACACACATACAACGCCCCATTTGCGGTGCAAACATATAATGTATATGTGTGTGGGCCCTCAAGGAGCCAAAGTAAAATTGCGCTAATTTTAAAGTTATTTTACTTATTTTTTGAAAATAATGTTAAAAGTGTTGTGATGAACTTCAAAGTTCAAACGATAACTTTGAGCCCGGGACTCTTTCGGAGCAGCCACTATATCCCAACTAGGATAGGGGTAAGATTTGTGTCCATCATTCCCCCTAGACCCTACTGAAAAGTGGGAATATACTAGGTAAGTTTGTTTGTTACACACACACACACACACACACACATATATATATATATATATATCCATGTAATGTTTCAGGCCATGACTAAAACCAAAAATGGGGATCCAAAGAAGATGCTTGTAATAATATCGGTATTCAGTAGAGAGAAATGGAGTTTTAAAGGGTTATGGCCTCTCTCACCCCAGCAGGACCTTTCAATGATAATCCCAAACCGGAATAATAAAATCAGAAACTTACGATTAAGAAAAACTATGAACCAGAAGAAAAACATTAATTCCAATGAATCAAAAAAAAAGTACAAAACGTATAAATCTCTAAGCGCCTATTTAGACTAAACAAAAACCAAATCATACTATAACTCAGTAAACAATCTTTTAGGAAATTCAAATGAACTAATACTTAAATAATCTAAACCTACTTAAATCTGCCATTATCAATAAACTAAACATAACATAACCTTCAATTAACCAAAACAACCCCTAAACTAGTAAAGTAATCAAGTTTAACACTTTTGTAGTAATGTCATCATTTGATGGTCACATTCATTTATCTAATCAACTAATATATGTTTAACGTAACTCAAAGAAACATTGTTAATATACTATTGTTGTTTGACTTGTATATTTTTCATTTTAAAACATCCTAATTTTCACATCAAAGTTAACCTAAAATCCATTTCTATGAGTGATTCAAAATTACGTATAAGAAAAAAAGAAAAAGAAATAACTTACATTTTAAAGCTCGAAAAAACGTCGTGTGATCATCTTCTGAACATGGCGTTCAATAAGACGCCATTGAAGGTTTGCTCGATTGATCCTAATAAACCTCATCCTTACTGTCGGATCCTTGTAAGTGATAACAAAAGAACCTACAAAGTAACTTTGAATTAGATTAATGTAAAAGACATATGTCTATTCATTTTTATTTTTTGATAAAGGGCATTTAGCCCGGAAAAATATATAACCACAAAAAGAGAGCTACAGACCAACAGGGGCATACCCCTGAAAACAAACATAGTTCCTAAAACATGCTTTAGGAACCCAAAAAATTGAAGGGATAAACTACCCGGTCACACCCCAACTATACAAAAACGGGTGTATAACTCTAAAGATAATAACAGTAGCCCTATACAACGTACAAGTACTAACAAAATAATACAAATGGACATGCACGTTGACAACACACTTGATCCGATGATGCATAATGCTCCTGGTGGTGGAGCAGTAAACTAACCAAAAGGAGTAACAAGGATCATTATGCATCTCCTTCCAAGTATACATATCCACAAAATCCCACAGGTAATGCAGACATACCCAATAAGCTAAGCCCAATATCTTCAAGTCCCAACCATGTAGAAGCATCCTAGTCTTTACATCCTTAGCATACACAGCATAAACAACCCAAATAAACCAGCCAACCAGCCCACACCAAAAAAATCCCAAGATTTTAACAGCCATTTGAAAACAGAATATGAAACAAAGACGTATCCAAAGCCCATTTAGTGCTAGTATACCCACTAGAATGACCCTTTCTGTTGCAGCCAGCCCATACTAGGCTACTAGCCATAAGAAGCCACAATCCTTCCAGCCCATCAGAGGTCTAGTCTTGCCATCCGTGGACCCTTGAACACGATTGAGCAGCTGCTCAAGCAAGTAAGCAGCCCCCTTGACATACTCATACCCGTTGCCCTTAGCTCCATAGAAGAGGATAATCTGATAACCCTTACAATCAATATAATAGCAGTCAAATTCCCAGCAGAAATCCAAAAGATGACCGACAAAAGCAGCAAGCTTGCTGCGCCTACTAACCCACCCCATACCCTCAAGTCGACCACAAGGGAAGTCAACCTTCCAGCCACCCAAATGACAGCTCCTAATATGAAGGGAACAGACTGCATCCAACAGGCTACCCAAGCTACTAGATCCCCCATAGGTACACCTTGTACCCAATGTAACTCCAGTACAGACCCAAGCCAAGGCTGTCCCCATTAGCATTTAAATCATTTTCTAACAGATTCTTATGCAACAGGACCCTGTCAAAAACACAGCCCCTCCCCCACCCATATTAAGCCACCAGAGAATGTCAATGTAAACCTCTTTATACCAGTCCCAACCCTGGAGTCTAATAACCCAAAAACAAAGCCCAGCCCCACTGTTGCACCCAGCAATTATGCAATCTTTCCGGGTTAACCCAGCCCTATAAAGAAACTAAGCCTCTGAAATCTCATAAAGTCCAACTGATGCATCTTAACTTCCCAACGGGTCTCAAACCTATACGTTCCCATTAGGTTGAGGATCATCCAACTGATTGCACGAAAAAGGAAATCCAGCCATATCCCAAATAAATCCAGCTTGGACAACCGAAGCTGATTTTTTGAAACGAAGCCCTCCCAATCTTAACCGAACCGAGTCAAAGATCAAGGCCACAATCTGATCTACCGATCTCTTCCTATTTTCATTTATTCTAAGGTTTCGTTCGTGCCAAACAAAATACACAGTGGCAGCCAACACCAACCGATTAATGACACCCCAAATAGAATTATTCAGATTATGGTTCGATATCTCATCAATTAGTTGGTGACAATTATCAACCACTGTTCCCCATCTAGTCCTTTGAACAGTCCGATTCCAAACTTGATTGGGGAAATGGCATTCAAAAAATAAATGTTCATGGGAATCCTGAACATTATTGCAAAAGACACACTGCAAGAAAGGTCCTTGGTGCCACCTGTTCACTATATCATTAGTTTTGAGTTTACCCTTGATAGCGAGCCAGAGAATGAAGGCATGTCTGGGAATATTTTGATTGAACCAAACCACCTTAGCCCAAGGCATTTCCACGCCTACCTCCTGAATATCAGCCCAAACATTACCAACATGAAAGGGACCAGAGCTCCCTTCTTGGTCTTCCAAATAATTCTGTCCACCTGGTTGGTGATTGTGGGGCAATTTTAGGGGACAAATATGTCTGGGAACCTACTAGACCAATCCTGAGGCACGTTCCATTGGAATCAAAGAAATCGATCGTATTCTCACCTTCCTCTAGGAAACGTTGATGGTTGTTAAATCGGAAATTCAGGGATGATAATTGTAGATTTCCGGCCGGTGACGACGAAGACGACAGCCAGAATAGACAAGGAAGAACGCCGGTAGACTACGAGACAGTAAGAATTAGTGTTTTAAGGGCTGGACATGGTCGAGCTTATAAATTGGGAATATAAGTTAACCATGGTTAGTTAGAATACGAAGTCCTGTTATTATCTGGATAACAATATGGTCTTAAGGGTTGTTTGATAGATTCAATTATTAAATGCTGAATGGTTAAGATGTTTGAATGGTTAAGACTTAAGAGGACTAAACCATTAAGGGGCCGTTTGGTAACGTCTGAACCATTAAGTGCTGAATGATTAAGATGTCTGAATGATTAAGAAGGTCTGAACCAGTAAGTACTGAACCAGTAAGTACTGAACCAATTAAGACTGTTTGGTTCAACATTTGAATGAATATACAATATACCAAATTATTTACGAAACCCCCATTACAAATTAAAAACTCTCTTTCAGTTCTTGAGAAATCAATTAGGGGTTATACACCCAAAATCATATCTTTTTTTTTGACCGGCTACAAAATCATATCTACGTTTAAGATCTTAAGATGCGGTGATGCAAAAGGAAGAAGCAATTCTGGTGATTACCGGTGGAATCGATGTCTGGAGCAACGATGATGGTTGTTATCGTCTCTTTTTAGTTTCACCTCCCGATTCAAGATAGCAGGGAAATTGGTAGCGTAACCGGATAAATGTTGCCGGCGCTGTAGCAGGAGTGCAGGTGTTTCTGGTCAAAGGCAGCAATGTGCTTCTGGGTCGTCGCCGATCTTTGGTCGGTCACGGCACTTATGTGCTCCCCGGCAGCCACCTAGAGTTCGGTTAGTCGTCTATTCAAAAAGCAGGCACACACAGTAACGTACACACAGCCCAGGAGACGACCCCTCTCTTTATTTTCTCATTCAGACATGTCTTGAGGTCTGAATGATTCAGATTTCAGACCTCTATTCAGATGTTGCCTTTCATTCAGACATTCATTCAGATGTTAAAACAAGCAGTATGAATATGAACCATTCAGATTCAGACCCATTCAGATCCATTCAGACCCAAACAAACAGCCCCTAAGTGCTTAACTAAATGGAGTGCTGAACTGAATCATTAAGAGGTAATTTAATTTAAACCAAACACGCTGAATGATTAAGTGCTGAATGGTTTCATTAAGAGGTAAACAAAGGACCCCTACTTTGTTAAAACTGACGGATCATCTTTTGGGTTTACTATTACTAGAAATAAAATAGATAAAAAGTTAGCTTTTAAAAAATATATTTTATTACGCCTGTTGAAATTCAAATATCTATGATTTTTTTCAAATATCAGGATTTCTACAGTTGATTTAAGTATTTAATCTATTTCAAAAGTTTTAGATATTTGAATTCAGAAAAAAAATATTAGGATAAAATTATTAGATAAAAATAAGAATTTAAAACATAATATTTCAGATATCCAAAATATTTTAAAAATATCAGAAATATTTAAAATTTTTGAAATTTGTATCCAAATATTAATTTTCGAATATTTCGATTTTGGATAGTTTAGATTCGGTTTCATATATGGAATTTTTTAAACACCCTGTTTATGCTACTCTAATAAACAATTAATTAAAACTGTATACAATAGAGAAATAGAGTGGGTACAATCATCTCTTATCATAAATATTTTCATTTTAATTCAATTAGATTCTAACCGTTTATTTTTGCCTTAACTATCCAAAACTACTCTAATAATTTGTAGTAACTCTAAATGCCTTGAAATAGTTTTTCGTCCTTTTTATTTCATTGGTTTCCGCTGATAAGTTGCTAAGTTAGGGTGATCCAAATTTGGGTACAACACGATTTTATATGTTAATTGCAATGTTTTCAAAACCAGACTGAACGTTGAAGCGGATGCCTTACTGGTTATTGGTCGAAACGGTTGAATCGGATTCAAGAACCGGATAACATAATAAATATATAAAAAATTCCAAAAATTATAAAATTATTAGCACATTTAAACAAACATAATTAATGTTCAAACAAACATAATCATTTAAAAAATAAAAGGTTTGATTTTAATGTTTATGTCACACCCCCACCTCTCGTCATCTGTTAATGATGTCATTGATCACTCTGAGAAAGTTGCGAAAGCATAGTAATGATGTGTCAGAGATGGGGTGTAACTTACTTGATCTGGTATCACAACACACAAAGTTAACTTAAGGATTATACATTACAAGGATGATAACGTCATTACAAGCCACACGTTACAGTTCATAACTTAAACACACTAACAAACTAAGTTACTTGATTTATAAGTGCTTGATTGTGCAATTCTCACCGGTTGTCACTGTCTAGCCACAAAAGTTTGTAATTTTGAAAAGTCGGCACAAACTGGTGAGTTCGAAATGATTGATTCACACGATATGACATGATATGCAAGTTATTGATACACAATGCTAAAGATAACCATTGGACCCATGTCTATTTAATATTTATATTGAAAAGGAGTTGTAAAAAAACATAACATTAACTTAAGTTATACTAAACAACTTTCATGTTTCAATGTGGTGTATAATTAAAAGAAATATATGAAGATGTAACATATTTGTTTTTAAATGTAGATAAAAAAAACATTATTATGTCTTGTAGGAATTTAAATATTATATAATTTAATACGAAAAAGTATCGTAAATACAAAAAGGGAGATCGCGTGATGCGGCGTTTTAACAAACTTGATTACGTACTTGCGTCCTATGTGAATAAAAGAAATGTATAAAGATACAACATGTTTTTTCAAATCGAAACGTAGATAGAAAACAACTATACTATATAACAGTATGATGCTATTCAGTCAATGTCAATCTCATCAAAATAAATAAAGGAAGAATATATTTTCACTAAAGTGGGTCGAGAAATAAAACACAAAGAAAAATAAATAAATTATAAAGAATAAATGTGATAATATTATATATATACATAACTATGGATCAAGTATTATTTTTTTTCACAAAGGCGGGTCGAGAAATAAAGTTGAAAGAAGAACAAATATATAAAAAAAACCAAATAAAAAGTAGAAATATATCAAAGTTAAACCGATTAGAAACATAGCTATAGTCGATTTTGAATAATATTTATGTTGAAATGTCCTTAACAAAAGAACATTACAACATTAACCTACATTTATTTCGTCATATACGTTGCGGTATATTAAGTTTAGAAAAAATAAAACATAGATATACAATAATGCACTATTCATATATTATTATATTTTATAATAATATACAATAATACCAACGGTGAATCTCCTTTCGGCGGGGCCAGGCGGGAACACTGCCCCCAACCCCAGCGATGACCAACATGAGCCTTCCACGGCCCCCGCTCACCGCTTTCTTCACACGTTTGTGATTTGTGGGGAAGGTTTTTTAATAGAGATGTGATGATCTGGCACAATGAGATATTTTTTCAATGGAGTTGGCAGACAATTTCGGTAAGAGGATTCCAGTGAGATAACCACTGTGGATGGTCTTAAGGTGATATTAAGATGATCTCCTTAAAATAAGACGAGGGTTCAAGTCCTATAGACTATAGTGGATAAAAAGTTGGAAAAATTTTGTTAAAAAAAAAAAACTAAATTTGCCACTGTTTTGAAAATCGGACCGGACCGGCCGGTCAGACCGGGGTTCTGGGCCGTTTTAGGCGAACGGACCGGTTGAACCGGTGCACCGGCGGTCGGACCGGAAAACCGGTGGTTGAACCTTTTTTTTTTGTTTTTTTCTAATTTATTTTATGATTTTATATAAATATATTTATAAAACATTTATAAAATCATACGATTCTTAAATCCGGTCCCACCAATCCGACTGGTCGGACTTTTGACAGGTAAGGAGACCGGTTCGACGTCCGTTCCGGTACACGATCAGAAAATCAAACAATGTTGTACTTGTGTATGCGCTTCTGCCAACAGGGAGTAACGAACCATAGACATTGAAGAGGTAAGACCCTCATAATAACATTAATGATAATATGATTAAGGGTAACGACAAGAAAATAGTTACCTCCGAGGGGGGGATGAGGGCTGCAAATCAATAGGTGGCAATTTTTACCTATATTAAAGGAAATGGGTTGGTTTAGGTAACATCATAATATTAAATGGATTGAGATGGATATCACTTAAACACAATGCGGTCAATATAGGTAACCAAAAAACTATGTAAATGCAATGGATTTAAACATTTGATAATGATTAATAACGTATTTGATGAGAAAATCACTAAAAATCATACAAATGGACTATTTGTTTACTTACAACATATCTTAAGTTAAACTAAATTGATGTTTTTTTAAGAACAGTCCATTTAAACCCAAACTGGTTTTGCTTAAAACCTGTTCTGACCTGCACCCATCCAGACCCGAACTCATTCTAACCGGTTACCCAACCCGACCCGACCCGCCCATTTTGTCAGGCACATAATCAACCCTCTCCAATCCGTACGATTAAAAATTAGTTTTGGTGGGGACAAATAAAATAGACAACCCGTTGACAATGACAGGATTCTTATGTGGGGTCTACAAATCTCAAGAAAACACACTATATAAAGGGAAACAAGCAAAAAGAGCTCAAGCTCCATCACTCGAAAACACGCACCAAAAGAAACAGGAATCATCATCCTCACTAGGGAGACAGTACTCTGACATTGCTAAGCTCTTTTCAGAACAATGACATAAAGATCAGTTAACCAAGGTTTACTAAAGAAAGGTTCCGATTAATACATCTTCAGACATGAAAGTCCAGTTTACCAGATTGTTGTAAACCCGAGTGACATGAAACATACCCAATGTTAAGATAATTCTATCTGTTGTTGACGGAAAGCTCACCACTGGATGAATCAAAATATGCTTCAATAACCATTGAATATATTCCAGGTTGTACTTATTTTTTATCGGCTCTGCCAGAAGCTTTACCCCTTGCTTCCAACACCGTTGATCTGTTCATAAAAATAGAGATTAGAATCTGTTGAGGTGCGTTTTTAGCAGTTACATAAATTATATCATATTTGCGTAAAAAAATGTTTCATATTTGACAATATTAATGCGAGGGCCGGCTCAAACTCTTTGGTGGCCCAAAGCAAATAACAAAAAAGGGATCCTTAACCTAGATAATACAAAAACCATCCTCTTTTATCCGAACTTTGGACCGGCAATAATAAACTCGTATTTACGATTTCTAATTGACAACTTTGATAGAGTTAGTAGATGTCTAAATACTAATTGTCTACAAACAAGCAATGCAAGTTGCTAAATAGTAAAACCCTAAATACTGTTCAAAAAAAAGTAAAACCCTAAATGGCTAAATGTGTACAAACAAGGCAAATAGTCAACAAGGAAGCAATCAAAATACAGTCTACAAACAACTAAACAATAAATGCAAGCAAATGCCTAAAGTCCTAATAATTTACAAGCACGTAATCACAAACAAGCAAACAAACAACGCAGAATACATAATTACAAAATTACAATCTACAAACAAACAACGGTTCAAAGCTTCACTGATTACAGAATATGGATTCGGGGTTACCAATTAAGCAGTGACGGTTTTAGGGTTTACCTGATTGCCTAAGTCCTGAGTGTCTGAAATTGCGCGTCTGAGTATCTGAGATTGAAAGACTAGGAATCTGAGATTGAACAACATCGCAAGGAGTCACTAGTCACGGACCTATACCTATAAGTTGTGAGATTGAACGCTTCGTCTTGAACGGAATCGGTTAATCGACAACAATGGTAAATTTTATAGAAACGAAGTGATATTACTGCCTTTGAATCGTCGCTTCATCTTCTGTCCTCATCAATGTGTTTGATTTTTCAAACGTTGCTTCGTCTTCTGAGGGTCGCCGGTCTCCATTCACCAAGCGCTAGGGCTTTTTCCTTTTTGCCCAGAATTTCTTACCAATCGTCGGTGGATACTCGCTATGAATAAAAACCATTGCTGGGCCGGTAGCCGGTAGGGGTTTTTTTTTTTAAAAAAAATGGGGCCCTTTGGAAGTGAGGCCTAAAGCTACGGCTTTTATTTAATGCAAGTTCATCAAAAGGATTGTTTGGGTAACCTGGTCCAGTTATCACAATGTCGGTAGTTGAATCCATTACCCAATCCATCCAAAGTGCAAAGCCATGGCACACTCCTGCCTCGGGAAACTCAACCTGTTTAAAGTTGGTTTTTCTTCCAATTACAATTGCAACCCGTTAATGTGCATGCGAGCTCAATCGAAGAGTATGCTACCTTGGCTTTCCCTTGACATGAACTCAATATATGGTTTCAAGAAATCAAACTCCATGATGCATGGTGTATGTATCACTGATTTTCTGAAATTAAGTCAAATAATCAATGATTAATTAAGCCGTAGGTAAGCAACTAGCATGCTTAAAGAAAACAAATTATCTTAATTTCTCCACATTGCCAACTTAAAAACGGAAAACATGGGCTTTCACTTGACAATCCGCATGCTCCCAACATGGTGTTGACCATTGTGTGATCAAAGCCTTCAATATTTTCTAGGTCATGACGACTTCTCCAAAGATCCTAAACTTTCATTTCCATCAAACGATAGTACAAAAATATAAAATATATACAGTTATATTAAAAAGAAATATACAAATAATGGCGACAGAATTAAGTTAACCATTTGTGGGAAACTCTACTATTTAAGTGCAAAAAAAAACAAAAAGAAAAAAGATGCAACTGTGTTTTATATGTGCTTACCGAGAGAGACATTGCACAAGCCTTTAGAACTCCTTGCAAGGCATTATGCACGCATCTTCCGACAACATTGATACTTGTATCGTTCTTTTGCTCATTCAAAAGTCAAAACGGATTCAAAGTAAGAAACACATATGATAATGATGGCAAAGATGTAACAAAAAGGCTATAAATGTTGTAAGTTACAGTGTTTTATCCTACAAAAATAGGGTATTTGAATGTGCAACTTCAACAACTTGAAAAATCAGGTAAGCCTATCTGTAACTACATACATATATATATATGTGTGTGTGTGTGTGTGTGTAAATTGGGATCCGTTCGAATGAAAACCAAGTTGTAAAACTAAAAAGAACCATTTATAGCCACATGATTTAAAGGGTGTGAAAATGATTTCCTTTTAAGTTAAGAGAAGTTGATTTTATGCCCTTTAAACATGTGCTAGAAATAGTTATTTTTGTTCTTAACTAGTATCGGTTCTTAATTGAACATCCCTATATATATATATATATATAATCAGCCTCTAGAAGCAATTATTTATCTAATAATACCCTAATGTCTAATCATCTTGATCCCAAGTAACAATCAGTTTTTGCCAAAGTTGAAACTGATTCAGTTTAATGGCACATTCAAACAACCTTTTACACCTTTACACACACATCCAAACAGCCCCTTTAAAACCTTTACACAATAACTTATTGAGAGCATTTGCAGGGAAAAAAATTTGTGGAAGCTTCATTTAAAATTTGGAAGTCAAACTTTCGTATGAACAACCAATCATTGGGCTTTCATTGTTCAAAAAAAAGCATGCTAAACCCTTACAAATATAAAAAGTTAAAGCATAAATATAACAATTATACCAAAATTGCATGCCATGCCAAGGAAGCATCCCCTCAGCACCAAAGTAAAATGGCTCTGCTATCAAGAGATCAACCTATGAATTAAACAAGATATCAGAAAGTGCAACCTATTGTTGAGTTGTGCGCTCAAATGCAGCCTATTACTAACAAGTGTAAACTATTGATGAGTGGTGGCTTGGTGCACTCAAGGGTTCAAGAGACGCACGTTTCAAGAAAGGGAAGAAGCAAAAGGCAACCTTGTTTTGATGAGTATCATTCATGGTCAGTTGTGATTTCCTTGTGTTTACAGCTTGTACTCTGTCCATAGAGTAGCCATTTTCATCAGCAACAGCTTGCAAGTATTGAGAACCCTTGTCACCAAGACCAGAAAACAACGAAATTACATGTGATGCCTTAGCAACATGAACAACAGCAACTGATAAGAAAACACTATCGTCTGCAATAACACACAAAGGAGAGTCTTGTCCCTTCGACTGCAATGACATTAAAGCTAATCATCATACACATACATACGTGTATATATATATATCACATGTATATGCATACTCTGAGAGAGAGAGAGAGAGAGAGAGAGAGAAGATACAGCATAGCTTATGGCTTTTAACATTAAAAGACTACAGTGGTTATCTCCATAGATTGCAATTCTTTCAAGGGAGAGAGTTGTGTGTGAGTCTTGAGTGCTCAATTCATGGTAATCTACCTCCAATCTCTGTGACTGAGCATTAAAATCATATGAGATGCTAATATTTGTATGCGAAGCATCCATACAAATATCCTCATCTTTGCTAACATGTATACCTTTTCCTTTTGTAAACCAAATACACTGTTTCCACTGGTCACACCAATCCCTGGTGCCTACAAAGGTACCACTATAACTAATATATAGACTTTAAATGTGGAAAATAGAAAAGAAAATATTTGATTCAAAAGAAAGATGTTCTATTAAGTTGCTTGGACTCAAGTTTGTAAGTCAACATGATTGTCACATATGATAACCAAAAAACAAGTAAATTTACCACAGTATATAGATATTACTCCATTATTTGGGAGTGGACTACTTATCCATTTAAGGGATGTAGAATAAAAAACCTCTCCTTACTCGTCAAGCTGAAGCTGTTGGGAATTGTAGTAACCTTTTAAACCTTTTTAATTAATCATATTAATTATAAAATCACGTAGCGGAAGCGATTAGGTTACACATTTTGTTTCATAAACAAAATTCCCAAAACCAGGAATCCAGTTACATACAATAAACAAAACAAACATAGGGTGTTTAGAATTGACCTCAATGAAGAATCTCCAAAAACACACCTTGGATTCGATAGTAGTCTCGCTAGATGACTTGAATCACGAACCATGATCTCTATCGCGTATCACCGTAATAACCGTGCGCTCCAAAACCACCCTTGGTGGTTCGGCTATGGTGGTGGTGGGTGGTGGTGCTTTGGCCGAAAATCCAAGAGGAGAGGGGATAGGTTTCGGCCACCAAGAGGAGGAGTGGGAGAGGGGGTGAAAGAAATTGTGTATAAAAAGTGGTAGGTTGGATCTCCATTTATAGTCAAATGAAGATCCACTTTTCTAGGAATTTTGAATATACTAGTTCAAAATTAATTCCCACAATTTTAAAGTCAAAGATTAGATCCATAAAAATAGGATATTTTGACTACCAATTCAAAATTGGTTTCCCACATTTTATTTCACATATTAATTTAAATTAAACTCTTTTAATTTAATCAACTTCCTTTTAGTAATTAAACCATTTAATTACTACTCTCCTTATTACTAACTAGCAACTAGTTAGCAATATTTAATTAAATGACTAAAGTTTAACTAATTAAACTTTATCAATTTAATTATAATTAATTATCACAATAATTAATTCCCCAATGTTATTATTATTTCACAAATAATAATAGCACACCACTTTATATAATTCGTGAAATTGAATATGTCTAAAACAAATTTTAGACACAATCACATTACTATCTTCCAAAGTGTAACTCTTTGGATCGTACCCCGATAGCAACGTTGATATTATCGATGATCGGATATCATATATCCAACAGACTCCCACTTGGACGATTCATCGCATAATTCCTTCAACGTAGACAGTGTTGGACACCTAGCTGCATCGCGCTGCCCCTAGCAGGGTATGACTTCTAAAGTCAACTAAACTTTTAGTTCAAGTAACCCTGTACTTAACTAAAATTATAGCCATGGTAACCTTTATCTATTTATCCTTTCTAATTGATATTCTTTGAACATGAGACATGGATCACATTTCATTCTCATATATTGTTCAAATATTCTGATTCTCGTTCTCCAATTTAAAATGGTCTAACAAACTACTCTTAGTTTGAGCACGACCATGCATTTACACAGGTTTAAATTAACGAGGGCGCCATAATATCATCTCTTAATCATATAAGAGTATAGAATCCCTTCGGCAGCATACAACTCTCACTTAGTTTCAGAACCATTCCCAATCAAATATCCTTATTACTGCCCATTTTCAGAACAACGTTAGATAAGATCAAAGAACGACCTTAGACTAATGTCAGTTCTAATATGCTCCTTAGGTCTAAGGATATGTATAGATCATACCATATTAAAAACTTCTTATGACAATGATCCATGAAGAACGTTTTGAAACGAGTTACGTCCGACATCATTCTCTAATGTATGTCTATGAATCTTGGTCCTCAACCCTTTGAGCTTTTATCTTATAAACTAACCAAGCATTCAAGTAGTCTTAACTCAGATTGATTCCCATGAATCTGATCGACTACGGACATTGAGAATACCATATACAAGGATACTAAAACGTACAAAATATCGAATAAAGAAACAATATTTATTATGCATTTAACTATTAAATCAAAATAAATATCCAATGTAATTTTATTTTGAAAGCACCCAAATACTAAATACAGATCAAATCCAATCACTAGCAAACCTAAGACCTATCTTCTCAGCATGCTCCTCGTGTTTAGACAGAGGCATAGGCTTAGTAAAGGGATCTGCTAGATTTTGATCTGTGTGAATTTTGTCTATCTTGATGTCTCGTCTTTCCACTACTTCCCTAATGTAGTGAAACTGTCTGAGTATGTGCTTTGACTAATGATGTGACCTTGGTTCCTTTGCCTGAGCAATGGCACCAGTGTTGTCACATAATATCTCTATTGGTTTCCTAATACTAGGAACCACACCGAGATTAGTCATGAATTTCTTCATCCAAACAGCTTCTTTTGCAGCTTCCGAAGCAGCAATGTATTCAGACTCTGTCGTGGATTGAGCAACAACACTTTGTTTCGAGCTCCTCCAAGTGATAGCTCCACCATTGAGGGTAAACACATACCCTGATTGTGATCGAGAATCATCTCGATCTGTTTGGAAGCTAGCGTCTGTGTAACACCTTACAGTCATCACTTCTTCCATTCCCCCATAGATCAAGAACATATCTTTAGTTCTTCACAAGTACTTTAATATGTTCTTCACAACAGCCCAATGACTTTCACCAGGATTTTGCTGGTATCTACTAGTTATACTCAAGGCAAATGATACATCGGGTCTAGTACATAACATGGCATACATAATTGAACCAATTGCAGAAGCATATGGAACTCTTTCCATTTTCTTCTTCTCCTCATTAGTTTTAGGAGATTGGCTACTACTAAGTATTGTACCATGTGCCATGGGTAAGGTTCCTCTCTTGGAATCTTGCATTGAAAAACGTTTAAGAACTTTATCAATGTATGTACTTTGACTTAACACAATAAGCCGTCTAGATCTATCTCTATGGATCTTTATTCCCAGAATATAAGCGGCATCGCCAATATCTTTCATTGCGAAACATTTACTTAACCAAGATTTTACATCTTTTAGCATAGGTATATTGTTTCCAATGATCATTATGTCATCCACATACAAGATCAGAAAGGTAACATAGCTCCCACTAGCCTTCTTGTAAACACAAGGTTCGTCTTCGTTCTTGATAAAACCGAACTCTTTGATTTTCTGATCAAAACGAATATTCTAACTCCAAGATGCTTGTTTTAGTCCATAAATGGACTTATTCAATTTATAAACCTTATTAGAATTCTTTGGATCTACAAAACCTTCAGGTTGCACCATATAGACATCTTCAGTAAGATGTCCATTTAGAAATGCGGTTTTGACATCCAATTGCCATATTTCATAGTCATAATATGCAGCTATGGCTAATAAGATTCTAATTGATTTAAGTATGGCTACTGGTGAAAAGGTTTCTTCAAAATCAACACCTTGAGTTTGTGTGAAACCTTTTGCTACTAGCCTAGCTTTGTAGGTTTGTACATTTCCATCCATGTCGGTCTTCCTTTTGAAGATCCATTTACATCCTACAGTCCGACACTCGGGAGGAAGTTCAACTAAGTCCCATACATGGTTTTCATACATGGATTGCATCTTTGCATTCATAGCATCCTGCCATTTTGTGGATTCCTAATCCATAATGGCATCTTTATAAGAAGTAGGTTCAGCTTGATCAACAACCAAGCTGTCGACATTTTCATGAAGTCCAATATATCTATCGGGCTCATGTCGATCCCTAGTACTTCTACAGATGCTTGGAGTTATATCCATCTCTTGAGTCCTTTCAGATTCAAGTTCAACATCACTATGTTGTCTGCATGTACTAGCTAGTGTATCGATTATTTGAGATTCACGGATTTCATCTAAATCCACATTATTTTCTCCAATTCCTCTAGCTAATAGTTCCTTTTCCAAAAAGGTAGCTCTCCTCTTAATGAAAACATGATTTTCATTGGGATTGTAGAAATAATAACCGATTGTCTTTGGGTATCCGACGAAAACAACTTTATCGCCTCGGGGATCTAGTTTGTCTTGAGACTCTCGTGTAACATACGCGTTACATCCCCATACCTTAAGATAAGACACATTGGGTTTGTTCCCATGCCATATCTCATATGGTGTCTTTTCAACCTTTTTTGTTGGAGCTAAGTTACCAATTCATGCGGCGGTTTCAAGAGCAAAACTCCAAAAGGAGTGAGGTAAGTTTGTACGACACATCATTGATCGAACCATATCTAATAGAGTTCGATTTCTCCTTTCAGACACACCGTTTAATTGTGGTGTTCCAGGGGGACTAAGTTGTGAAACAATTCCACAATTTGTCAGATGTTCATCAAATTCTTGACTAAGATATTCACCTCCTCGATCCGATCGAAGTATCTTAATTGTTTTACCCAACTGATTTTGTACTTCGTTTTGGTATCGCTTGAACATTTCAAACGTTTCATGTTTATGCTTCATAAGATAAACATAACCATATCTACTGAAATCATCAGTAAATGTAACAAAGTATCTTTCTCCATTTCTGGCAGTGGTTCTGAATGGAACACATACATTTGAATATATTATCTCAAGTACATCCTTGGTTTTTTGACTATTCCCTTTAAAGGGTTGTTTAGTCAACTTTCCACTTAAACATGATTCGCATTCATCAAAAGATTCCGAACCAGTTGAATCTAATATTCCTGAGGTTTGGAGTTTCTTCATGCGATTCTTGTTAATGTGTCCAAGCCTACAATGCCATAAGTGCATATCATTGAAATCCAATTTCATATGTTTATTGGAGATATTGTATATTTCGTTATTAGCATGGACATCTATCTCATAGATTCCATTATGAGGCTTTGCATCAAAATAAAACATTCCATTCAAATATGCAAAAAAATAACCATTGTCGTTAAAAGCATACTTAAAGCCATGTTCACACAAAGCTGAAACTGAAACAATTTTCCTAGTCAAACTAGGAATAAAACAAACATTGTTTAAAACAAGCTCTAAACCATTAGGTAGTAAAAGAACGTATTCTCCTACTGCCTTGACTGCAACCTTTTGTCCATTTCCCACATGGAGTTCCAGGTCGCTGGTTTTTAGTTTCCTAACCTTCCTTAGTCCCTGCAAATCATTGCATATGTGAGAACCACATCCGGTGTCAAACACCCAAGATTTGCTAGAAAAAGAGAAGATTTCCATAACGAAAATACCTGAGGTGCTTGCAGTAGAACCCTTCTTCTGCTTTGTCTCAGTTAGTTATTTTGGGCAGTTTCTCCTCCAATGCCCAGTTTCATCACAAGGAAAGCATTTGGCATCCTTTAGAGGTTTGGTCTTGGCAACAACCTTGCCTTTGCCCTTGCCCTTACCTTTCATGCTCTTCTTGCCCTTACCTTTGGATTTCTCAACCCGACCCCCTTTGATCATCAGCACTGAACCAGCTTTGTTAGAGCATGGTATATTCATCTCAGCAGTTTTAAGCATCATATGCAACTCTGGGATAGTCTTGTTCCAAGCATTCATATTATAGTTCAAAGCGAACTGGTCATATGACTTTGGCAATGAATTGAGGATAATATCCCCAGCTAATTCATTTGTCAGTGGACACTCAAGACGTGCTAGATGATCAATGAAACCCTTCATCTTTAGTACATGAGTACTAACCGAAGAACCTTCTTGCATGTGACAACCTAAGAGTGATCTTATCACTTCAAAGCGTTCATGCGACTGTGTTGTTGAAACATTTCCAACAGATGCTGAATCATTTCATATGCCTTCATGTGTTCCAGACTCTTTTGGAGTTCTGGAATCATGGAAGCAAGCATCAAGCAAGAAACCTTGACAGAATCATCTACATGTTTGTCATAGGCTTTACGGGCTGCACCCGTAGCATTCACAGGTTCTTCTGGGATTGGTGTCTCAAGGACATACAACTTGTTGTCGGCCCTGAGAACAATTCTCAGGTTACGATACCAATTCATGAAGTTGGAGTTGTTGAGCTTATCCTTCTCAAGGATAGACTTAAGAGTAAATGAGGAATTAGTGGAGTTTGTGTCAGCAGACATCTACAAATTTCAACATTATTGAATTTAGTATTTTCATGCTTGTCCTAATTATATTATGACCCATACACAAAATATTTTATTAGGAATGAGATCCCGCTTCGTTATAATCAATGAATGGCTTTAGCACTCTCCATTGTTATGACTAGACAGGTAGGTAACGATTACCAATTGTGTCTCCACACAACTCTCGGTTTTGGGGTTGGTTGACGGGTATAGTCGACCATTTGTACGTTTAACCCCAACTGCACCTACTTAACTCTTTAAGTGATATTCTTCCTTAATTTGTAACTGAAAAACCGGTCTAAGTAACTTAGGAATCACGATTTTTCCTTTTACCAAAACCGTAGGCCCGGATGCAGGGTAAATCTCTAACACCGAGGGTTCGGATAAATTGGTTAAAGTGTTACTCATTAAGGATGGTGCATAATATCCATTTTTAATAATTGGGATTTCTTTTATGTTTATTTACCATTCGGGTCAAAAACATATTGGACGACTTGTAGCATGAAACAAGTCATGCAATTTCTTTTAGTAAAATCCAATTTTACATGTGGTTTGCGTTTGCTTGAAACTCCTTTCAAACACTCGACTCGATTAATTTTATATACCCTATTTTAATCTAAGTCGGTAGTTTACGCGAACCGATTTTAAACTAACAAGTTTAAAATATTATTATAAAATAAACACTTTTATTTTATAATCCGTTTTATCGTTTAAATAAAACAACCTTTTATTTAAATGCCTTTATAGTAATTATAAAACTCCTTTTATATTTACTATTGTTTTTAAAATTGTGACAAATATTTTGTTTTTGTTAGTTTCATATTTCCTAAATATTCACAACCACAAACAACAAAAATATATAACTATGATTTGAGCCATAATCTAATTTATTCGGTTTCGTTCGAGCCATTAAACGTAAACCGAATTAGGTCTAGGGTTTACAAATCAACGCCTTGATTGTAATCTCCCACTTGATCCAAGATCTCTATCTTCATGCTCCTTGAATGTCTTCATTTTGGTCTTCAAATCCATTTGATCGGTTACATAAATAAATTCTATCTATTTACAAAAAATAGAAATCTAATCTATTACATCGGGTCCAAATACCCATAAAAAATACATCCAATCAAAATGAAAAACCAAAACATTACAACCATTCAAATGGGTCAAACCTAGGGCTCAAATCATCATAGTCACAATCAAACAATCAAAGGCTCGATCTTTTGTCAAACAAAACATTTTTGACAAATAAAACACAAGATCGATTAGCAAAATGTTTATTCGCGTGTAAAAGCGGCTCTGATGCCACTGTTGGGAATTGTAGTAACCTTTTAAACCTTTTTAATTAATCATATTAATTATAAAATCATATCTTACGTAGCGGAAGCGATTAGGTTACACATTTTGTTTCATAAACAAAATTCCCAAAACCAGGAATCCAGTTACATACGAATAAACAAAACAACCATAGGGTGTTTAGAATTGACCTCAATGAAGAATCTCCAAAAACACACCTTGGATTCGATAGTAGTCTCGCTAGATGACTTGAATCACGAACCACGATCTCTATCGCGTATCACCGTAACAACCGCGCGCTCCAAAACCACCCTTGGTGGTGGTGGGTGGTGGTGCTTTGGCCGAAAATCCAAGAGGAGAGGGGATAGGTTTCGGCCACCAAGAGGAGGAGTGGGAGAGGGGGTGAAAGAAATTGTGTATCAAAAAGTGGTAGGTTGGATCTCCATTTATAGTCAAATGAAGATCCACTTTTGTAGGAATTTTGAATATACCAATTCAAAATTAATTCCCACCATTTTAAAGTCAAAGATTACATCCATAAAAATAGGATCTTTTGACTACCAATTCAAAATTGGTTTCCCACATTTATTTCACATGTTAATTTAAATTAAACTCTTTTAATTTAATTAACTTCCTTTTAGTAATTAAACCATTTAATTACTACTCTCCTTATTACTAAGTAGCAACTAGTTAGCAATATTTAATTAAATGACTAAAGTTTAACTAATTAAACTTTATCAATTTAATTATAATTAATTATCACAATAATTAATTCCCCAATGTTATTATTATTTCACAAATAATAATAACACACCACTTTATATAATTCGTGAAATTGAATATGTCTAAAACAAATTTTAGACACAATCACATTACTATCTTCCAAAGTGTAACTCTTTGGATCGTACCCCGATAGCAACGTTGATATTATCGATGATCGGACATCATATATCCAACAGAAGCACCCGCCTAAAACATAAAAAGTAAAAAGAAAAGAGAACCAAAAAATAGGCCCCGATTGACAAAAAAGCATACCATGAAATAACAGCATGAATTGTACCATCATTAGCAGCCTTTATATGTATTTTGGTTTCCCCATGACTGTCTGGCCGTTTCCAAAAATCAAATTCGAAAACTTTGAAAGGTTCTGACAGATGGACAAATACTACACTGAGTAGGTAAATAAACTTCACCAAAATTCAATGATGAAACTATGTTTGCAAGATACCAGTCGAATTTCTTCACCCAATGCATCACAATGCATGGCAAACTGTTGTGGTTTGACTCGCAAAATACTCTCCTTTCCTTTAGGAACAAGATGAATCCCATCGTCTACATCTACTTCATTGTTAAATAGATCATGCAACTTCCATAGATATGTGCTTTCCATCAACTGAGAAGAATTAAAATTCATAAAAATAAAAAAAAAAAAAAAAAACCTATTGGTCATCTCAGCTTGAGATGCTTTTCTTTCTTCAAAGTTCCCATGTCCTCTTACAAACATGTGATGAACAAAGACCAGCTTTTTTTTTTGTTGACCACGAGAGCCCATTACTATAAGTCTATAAACTCATGGGGCACCCCATTTACTAACCCGTGAAACCAGTTAAAGTGTGCTTACACTGGGCAGATGGCCATCAAGGGGTGAAGGCAGAAACTCGGAAGCTGGATTTAAACCTGAGACTTCTTCCAGATGGGAATCTGGTGCTTACTACTGCATCACCCCTTGAAGGTTGGCAAAAACCAATTTATGTTAACGATTTGTGAAAAAAGATAGGTGCCTCAAATATTACATGAAATAAATAATAGAAGAACAATATTCACAGCATTTATAAAGGATTAGAGAAGCACAACTGCACAATTCATACTAATCACCTGGCCATAAGTAGTTGCCCTGTAAGAAAACAACAACCTTACCCAGTATATTCCTACTTTTCAGTAGGGTCTGGGGGGATGAATAGATACAAACCTTACCCCTATTCCAATTAGGATAGAAAGGCTGCTCCGAAAGAGTCCCCGGCTCAAAGTTATCGTTTGAAGTTGATCATCCCAACGATTTTAACGTTATTTTCACAAAATAATTAAAATAACGTTAAAATTAGTGCACTTTTACTTTTACTCCTTTAGGGCCACACATATATACATTATATGCGTGCACCGCAAATAGGGCGTTGCCCTGTAAGGAACCGTCTTATAATTTTCCACCAGTAGCTTATCATGTGCATGCTGAAGAGTAGGGATCAGGCCTTCACCCAGGAGTTCTGAGTCCAGTATTTCACTAACCTACATTTGCAGTTAATAATCAGTTATCATTACTTTCATTTATCGAAGTATAAATTTAATGCTAGCAATACAGAGGTTGCAAACTATGCTCACTAGAACATCAGCACGAGAAGCAATGTCAACACCAACTTCTAGTTCATCTGATTTCTTGTTAAAAACACGTATCTTATGGTTCATATTGTTTGCACGCAAAACCTTCTTCATCAGTTTCACCGTAGGAATGTATGATTCACATGCTGTGATCATTCCTTTTGATGATGACAGGTCATCACCACTCATAGCCCTATCAGCCATCATGGACAGCAAGCCAGTTCCAGATCTACATAAAGCATGCCAATTTTTAGCTCATCTCACAAATGGTTCTAAACTTCTAATTTCATATCATATCATACTTGAAATTGAAAATCATTATACATGCTAATGACCAACTTCAGAACAGTAAAAATATAATAATATGCAAAAACACTAATTTTACGATTAATGCCTTTTGATATGAATGGATGACTCATCTCGTTAGTTGTAAAAACAATTCACGCTTCAGATGAAATAACATGTTCCAGAAATTGCACATAAAGCGACTACAAAAGAGTTAGCCGACATGAATAATGGCCCTGTGTTCTCAATAACTGACAGACAAGCATATGATTTTCGATGGCGATGAGATTACATACCCAATATCCAGAACATGACGGTGTTTGGAAATAGTTCTGTCAATGGCGGCACGATACTACGATAGGCTCTGTTTCTCGGGGAGTCATTGAGCATATCGAGGTAAGAAGTAGTCGCCAGCATTGGTTCCGGCGATACATCATCAATTTCTTCGATAACTATCCACTCCGAGTTGCCGGATATCGGATTGACCTTCAGCTGGAACATAAGACCGGTTGACTTGGCGCTCATTGTGCAAGTTATAGCTTTACTTGACGGACGCCTACCGCCGGCATATGTTCGGACGACGGACACGATGCGAGCTAGGGTTTGAAGTTGACAACGCATTCCTCCGCTCCGCGGCCAGGGGTGTTCATCGGTTCGGTTAACGGTTTGTTCGGTTTATTCGGTTTTCAAAAATTTCCCCTCCTTACCGTTAACCGAACCAAATCAAACTCGGGATATGGCTATCCGAACCGAATTCAACCGAACAAATCGATTAAAATCCAACTAAACCGGTTAAAAACCGAATAAACCGAACCGAATAAATCGAATTCAACCGAATAAACCGAATTTAACCGAATAGACCGAATTCAATCATATATTATTAATAAAAATAATAAATTTAATTATGAATTCGGTTTAATCGGTTAACCGAATAAACCGAACAAACCAAATTCAAAAAATATCTAAAATTGTTAACGGAACCGAAAACCGAATTCGGAATTCGGATACGGTTAGGAACCGAACCGAAAACCGAATTCAGAATTCAGTTCGGTTTTTTTCGGTTACGGATACGGTTTGGTTATCGGACGGTTTTCGGTTTTTCTAAACACCCCTACTCCCGGCGGGTTATTTCCACCAAGGTTTTCTCCTTCTAGCCTTCTAGGGTAGGGTTAGCCCCTCTTTTACGGGTCGGGTTTCAGGTTAAGCAGTTCTCCAGTCGTGGCTGGAATTAGACCACAACTAAGGGTGTATAGAAAACTGACAGATGGTTTGGTTTAAACAGTTTTTTATTAACCGAAATTAGTGGTTCGGTTTTGGTTATCTATTTTTCTATAATCGCCATAACCGAACTGAAACGCTTAAATCACCAAACAATATATAAATCTTTAATTAAACTTATACTAGAAAAAGTCAGCAAAAGATATTTTCCTAATGCAAGATATCACTTTCATAGCATAATGAATACTGTATTTAAACGTCCACAACACTTATTTTATCGGAATTTTGGCATTTCAACATTTGAACGTTTGTTTAAATTTATGGGTTAGATTTTATAATTTTGTTCTCGTTTTTGTTAAACATTTGCTTGAATTCATGGATATCGTTTTGTTAATTAATATTAATATTATTGAATATATTTAATGGTAACCAACCTATAATCGACCAATTATAACCATTATAACCGCTTAACTAAAACCGTCATAACCGACTGGTTATGGTTATCATATTGGTTTAACCGACATTATGGTTATGGTTATGGTTATGGTTTTAGGTAAAACCGAACCAAAACGAACCATGTACACCCCTAACCGCACCCATTCATGACCTGGTCACAAGGAGATTGGGGACACTTTAGCTTAACAAAAAAAAAAATCAAAATTTCTTTAATTATGTAGTCTTGATCTTCGTAATTGTAATATGACATTTTAAAGTTAAAATTTGAAGTTTCTTAGTCTATTTTATTAAGTAACTAGATGACGCGTCCGCCCGTTGCCGCGTAAATTTAACACACTCGTTTTGACTTTGGAACGAATTCAAAAGAAAACAAAAAACATAAACATATAAAGTAGTGGCGGACCCAATTTTTTCAATGAGGTGCGAAAATTTTTTAAAGTTGTTTAAGGATAAATATATAAATTTTTTTTTATCTTCTGTACAAATCGGGTTCGGTCGAATCGGAACGGATCATGTTAAAAAAGACAATCAAACTAAATTTCATATATAAAATCATAATAAAAATACAATACATCTGAAGTTGTTATTACGCCCGGAAAATTGGGCAGATTGGGTCGCAGGTCACAACATGTGCGGGTTAGGATCGGTGCATTTCAGGACGACTTTTAAGCAAAATAAGTTTGGGTTTAAATGTGTCATGATAAAAAGAAACATCAATTTTGTTCAAGTTAAAATAAGTTGTAACTAAATTTCACATAGTTTTTAAGTTATTTATCTTATTATAGGTCAAGAATGACATGCATTGTTGTTCTTTACGGGGTTTTAATTTTTTTAAAAGTATCAAAAACAACATTTATAGAGATTTTTTCAAGTAACTATTTATTCAAAAGAAACAAATACAAGTATTACTTAAATTTCCATCAAAAGTTAGATTATACAAATTTAAGAGGGACAATTGCAAAATATTAAAGACAGTCATTATTTTAATGTATATATAATATTAGGAAAAAAAATTTCAAGGAGGCGACGGCCTCCACACCTACACATAGGTACGCCCCTGATATAAAGAGTCATTATTTACAAATACGCAGGTGCAATCATAAGACAAATAAACCGCTCTAATTTTACCGGTCAACTTAACATCCTCATAAACTTAAAAGGAAACAAGGAAAAAATTAATGGATAAACATACATAAGCATAAGATAAAACATAAACAGATAAAAAGTCGTGACTATAAAACAAACCTATTATGAGTATAGAAGAAAAAAAAAAGAAAAAAAAACTAAGATAAAACACCTGGGAACGAACTTAAAAGGAAAAAAAACTATTCATAAATAAACATGTGTAATTATAAAACAAACCTATTACGGGTTAAAAAAATTAAAACTAACATAAAATTGTTTTCGCGTTGCCAAGTCAATTTAATAACCTCATTTCGCAAACTTAAACGAAAACAGAAAAAACAATTAATAAATAAACATACATAACTATAAAATAAACCTATAAGAAATCAAAATAAAAATGAAATGTTTTCAAATTCTTTTAAAATATTAATATAAGCCGCTCATATGATAAAATAGTGAAAAACAACATTTTTTTGAAATAAACCGTGAAGTATACTTAAAATAAAAAGACTTAAAAAATAGTTAGGCAATATTTGAACATGCACAGTATCCAAGAAAAGTCAAAGACGCGAGCCATCCAACCCCTCTAACTATGACTGGTAAAATGGGTGAGTCGGGTCGGGTCGGGTTGGATAACAGGTTATAATGGGTTCGGGTTAAGATAGGTACGGATCAAAATGGGTTTTAAACAAATTTATTTCGGATTTAAATGGTTTGTTCTTAAAAAACATCAATTTAATTTAACTTAAAACGTGTTGTAAGTAAACAAATAATGTATTTGTATAATTTTTAGCAATTTTCTAATCAAATATGTTATTAATCATTATTAAATGTCTGAATCCATTGTATTTACATAGTTTTTTGGTTACTCATCTTAACCCGCATTGTGTTTAAGTACTACACATCTCAACCTATTCAATATTATGATGTCACTCATTTCAACCCATTATACTACAATTGTTTACCCAAACCAACCAATTTCTTTTGATATGGGTAAAAATTGCCACATCTACCTCCAACTCAAAATACTTTTCTTATATATTCTCCCATCATCGGATAAATGCAAATGCTGTAGATTATAAAACACGAATTTCACTGTTCATACTTACGTGTCAATTCAATTTTGTTTAGATAGTAATTTGATGAATATAAATTATGTATTTATTCAGTATATATTATATATTTAAAATTAATAACTTAGTTTTAATAAAACAATTATCAAATTAAATAAAAAATAATCATAAATGTTATTTATTTAGCAAACAATCGAATAATATTGTGTTGTAAACAAGAGTATAAATTAGATGGAGAGAGGGATGACAAAAAACATGCGCTCGACGGATTTACTCGAAACCCATACTATATGAGACGGATATTCCTAAATTTGATGGGTATTGTGTCAGGTATGAAATTAACTTATAAAATTTTCACAGGTATGAGACGGACATAAGACTCATTCAAACTCCAGAATATATAATTTAATTTACTCATATCGTGAATCTGATTGTAAATATTCATTTACCTGATAAATATACCCGATTATTCATCATATGTTGCCGATCATAATACATCATGTATGATTCTTGTTTATCATTTAGTTATTATAGTTGTTTTCAATTAATATAGTTAAACTAAAACTCAGAACACAACAAAACATAACATGTGTTATTTTATTTTGGGTCAATTACATAATTCCACTTGTTAAAACATTTTATTACATATTTACCCAATTATAGTACAAAATTACATATTTTCCCTTTCTAAACCGAATATATTACATATTTATCCATTTCATTAAAAAGATTTTTGTGTATTTCCTATTTTACCCTTAATGAACTAGCTAAAACAATTTATATATTTTTCGTTACTAAAGGACAATTTTGAAACATGTGGATATTTGTAATTTTAATTTAACAATAAAAAAATATGTAATTTGTATGTTTAATAAGGGGAATATATCCCTTGTATTTATAGTTCCTCGTTAAATCAAACTAAAAACATAAACATATATCCAAGTAATCGAACTCCGTAACAGAGCGTAAACATGGGTTTATGCGCCCGATCTTGCATCAAAGTGAAAGAAAGGACCGTCTGAGGATAGAAAGGAAGGGGGGCTGATTGAATAATGACGGCAGCCTCCCCATACTGCATATTCTGACAGATTGCTCGCTCATCCACCACCACCACACCATCCGCCCTCTCTCTAAATTCCACATAGTTTGCAATTTTTAATTCTAACGCTGGATTTAGATATATTTCTTATTATTTATTTATTATTATTTTTTTTATTTGTGTAGGATGAGAAGGTTGTTGCGTTTCGAGACATTAATCCTTCAGCCTTTAGGTACTCAATTAAACCTTGATTATTTAGGATCGTAGGTGTTTATGTTAAGGGACTCAACTTGTCCGCACATTTGAAATTGGATGTTGCTGATCAGTTGATTATCATCAGATCGCATGTTAGATTTATCATTGTGTACGATTTGTGAATTTTTCATGTTAATCCTTAGTCTTATATATCGGTTTTGTAACCACTCACTGAGTTTTGAAGATAATACTAAAGGGTTCCATTTTTTATGCTTATATTTCTAACTGATGTTTTGAAGATAAACTAAAGGGTTCCATTTTTTATGCTTTTTTAAGTGAGTGACAACAATCTTTTAGTGATCCTTGTTAGGCAGAATGCAGACAAACAACTGATCATTGTCTTGTGTTGTGATTATACTTTCATCAACCATTTTACTGTAATTAGGATTCGGTATTTGAGACTAGAGGAATTTTAGTTATCATCTGGCTCTGGAGGTGCGGGTTGCAGGCACGTGTGAACTAATAACAAGTGGCATGACATAGAAGATTGAGATTGGATTTTGATTTGAACTTGGTAAAACTTTAGCTTAGGTGAAACTTAACCGTTTGCTGGTCATCTTAGGTGCTGGTCAGTGTGAACAGTTTTAGAAAGGCAACATTTGATGAAACCTCAATTAAATGGTTATTTCACTTATTTGTTAACCAACATGCATGGTTCTCAACTGCTTTTGAGTTTTACCACCAAATAAAAGAAAATGTTAGTTTTCGTTAAAGGGTGTAACTATAAAGGTTAACTAGATTTTCATGAACCGTTGCAACGTTCATGAAAAGTTACCTCATTTAGTATATATATATGTGTATGTATAATGAACTTGGCAAGAGGATGAATAACAAATTTTGGAATCTTTTGCAGCTAAACTCACACACTAATACTACTTGCATATTCTCTGTGTTTTGTTTAAGGTTTTCTGCCTAAAATTTGAATATTATTCTTTGAATCATCCCAAAGTTGATTTCATGGAACCTAATGCAAGAAAGGGTCGAAATACTTCTTTAGGGAAGTGAACCTTTATACAATTCAAGTAATTTATGATGTTTGTTAATTATCTTTACCATGTAACCTAGTGTCTTCAACACCTTGAACTTAGATGGTTATTAGGAACTAAAAATTAATCATTCACTGTGAAAGTGGGTAAGTGGCAAGGGACTTTGATGCAAAATCTATCGCACACTGGTTGGATCACAACCCGAACAAAGAAGAATTGGAACTCTTTTATTAATAATTCAATAATAAATCCTAAATGATGAGGAGATCATCATTTATAAAGAATAACTAGAACAAGGAAATAGGAAATAAAATAGGAAAAACAAAACAAACAAAACATTAAATAATTAAACGAAAAGAAAGCTGCTCCAACTCTCTTTTGAGCTATCCATTCATCATCAGCCCAATTCAGAACTATCTCGTGGGCTGTCAACTGGACCTGTACCCACGAGGTGGCTGACCCATGATGTGCATCATTCCCCCCCACTTCAAAAGGACTCGTCCTCGAGTCCAAAGGGTCATCATCCTCAGGCAAAAACGGAGACAGATCAACTACATTGAAGGTGGCTGAAACATTGTAGTGATCGAGCAACTCAATTTTATAAGCATTGTCATTAATTTGTTGCAACACGTGAAATGGTCCATCGGCTCGAGGCTGTAATTTGCTGGCTTTCCCACCTGGAAAGCGTTCCTTACTTAAATGGATCCACACAAAGTCCCCCTCCTGAAAAACAACCCTCTTGCGTCGAACATTAGCCCTCCTTTGGTAAACAAGATTATTGTTAATAATTTGATCTCGTACTTGCTGATAAATTAGTTTGATCTGAGCTGCTATATCGTCCCCTTCAGCACTGAAATATTCCACAACTGGAAGTGGAGCCAAATCCAAAGGGGTAAAAGGGTTGCGACCATACACAATGAAGAAAGGAGACATCCCGGTAGTTCGATGAGTATACCAGTTATATGCGAATTCAGCTTGATGGAGCACTAAATCCCATTTTTGTGGATTAGAACCCACCAAGCTACGTAGTAAGTTCCCCAGGCTGCGATTAGTAACTTCAGTTTGGCCATCACTTTGTGGATGGTGCGCACTGCTAAAATTAAGACGAGAGCCCAGCCATTTCCACAACGTGCGCCAGAAATGTCCTATGAATTTTACGTCTCTATCGGATGTGAGGAAACGAGGAACACCGTGCAATCAGAAAATTTCGTTGAAGTACAGACGAGCGATTTGGCTTGCGTCATAGGTCTTAGCACACAGAATGAAGTGAGCCATCTTTGAAAACCGGTCCACTACTACCATTATTGAATCTTTTTGGCGCTGTGTGCGGGGTAGGCCAACCACAAAGTCAAGGCTAACATCCTCCCATGGTCCTTCGAACACAGGCAATGGTGTATAGAGGCCTGCGTTCGAATGGTGTGTTTTGGCAATGTGGCATGTGCGACACCGGTCTACAATCCGTGTGACATCCCCGCTCATTTTTGGCCAAAAGAAGCGCTCCATTACCAGTTTCAAAGTTTTATCGCGCCCAAAATGACCAGCAAGGGCTCCTTGGTGCCCCTCTAAGATAATGGCATCACGTAATGAGCATTTTGGTACACACAGCCGCAGGCCTTTGAATAAGAACCCTTCATGCAATGCATACTCGGACGTAGGGCCAACCCGACAAGTGGCCCATAGGCTGGAAAAGTCGGGGTCATTTGTATAAAGGGTACTAAATAAATCAAAAGCCTCGACTTTTACCTACAAGGATGTGAGAAGTGCCAGGCGTCGACAACGGTGTTCAGGGTACCCGATTTGTGTTTGATGACGAGAGAAAAGTCTTGCAAAAACTTGACCCACTTGGCATGCCTAGGATTGAGTTTGTGTTGACCTTGGATGAATTTCAGCGCTTGGTGATCTGAGAATAGGATGAACTCCCGATGTAGTAGGTAGTGGCGCCAGAATTCTAAACTTCGAATGATCGCGTAGAACTCCTTGTCGTAGGTACTGAATTTCTGTTTGGCATCACTGAGTTTCTCGCTAAAGAACGCAATGGGACGCCCCTCTTGACTGAGGAATCCCCCAATGCCGAGGCTGGATGCGTCGCACTCAACATGAAATGTGGTCTGAAAGTTGGGCAAGGCCAAAACGGGTGCTTGGGTTATGCGCTGTTTGAGTTCTTCAAAGGAAGTCGTAGCTGCTGGTGTCCACTGGAATCTTTGGCCCTTCAAACACTCGGTGATGGGTGCAACAATGGTACTAAAGTTACGGATAAAACGTCGGTAGAATGACGCGAGCCCGTGGAAGCTTCGAACTTCATGCACTGTGGTGGGTGTAGGCCAAGTCGTGATGGCTTCCACTTTTGATTCATCCATGCAGATGCCCTGGCTGGAGACTAGGTAACCCAAGAAAAGAACCTCAGAGGCTGGGAACCGACATTTGTCACGGTTAGCATACAACTTTTGACCACACAAGATGTTGAACACCAGGTGTGATGAAGGTGTTGTTGAAGGTCACGGCTAAAGACGAGGATGCCATCAAAGTAGACAACAACACAGTGGCCAATAAGCATTTTGAAAACATGATTCATTAATCGCATGAAGGTGCTCGGGGTGTTGGAGAGACCGAAGGGCATAACCATCCATTCGTATAGACCATCACGTGTTTTGAAAGCGGTTATCCACTCATCCCCCGGACGCATTCGTATATGATGGTATCCTCTAAGAAGGTCAAGTTTAGAGAATATTTTGGTGCCATTCAGCTGGTCCAGAAGGTCATCAAATCTGGGAATAGGAGTACTTTAATGTAATCTTGTTCATAGCCCGGCTATCAATACACATCCGATACGACCCATTAGCTTTTGGAACTAATAAGGCGGGAATCGCGCACGGGCTCATGCTCTTGCGGATCAGTCCCTTTTCTAAGAGGTCGGTGACTTGTCGGTGGAGTTCGTCGTATTCATTGGGGCTCATGCGATATGCCGGCTTGTTAGGTATGACGGATCTGGGCACAAAGTCTACAATGTTGGATTTCTCTAACCATGGGGAGACGTGCCAGAATGTCTATGGGAAAAACCTCCTGAAAATCATCTAGGAGGGTCTGTACTTCTGCTTTTGAGGGGATAACATCGGTCTTGGTGTTGGCTTCGGTGATCACCATGGCAAGGACAATTGCGGGCTGTGACACCCGGGCGAAATCCAAGAAGGCTGATTTGTTGAGCACGCATGCTTCGGGCTCTGCTAACCGGGAATCAAGGGGAGCCAACCGAACATTGATCCCATCCTTTTTGAACACGTAGGTGTTAAGGAATCCATCATGCATGGTGTGTCAATCTTTACTACCAAGGCCGGCCCAACAGTATGTGGCACGCATCCATCGAAATTACCTCGCACCAAACTTCGTCTGTATATCGATTGCCAACGCTGAACGGGATAACGCACCTTTGATTGACCTTCACGACATTACCATTTTTTAGCCACGTAAGCTGGTAGGCTTCCGAGTGGGGTTCGGCCTTTAAACCCAGCTTGTCGACGAGTACTGTGGCCACCATATTCTCACAGCTGCCACCATCAATGATGATAGTACATACTTTCCCTTTAATGGTACACTTAGTCCGGAAGATTTTGTGACGAAGCCAAAGGCCCTCTTCAGAGGGCGGGGCGGGGTTGGTACTGAGGGCATGTTGGACGACGAGCACTTCCCCTTTGTCTGGGTACACGTTTCCAGTTTCTTCCTCTTGGGGTTCGTCGACTTCAGTGGCATACACAGGGGGTGATTCGCCCACGAGTGTAACTAGCTGGGTATTTGGGCACTCTCTGGCGAAGTGTCCTAGGCCACCACAGGGGGTGATTCACCGTTTTCACAAAATGAAAAAAGCCAATGCGAATATGATATCTAACACATCTTTGGCTACTAGTACTAGCTTGCTTGATTGACAACACACATAGAATCACACATAGAATCAAAACATTGTATAAGCTTAGCATCTAACACATAAAGCTAAATAGGTCTAAGGCTTGCATCTTAGATTGAATGAATAATAAAATGAATAAAGTTTTGAATAAGACTTATGTAACATCCCAAAATCAATAATATATGTAAAAGGGAGTGTGAAGAAACTCACAGTTTGAATGCTTAGATAGTTCCAAGTCCTTGAATAATGATTCAGGAGCAAGCTATCTACTAATCCTAAAGTTTGAGTAACAAGTCTTAGCATCCTATAGTTTAAGTTCAAGATCCTAGAACTATAGCATCCTAATGGAAATCCTAGTTTAAATAAATCTATGTTTGAATTGATAGCTTGGATTATTTATTGAATACATATTCTCATAATAATTGATTAATAAATAAAAATAGAATATAAATTTTTTTTATCAATATTATATTTTATGATTACTAGAATAATGTATTAAGAATATTAAATAATATTCTAATATTAAATTGTCACACCCCCTGCGTCGCGTGCGGAATTCACGGCGCGATGACGATTGATGGTTGAATCATGCACAAGTATTGAAAAAGAACAACCATAATGTATTATTAAGTTTCATAATGTTAGACATTTGTTTAGTTACAGGCATTCTAACTATCTATCAAAAGAATGACAACTACACAAAAATATTGATTATACAAAAGACACGCACAAGACAATTAAACAATTAGGATTAAGTGAGTTTCTAATCCATCCTAGCTTGTTTCTTCATCTTGTTCTATCTTAGAATGGTCTCCTTAGTTGTCCTTGAGAATGTTCTAAACCTGATTACCTAAAACACGTGAAAAGCAACTGTCAACTACAAAAGTAGTCGGTGAGAACAAAAGGTTTAACAGTTGAAAATATGAATCTGCAGTTGTAAACATATGAATAAAACAGTTGTATAAACATGTCATGGATAATTGCAACACGAACTATCATCAAGTAAGAATAACGTGTGTAAACAGTCAAATGATTGTCTACTATAAAAGCCAACATATAATCTAGTCCCAAATTACATTTGGAGTCAGAAAAGTAGTCAGCAAACACATTCAACATGAGAAGTACTGAGGAGTTTACTCGGAAGACAATCTCCGTGTTGACGTACCCGTTCAATATTACCTATGCTGGTAAAAGTAATTAGCAGCAAATCCATATTACTATAACGCATACAATCTACAGTTAGGGTTTAAAACGCATTTAAACACTAACCACAGCCTTGGCGTAACCAAAACGTGTCCCGCGTTCCCTTGTTGTGATCACCCAGTACTAACTTTAAAGGATTAAGAATAAGATTGATTGAATAAGTGTCTTGATATGTATAAGCTTGTTCACAATAATGAACAGAATGACTATCGGTTGTTAAGATTGAATAAACGTTTAACTTGATCGAATACTTGTTTTGAAACCATGATTGAATCCCTTGTTAGAAAAACCATTGATTGAATACCTTGAAAACCTTTGATTGAATCCCATAAATGTACCTTGTTCGAAAGCCTTTGATTTGATTACCAATGATAGTGTCCTTGTATAATAACAAGGTTTGTAAAAATAGTATTTACTTGAAAACACGAGTTAACATTAAAAGAGTTTATAAAACTTAGCCTTTAAAAGTTTTTAACATTTATAAAACTATTTTGTGTAAAACAGTTTAGAAAACCTTTATAAAATCGTTTAGTAGAAAGTGTTTAACAATTGATACATCCTTTAAAACCATTGATAAAACCTTTAGAATACTTGATAAATCATTTGAAAATAGTTAAGGAATCCCTTGGATTTGTAAAGTAAACCTGTGATTGTTGAAAAGTAATGTGAATCCTCTATATGAAATTTAATTGTATAAAGATTGTTTGGTCACGTGTTCCACCCCAAAACAGTTGTAAAATAGTAAAAGAGGGGCTAATATTCTCACCTAACAGTCGTAGACTCTGAACCTGAGAAAGTAGCAAGCAACAAGATCTCTAACTGATTCCTATATCATTGTAATCATACATATAATATAAGCTTTCAAGATTGTATAGACTTTGATTGATTGATTGACTTATGTTAAGCGGTTGACTTATGTTATCTTGTTAATGATTTCCTCTTGTAACCTGTTCTTATGTTTAAAAGTGTCGTATGAACTTGAGAGACATGATTGAATCGTTTGAATAACACTTGATTTATGAAAAATACGTGTCATGTTACTTTATGCATAAGAGTTATTATACATATATGTAACATGTGTTGTAGATTTGATAACTCCTTGTTTAACATTTAATTTATTGAAAAATTAAAGTGTTTTAAGCCTTTGTGTTTATGATATGATCTTATCATTAAATTAAGTTAAACTTAAACCAATTAAGATCAGTCCATAATTACTTTAAGTCGGATTAGGGTTAGATTACCCTTATCGACCCATTAGGCTTAGATGACTTCTTGCATTTTCATTAGTGTTTGATGTTTAACAACCCTTAGGTTTAGAACCCATACATGGATTTAGGGATCTAATATCGACAGCCTTTGTGTTTGGGTGACAGTCGAACTTAGCAATATCGACCATCTAAGGCTCAAAAGAAAGCCATCGATATTGATAATATCGATGGTTTCCTATCTCTTCGATATTATCTTATTCGTACGTCCCATATCCACACTTCTTGTTCCTAACCCTTTTGGATTCACTTGATTAAGGTCATGTTTATGAATTAGAATAGGTTGTTATGGTTGCATGTCTATTAACAATGAAATAATGCTCGGTTAAGATTGGGTCACCGCCCATCTATATTAACACTATCGATTGGCTCAAGTTCCATGATCAGCCAGGTTTTTGTCCAATATCCATAGGTTCTTGACTACTAATACTTTGATGATCCTAGTTTAGGTAATATCGATGTTCTTGGGTTGTCCAATGAGCTGCCACGTTCAATCAGATGATTGAAATAATTCCGATTTATGGTCGAATTTGTGAAGTTTTTTTGGAGAGAGAGAGACATGGACGAGAAAGAGAGAAAGTTTTGGTGTTCTTGAAATGTTTAATGAATTTTGAAAAGAAATTAAGGGATTTTATACCCCAAATAGTTCCCCGCGTATTCGGTCTCGCTCGGTGTCGTTTTCGCTTATTTTTACGCGCGTGTCGCAACGGTTACGTAAATGAACATTTTAGTTTGTAATTAGATTTCTGGGATTTTTTTTGATGAGTTTCAAAATTGTAAAACGTAAAATATGATATTTTACTTATTTTTATTGTTCGTTCGTAATCAGACCGTTAAACGGATATAGTTACGTGCATACCCGTAATCATATACGTTTTTGGTCATTTTTGCGTATTTATTGTTGTTTACTCGTAATTATAAGTTCAACATTAATATCATTACGAATCGTCACCCATAATGATACTCAGTCTCGCTTACGCATTATGATTTGTTTAATTGATTTGTTTGTCAGACTGCTCGTCATAACACTACGCACTAACACTATCCTAGTACACCAAACTCAGTATATGTATAGGGCATACGTAGAGTCCAGCTACCTGTCTTATCAGCCGCCAGCCCACCATTGTTTTGATGTAATACAATACTGTTCTTGCCTAGCATTATTAACTATAAATAGATATATACTTGTACTTAAACTAAAAAGAATCCTATGACAATAACACACAAACATGAATACATGAATTACATTGGCACATTGACATATGAAACACGAATTACATTTGCATATTGACTAACATGTACACACTGTTCTTTCCTGATCTACGACTAGCATGATTACTGTACTGATGTTACATAAATAAAATAGAATATGAAGTATTCTTTTTATTTATTATTTTGTGTTTTAATATCTAATACTACTTGAATAGTTTTCCCATCTAATCCCATCTAATTCTTTTATAAATGTTTATTAAAAACATTTGTATGTAAACTTATGACTATTTGGTTTAATACTTAGAATAGTTATTTTATTTAAAAATCAGTTTAAAACTTTATTATTGAAAAAAGAAATGATTTATTTGAATAGTCATTTGTTTTTAAATAAACTTTTGTTTTCATAATATTTATTTTTTTAAATAATTCTTATATTTTAAATATAGTTTTAGATTACCGTTTTTGAAGAAAAATAATAATCTTTCAATATATATATATAGGATTGGCGTACAGGTTCAAAACATTCATTCAAAATGTACGTGGCGTACAGGTTCAAAACATTCATTCAAAATGATATATGAACAGTACGCCACGCACAATATTGTATGTGGCGTATAGTTCTTGATCCTATGAATTGGGGAAGAATAATACGCCACGTACAACCCTGTACGTGGTGTACTGTTTGTCGTTCAGGGTTTTCTACTTGTCCCAGCCCTTTCCCGTGGCAATCTAACCCATTCTAAAGGTTAAAAAGTGAGAAAAACTTACCTATAATGTGTAGAAAGAAGATACCAACAAATTTGGCACGAATCCGGACTCGTATGGCTCGATATGAAGCTTGAGTGGGTTGAGATCTCGAATGGCGTATATGGTGGAGGTTTGGGAGGCGTATGCCCCATCAAGGGCTTTTATAAGGCGCCGTACGTGTTGTATAGATCCCTACGTGGCGTACAGGGTGGAGTATGGTTGTACTACATGCCATACTCCACCCTGTACGCCACGTAGGGACCTGTATGTGGCATACAGGTTGAAGTATTAGTTTTATGATTAAAAATGGCATGTACGTGGCATACAGGATGGAGTATGGCTATACTACATGCCATACTCCATTCTTTACGACACGTAGGGACCTGTACGACACGTAAAGGTGTGAATATTGCTTGTAGTATAGTCATACTTTACCCTGTACGTGGCGTAGGAACCTGTACGACACGTATATTTTTTAAATTTTTTTTTAAATTTTAGATTATTTGACGACGACGGCACCAGCAGACGCAGTAGATGGCGGCGCTGAACCGATTGAATGGTTCTCAAAACGTGTCGACGTAGAAGTCGACTTAAAATATATCTAATGTTAAAAACACGAAAGTCAATCTAAATTATACCTGATTGGTATCCCAAAACACTTTATCATGATGGCGCCCGTCGAAATAATCATGCCCGCTATTTTGTGGTTCTGAACATACATCATTTTCTTCATGCCTGTATGAAGGCTGACTTTCACATCCAAATTCTTGCTGGTTTTCATAATTGTAAAAAGATTCAACGCAAGGATCCTCATTTAAATCGGGAATCCTATTCACGTTGTATGATTGAAAGTTGGGTTCCTCGTTTAAATCAGGTAGCTCTTGAGGTCTACTGTCACCATGATAAGATCAACCGACAGAATCCTGTTATATCTTGTCGTCTCCAAAAAAGAAGTTAACGTCCCAAAATGACATTATGTGAATACAATAAACAATTGAAAGAATTCAAATAGAGAATTCGTAGGAAGAAAAACGCGAATGAATTCGAAACGTTTGTTCGTTCGATATATATATAATTTATAGAATCTTACGTCGTTTCATTATTTGTACGAGATTTCAATTTCAAAATTTTTATACGTGTCGTATAGCACTATACGTGGCGTATAAGTCCCTTTTCAGTACAATCACCAGACTCTAAAATCAATTATTGTCCTTTATACGCCACATACAGTACTCTACGTGGCGTATAACTTTTTCAGCATGTCAGGCTCTAGATTGTTCCTCTCATATTATTGTCCTTTATACGCTACGTAGAGTACTATACGTGGCGTACAACATCCCATCATTATGCAGAGGTCTGAGTACTGTTTGTACGATGTTTTGTATGTGGCGTATAGTATTCTACGTGTCGTACAACACCCAATCATTGCCTAGAATGTCAGCCTAGAATGTTATTGTACGTGGCGTAGGGATCTCTACGCCATGTATAGATACCTGTAAGTGGCGTAGGGATCTATACGACACGTACAAATGTAAGTGGTGTGAGATTAACACAACCCTTTTAAAAACATTAGAAAAGTAGGTATAGGAAATTTCAATGATTAGTTTGTCAAGGAACAAATAGCAGTTAGCTAACCTCTTCAACATCTGGCTGTTTAAATATAAACAAAGCAAAGCTAGGGTTTTAGGTTTCTATAATAATGAAGAAAAGGTCATTAAAATAAACATTTCATCAAGTTAAATAGTTTATTTATATGTATTGAACCACTAATTTATCATGAGGCTTAGCAACAAAGCCGGCAGGAATGAAGCTTAATAGGGACCGGGGAGGGGGTACCACCTCCCCTCTTTTTCTGTCCGTAGTAGTGTTATTTTTTCGATCGAAAGGCTACCTTTTGTTTTAAATATTGGGTTCGCCTCCTCTTTTTAAAAAATTAATGTGTATTGTGTTTCTAGTAAATTTCCACCCCCTCTCCCCCCCAATTTCAAAATGATCAAGTGTAACCCCCGGTTACTATTCAACGTTTTAAAATAATATCAGAGTTGGTCCCAGCAAATTTTTCATTTTTAAAACCTTGTTTGACCCTCTTTATTTAATAATATTAAATAAAGTTTAACGCAAACGTAAACGTGTCATACATTTTACAATACTTATTTACATAAGTAAGTTTAAACCAAAATTTCAAACGTTTGCAACAAGGTTTGTTCGTTCGATTCCTTCTCCACCTCGATCCTTACAGCCGTGTACGTCATATTTGACCTACAAACATCACACAATATTTCACATTAGTTCATAAGAACTAAGTAAGTAAACCCCAATGGTTTCTCAACAACATAATGTAAAAATACATTTTTTACAATCAATATTTAAACTGAGTCATTTCTATTCGAATTGACTCTCACAATATAAAATATTACATTACCAATTATCAACTATTGCTCACAATAATTTAATCAAAATTACACTATGGTGTGCACATTACTGTACTTCCACCATAGCTATTTGTCAGCACCTCTGACTATTCACACACTTGTGATATCATAATTAATTCAAGTCTTGAGATGTTCACCCACGGGTACTTCCATCTAAGACAAATTGCTAGCACCTCTAGCTATCCACCATTGTGGAGTCATAATTAATTCAAGTCTTAAGATGTTCACCCACCGGTACTTCCATCTAAGACAATTGCCAGCACCTCTGGCTATCCACCATTGTGGAGTCATAATTAATTCAAGTCTTAAGATGTTCACCCACCGGTACTTCCATCTAAGACAATTGCCAGCACCTCTGGCTATCCACCATTGTGGAGTCATATATAATTCAAGTCTTAAGATGTTCACCCACCGGTACTTCCATCTAAGACAATTGCCAGCACCTCTGGCTATCCACCATTGTGGAGTCATATATAATTCAAGTCTTAAGATGTTCACCCACCGGTACTTCCATCTAAGACAATTGCCAGCACATCTGGCTATCCACCATTGTGGAGTCATATATAATTCAATCAACAACAAAATTCAATATTTATTATGTGATGTCATAGTTGTGGGATTACTTACCTTAATCAGATAAGGGATTAGCAACTGTAGGCTCCTTTCCTGCTCTATGACTAGTGGTTTGATTTCCACTACCACCACCTAGTTGCAAAATACATATATACAACTAGTTTCAAAAGTATAGCACATATAATCAAGTTCAACACACTTGACTGATTTGACTTGCTCAAAGTCAATTTATCACATAAATGACTTTATCTTACTACGTTTAGTAAGTTTTAGTCAATTATCCCAATTAATCATATTTCATGCCTCTCCAGGCAATTTATCAAATAATTGATATTCACTATATTAGTTACGATCTTTAATCATTTTTATTATTCAATTTTTATTTAAGATCATAACTTGTTAATAGTTTTTAACATCAATTCATCATAATCATCATTTAACTCATGGATCATAATCCATATTTCATTTAAAATCATATTCAACACATCCTACTAGTTATCACACCATGATATGAGTTTTATAACAACCGGACATTATCCCGGCTTCAAAACGAAGATTTCACCGTCAAAATATCAAGTTCTTCGTTTCTAACAATCCCTAGTTATCAACTAGGCAATAATCAATACCCATAATCATAGTATTACAATCAAAACTAAATTTAATTCACAAAATATTAAACTAGTAGGATAAAACGAATCATTACCCAATCGAACGGATATTCGGTTGCAAAACAACGATCAGATACGTTCTCTGGTACGATCCATGGGCTTAATCGGCTTCAAATCTAAGTTTGACAGCCTTAAATTTCGTTTGTGGTTCAAGAAGTTCGATAGAAAGAGTTTTAGAAAACTCTTCTGCAAGTTTCCTGATTAAATCTTGATTCATCAAACCGCCACACTCGTCGCGTACCGCGAAGAGGGCCTCATAAGCTCTTCGCGTACCGCGAAGAAATCCGGAGTTTTAAGATATTTTGGGTTCGTCGCGTACCGCGAAGAAACCTCAGAGTCATCTTCGCGTACCGCGAAGAGTCTCAAAGCATAATATCTTTGTAATTTTCTTCGTTTCGCGATTCCGGACAATCCGTAACTTCGTTTAGCGCACGGTTTTCGCCCACGTTCACCATTTTTCGCATACTATCAATCTATAATAATTACAATAATCAAATCAACATGTATTTCTAGAACGATCACATGTGCTCTTACCATTGATGACGTAATTTTCACATATTTTCAATTTACAACAATCGCAATCGTTGAATTAACGATTATTTACAATACATTCATTATTAAAAACCGGTTGTTACATCAAGCTCCATCACCGAAAACCCATCATGATCATCATGTCTAGAATCAATTTGTAACCTTACGAATCAAATAGACATTGTATTAATGTTGAAAACCATTAAAGATTGATACTAGTTTAAATATATATGATCTAGATTTATTTCAAGAACTTAAGATTCTAAAACATATTAAATTTTTAAACTGTGACACAATTATTATCGTACTCAGTTGTATTAAGAATTTTATATACTTAAGAGTTTTTTTACAACCTCTTGATAATTTTCTTAAGAAGTCACCTTTAAATCTATGAGAGGATATAACTATTTGAGTGTTTCACTAATATAATATATATGAATCAGTCAATCAAATTCTTGATCATTAAGTTTTAAAAATATAATCTGAATATCAGTGTTTAATAAATCAAACAATTATTATTATTCTAACTATTTATGAAACAATTAATTTTCATAGAAAGAAGTTTTTCTAATTAAAATTGTTAAAAATTATTTAAGATTTTAAATGTTATAAAAAGATCAAATGGGTTAGTTATTATGTCAATTGAAAAATTTTCTTAAATAAAATTGATTTTGAAGTATTTAATAAAGAAGTTGCATTATAAGACACCCGTACAAAGTGAAGAGTTTACTAATATGACTTTTGAAAATAGGACTTAAATATTTAATTTTTCCTCAAAATAGTTTAGCACCTCGGATAATGCTCAACCTACTTATATTATTATATATACTATACAGATGGATCACATTTTGGTGGTAGAATATCGTGTTTTACTACAGGATTTTATTATTTTTCACTACATAAATATATTAATTTTTAAATCTATACATGTTTCAACTTAATTCTTTATAAACAATAGATGCTTTTTAATAATTTACTTTTGCTACAAACAATCTTAGCTTAATTTATAAATTGCATACCCAAAGTCAATAAACTTATTAAACACAAGACTTTTTATCAATTATATTGCTAACTCACAATCAACAAGGTCATATCAAATACAAAACTTTATTAGTATCAATCAATCACATAATAATTATTTTGTAATATCATCATGTGCTATCAATAATTCATGCATTTCATGTCATCAATCACTATTAACTATCTTGTGTTCTCATACAACAAATATGACTTTGCAACATTCTCATTTTTTTTGCATCTCGATACAAGTTTCGTTCAATATTGAAGTGATCTATATTTCACGCTAATTTGATTCAAAACCAAAACATGTCAAATATATATATATATATATAGGGAAGTGATCCAATGCTAACCTTAGAATCAAACAATAACCCAATAACCCCATCATATTTAATGATCTATAATATTTTTTTATGAAAATTGCACCATTTTACTCGTCTTATTTTTCTCTTTAATTCCGTTATAGTCTTGACTAGTTTTTTTTATTTTTTATTCGGATGTTCGTATTTACACCAATGTAACAAGCATAAAAATAACAAATAAAAAAACTTAGTCAAGACTATAACGAAATTAAAGAGAAAAATAAGACGAGTAAAATGGTGCAATTTTCATAAAAAATATTATAGCATAAAAAAGTTATTGATGTATAAAAAAAAGGGGGTAAGTTACTACATAAAACAAATTGCCAATCTACCCTCGTCAGATTATAAAAGAAAATCCATGTGTTCTGATGTGATTGGCTAATTAGAGTTAATGCGTTATTGCCCTAAATGTGGGTTATTATTAGGGGATAGTTCAATTGGTAACCCACTCCAAGTGTGGTAACCCATAAACTAATTTTGATTGGTTGTTAAAATAACGTGTTTTAAAATGAGTGGTCCATATTAAATCTGGAAAAAACAAGTGGATGAGATTTGTTTAAGGGTATTTTTGACATTTAGTAGGTGTACTTGATTCATTTTTTAAGAAAAGTTTCCCCCCTAATTTTTTAAACCTTCGTAACTTTTATATACATTATTATTTTTATAAAAATTTCACCATTAAATTTGTCACTTTTTTATTTTTAATTCAAGTATAGTTTTGTCAAAATTTTTTAAAATGATCGTAATTTGCACCGATGCAACGACGTTTTGCACTGACGTAATGGCGTTTTGCACTGACGTAACGTGCTGAAATTTTTCAAAATCTTCGTAATTATACAAATGTAAGGAGCTAGATTTTTTCAAAGTGTTTTTAATTTTTTCAAATATTAATGAACTAATTTTTATAATTTAAAATAATTTGTAACGAGACGGAAAGATTTTACGTTGGTGTAATTACGAACGCTCGAAAAAATGAGAAAATTACGAACGCTCAAAAATAATTTTTAAAACATTTTAAAGATGGAAAGATTTTGAAAAAATGAGAGAAAATTATTGTATTTATTACTCGTTACGTTGTTGTGATTACGAACGCTCGAAAAAAATTCAAAAAAAATTGGCATGAGTATAATGGAATTAACGAGAAAAATATAACGAGTTTAATGGTGTAATTTTTATAAAAAAATTACATGGTATAAAAAAGTTATAAGTGTATAAAAATAAAGGGGGAAACTTTGATTTAAAAAAAGGAAAATTGATAAACTTTTAAGAGTGTGACACTTGTTACTACCTTATTAAATCTGACTTTTTTATATTAACTGAATTGACTGGAATACCCTTTTTAATTTTAAAAGTTTGGTGACACATGGCAACATCTTATTAAATCTAGAAATTTAAAACCATTGGATTTGAGTTATTAGGTTAACACAATTATGATGGGTTCTTATTTGAACCATATCCTTTATATATATATACAGGGTATGTATAATTTGAAACCACTTTTTATTGTGAAAACCCAGAAAACCCATGTAAAATATACGTAACAAACGTAAAAAAATTCAGTCAGATCTGACACAGCGTTACGTATGTTTTAAAACGTAAAAGAATTTTAAAAAATATTTCTTCGACGGTTTTTTGTTTTTTTAATAAAAATGTGCCCAATAATGTTACAAACTTTTAAAAAAATTCAAAAAAAAAACGTTTGTTTTACATGAGTTTTCAAGGTTTTCACACTAAAATGAGGTTTTCATTTTATTAATTCACTATTAATATATATATATAGGGACATGTTTTATTGAGAACTAAAATTTTGGTAGGAACTAAAGAACTGCATAATACACTTGTACATTATGCTTTAAGTTTTATACGTGAGTTGGTTTTTTAACTGCGCCACTTTTTTCTCTTGCTATTTTAAAAATTTTTATGCATATTATACAGGTGTATTATGCAGTTCTATAGTTCCTACCAAAATTTTAGTTCTAAATATAATATATCCCTATATATATATATATATATATATATAGGATTAGGTTCAAGTAAAAAGGGTGAGATTGGTGAGAAGGGTGAGAATGATTGTAAAATAGACAAGTGGCATTTCTTTAATTTAATAAAAAGAGTATTTTGGTCATTGTGTTTAAAACTTAAAATCATTGTGTTTAAGGCACCTTTGATTGACCTTCACGACATTACCTTTTTTTAGCCACGTAAGCTGGTAGGCTTCCGAGTGGGGTTCGGCCTTTAAACCCAGCTTGTCGACGAGTACTGTGGCCACCATATTCTCACAGCTGCCACCATCAATGATGATAGTACATACTTTCCCTTTAATGGTACACTTAGTCCGGAAGATTTTGTGACGAAGCCAAAGGCCCTCTTCAGAGGGCGGGGCGGGGTTGGTACTGAGGGCATGTTGGACGACGAGCACTTCCCCTTTGTCTGGGTACACGTTTCCAGTTTCTTCCTCTTGGGGTTCGTCGACTTCAGTGGCATACACAGGGGGTGATTCGCCCATGAGTGTAACTAGCTGGGTATTTGGGCATTCTCTGGCGAAGTGTCCCAGGCCACCACAGGGGTGATTCACCGTTTTCACAAAATGACAAAAGCCAATGCGAATATGATATCTAACACATCTTTGGCTACTAGGTACTAGCTTGCTTGATTGACAACACACATAGAATCAAAACATTGTATAAGCTTAGCATCTAACACATAAAGCTAACTAGGTCTAAGGTTTGCATCTTAGATTGAATGAATAATAAAATGAATAAAGTTTTGAATAAGACTTGTGTAACATCCCAAAATCAATATTGTAAAAGGGAGTGTGAAGAAACTCACAGTTTGAATGCTTAGATAGTTCCAAGTCCTTGAATAATGATTCAGGAGCAAGCTATCTACTAATCCTAAAGTTTGAGTAACAAGTCTTAGCATCCTATAGTTTAAGTTCAAGATCCTAGAACTATAGCATCCTAATGGAAATCCTAGTTTAAATAAATCTATGTTTGAATTAATAGCTTGGATTATTTATTGAATACATATTCTCATAATAATTGATTAATAAATAAAATTAGAATATAAATTTTTTTTATCAATATTATATTTTATGATTACTAGAATAATGTATTAAGAATATTAAATAAGATTCTAATATTAAATTGTCACACCCCCTGCGTCGCGTGCGGAATCCACGGCGCGGTGACGATCGATGGTTGAATCATGCACAAGTATTGAAGAAGAACAACCACAATATATTATTAAGTTTCATAATGTTAGACAATTGTTTAGTTACATGCATTCTAACTATCTATCAAAAGAATGACAACTACAGACCCAAAAATATTGATTATACAAAAGACACACATAAGACAATTAAACAATCAGGGTTAAGTGAGAAAACGATCATTTGGCCTTTACAACCTTTAATTCTTTGCCATGCATTTTATGGTAGGGCTGTGTTTTTCCTTGCTTTAATGCCTCACAATATCACATGTATGGTGTGTAATTGCACCAAAGTACAGCTCATAATTATATGCAAGCTATTGTTTGATCACTAAAGGGTTGGTCTTTTTAAACTAGGAAATTTCGTAATTCATAAAGGTTTGGTAAAATTGTAAAAAGGGGTGTTTGGTTTGTTGAAGTTCAATATGTATTGGAATTGGAATCGGAATCGGAATCTAAATTATGTTTCTTATATATGTTAACTCATGAATTTGTTTAGCCAAAAGTAACCTAGACCAAATCTTGAACCTATTTAACCAAAAGCAAAAACCCATAGATTTAATGCTAGATTAATGTCGTGTCAAAAATTTCTCTCCCCCTTATTTTTACAAATACATTGCCTTTACATGTGCCATCAAAGTTGTTGCCATCCCTAACACAATAGTTGTTGTCCCTTAGTCAGTGCCTATCGCCACTTTTGTATTGCTGCCAACATCCATCTATGTGTTGTTCCATGGCAGACACCACCACATTCCAACTCTTCTAAAATCTTACAAATCAAACATCATTATTTCTCAACCGACCAAATACATCGCAAGTTTTAGTTCCCTTGATACATTTCAATTTCTTTGAATTATTATCCATTTGACAAAATTTTAAATCCAATTCCTTAGAAAAAAACTATGTGAACAAAATTTGGAGTGCTCATAGGAATTAGAATTGATTTCCAAGATTGATACCTCCTCAATATAAATTTACAATTGGCCAAAATCTATCTCCTATCTACAGAGGATTTACAAAATACAATAATTCATAATTTTACAATTAAGAGTCTATTTAGTAGTCTCTTAATGGTTAAGAGGTAACTTAAGTTTGAAGGGTTAAAAGGTAACATTAAGAGGTAAGTTCATAATCATTCATACTTAAGGTTGTCTTTTAACTATTAAGAGTCTATAAGCCAGTTAGAGATAGTCTCTTAATGATCATTAAAAGAAGGTTACCAAACAACTCTTAATGATCGTTAAAAGAAGGCTACCAAATGAATAACAAGTTCCTATTGTTTTGTGAAATTCCAATTCCTTTAATAAATACCAAATATGGTTCAATTCCTTAAAAAAAATGTAAACCAAGCATCTCATTGTGTTTGAATGCGTGATGGTAGAATATGCATGTTTGGTCTTGTTTAATTCAGCGAAACAGATTGATTTATGAAGATATGATAAAATATCTTGTAACCGCAATAAGCGGCAATACATAGATTGTCTTTTCAATTTTTTTAGCAACAAATTTATCATACTATTACTTCTTTCCTAAACTACATTAAACCAATCTAGTACTTTTTATGTGTTTGAACCTATAACCTCTCATTTAAGAGGCAATAAATTTACCAAATGAGTTAATCTAACATTAGTATCTCTTAGGACGTGAAATCTCATCTACAATGAATCAAATGCAAGTATTTCTAAAACCCTTGAAACTGGCTCAAATAAACTCCGATTGAACTCATTCTGATAATGTTGGACTAGTATCGTCAAACTGTACAATACTAGATTATATGTTTTAGATTTAACGTTTAACTATAAAGTCTAGATTTTTGGATTGGTTTTTAAATTTCAGATTTTATCTTTAGGATTTAATGTTTGATTTTAAAGTATAGGTTTTAATATTATGGTTTATGATTTGAGTTTTAACGTTTGGGGTTAAGAGTTCGACAAGTTGGTCCCAATAAGGTGAAAATGAGTTCGTTCAGATTTTGTTTGAGTTGCCTTTCAAGTTTTTAAAAATTATTTTTAGCATTTTTATGCAAAATAAACTTCATAGAAAAACCCCTTCCTATAACAATAATTACAATATGAAGATTTATGATGCCAAATTGATCATATCAATGATTTATTTTAAACGAAGATTTGTGTTTTCTTTTAATGGAGTCCCATGAATGTGTTTTGTTTTTCTTCAAACTTATTTTAGCTTTTTTTTTCAGGTCGTATTTTTTGTTTTTTTCCTAAAACTTATTTAGTTCTCTTAGGTCGTATACAACTGTTTTTTTAATAATATAAATACGTGACATGCTCTTTCTCTCACAGATGTCTTCTTGGTAAATTATATATGACCTTAAAAAGTTTTGTATTACACATGATTAAATTAATAAAATAGTAAAGTGAGTATAAGCAGAAAATAATATAATAATTGTTAAAAAAAGAAATATAAACATATAATCAAATATTCATAAAGTATATGTTAATAAAGAAAATAATAATGTATTATTTAATTTCTATAAATATAATTTTTAGTTTTATTATTATTATTTAATAGTAGTAAAAAGTAATAATTTATTATTTAATATAATTATTTAATAGGAAAAACTAAAAAGAATCAATAAAATTAAAAGTAAAAATCTATTAATATCAAAGAGTGTCATGTGTCCATGAAGTAATGTTTATCATTTATAATTCAATGATATATGATGTTTTATTGTTTTATATATTTAATATACAAGAGAATTATTTATATTTTGATCCAAAATATTTGTTGCTGTTGAATTGATTTAAAAAGAAAAAATTAGAGTGAACATTAAAAAATTTTTATACTTTATTCGACAATAGTTTTGATTTTTTATTGAAAAGTTTAATAATGCATTCATCATTTTTTCGCTCATTTAAATATTGAAACCTTCAACTACTAACATTTTTTATTTATTTTTGGCTTGTTGATCTTGATTAATTTTATATTGAAGTTTTTATTATAGTCATCGATTGAATTTTCCAGGTGTTCTTTAAATATTAATTGAAATATGTTGAATTATATTGTTATTTGTTTATTAGTTTCATATTTTGATACCAATTCCTACTAATATTTCGATTTTTGAATACTTTACTTTTTATTAAATGTTCATTTTATTTTTAAGCATTTAATGTATATAGGCTTATAAAGTTGTTTATGACTATATGCTTTGTTAAAATCTTCAATTGTTTGTTGTTATGATAATAATATATAATGCTTTTTAGTTGCATGTTTTTATATATGTTCCATACAATTTTGTTCTTCTGTTTACAATTAAACTATTAGAATTTCTTGCTATGCTATTATCACAAGAATAATATGTTAAGTATGTTGGAAACATTTTTTAGAATTAAAAGTATAATATTTTTTTTACTAAAAGGGTCTAATTTTGTTATTCGCTCTAAGCCTCTAAAATGTTTGGGCTGACCATTTTCTTACCAACCTCATAAATTTATAGGATATAAAAGTGTAAAAACGGCTACAGAATATGACTTACCCGATTTGTGACGATTAAGCAGTTGAAGAACAGAGAAAATCTTGAAGATGGCGAAACACACAGACAAGAATCTGAGATGCAATGTAAATCGAAGAAAAATAAATGATATATAACAATAATAGTTCAACATTCAACAAGATTACATTACCTGTCACACCCCGACTGATGGCGGAATACGTTGGGGCGCGAGGTCGACTGTTCATTAGCTCATGGTGCTATCATAGCGTTTCAATATTTAATGCATCATTATTACAAATTTAATACAACACTCGTTAAATAATAAATAGACATTACATAACTTGAATCAAAGTATTACAACTGAAAAGTCTATACATTTGTTTCAATGTTTAAACTAGGTCACTCAGCCTATCTTATGTCTTCATCATGCTTCCTTATCCTGTTACACATGTAAAATAAGAGTTTGTCAACTATTTGCCTAGTTGGTGAGTTCACACACTTAGTTTAAATAATATGTATAAAAATGATGAAAACTATAGCCTAACTAGTTATGTATCACAAGCATAACATGAATACAAGCATGAATAAATAGAATGAATGAATGAATAACAATAGCTTGTGTCCAAACAAGTATCCTTACAACATGTTAATCCAAGTATGGCCATACTATAAATTAACAGTTATAATTCAACAAGTTTGCTAGGTGTACTTTTCACCTTTTTCACAATGCGAATATGATATCTAGCACATCTTAGGCTACTAGGTACTAGCTTGCTTCATTGACAACACACATAGAATCACACATAGAATCAAAACATTGTATAAGCTTAGCATCTAACACATAAAGCTAACTAGGTCTAACGCTTGCATCTTAGATTGAATGAATAATAGAATGGATAAAGTTTTGAATAAGACTTGTGTAACATCCCAAAAACAAGAATGTAAAAGTGAGTGTGAAGAAACTCACAGTTTGAATGCTTAGATAGTTCCAAGGCCTTGAATAATGATTCAGGAGCAAGCTATCTGCTAATCCTAAAGTTTGAGTAACAAGTCTTAGCATCCTATAGTTCAAGTTCAAGATCCTAGAACTATAGCATCCTAATGGAAATCCTAGTTTAAATAAATCTATGTTTGAATTGATAGCTTGGATTATTTATTGAATACATATTCTCATAATAATTGATTAATAAATAAAAATAGAATATAAAATTTTTTTATCAATATTATATTGTATGATTACTAGAATAATGTATTAAGAATATTAAATAATATTCTAATATTAAATTGTCACACTCCCTGCGTCGCGTGCGGAATCCACGGCGCGGTGACGATCGATGGTTGAATCACGCACAAGTATTGAAGAAGAGCAACCACAATGTATTACTAAGTTTCATAATGTTAGACAATTGTTTAGTTACAGGCATTCTAACTATCTATCAAAAGAATGACAACTACAAACCCAAAAATATTGTTTATACAAAAGACACACACAAGACAATTAAACAATCAGGATTAAGTGAGTTTCTAATCCATCCTAACTTGTTTCTTCATCTTGTTCTTTCTTAGAATGGTCTCCTTAGTTGTCCTTGAGAATGTTCTTGTCACACCCCCACCTCTCGTCACCTGAGATGATGTCATATATACTCTGATATGGTTGCGGAAGCATAGTGGTGATGTCTCAGAGATGAGGTGTGACTTACTTGAACCGATATCACAGCACACAGATTCACTTAAAATAAATATATTACAAGGATTCATAAATACATCACTTAACAGCTAGGTTTATTACACAATCTAGTACTTTTAAGTTCAACTAAGTGAAGTGCATCCTCACCATGTCGTCATCGTTGTTCTGCAAAAATGTTGAGTTTAAAACGTCAGCACAAAGCTGGTGACTTCGACAGTTTATTTAAACAATATGATATGATATGTAAATTCTCAAAAAGTTCAGTTTCGGATAACCATGGGACCCGTATCTAGTTCTTTTCGGACAGTTGTACGTTCATGAAGATACTACCCGTCGGTAAATATCTTAGTGCCTTATGATCTTAATGTCTATCACAAACATTAAGAAGTTGTTATGGAAACAGGTACCAAACATTCACACCAGGGGAGATGCAATTCTCCCAGCAAATGGGTTGTCCGCCAATAGTACTATCAATGATTCCTGTTTGGCCCCACATGGGTTCACTAGATACAGTTCAAGAGATGAGGACTTTTGATACTGTGATAGAGTTACTAACGGCAAAATCCCATGAAATCACACAAAAGTCACATGAAATCACACAGATAACAGTGATGCATATCATATGTTCAGAAAAGGATTTAAAGAGTTACCCCGATATTTATAAAACATTAAAAAGAAAAGGGGGTTGCACGAAACTCACCTGATGATTCAGTGGTAGCAGAATATCACACAAACTGGTAATAATATGATTTCTGCATTTAGTTTTATTTAATGAGTTATTAATGTTTTAACTTACCGATTAAATCTTCTTGAACGTCCAATGTCAAAGACATTGCCTTAATAGTCATCAAACCAATATAAGATTTTTAATGATTATCTTAATATCATATCATACAATGTATGATAATGTAGGAACCTATTCTGATTCAGGTTCCTAATACTAGGTTGATGACACCCTTGATTAATCCGTATAATCTCAGATTAACCAAATAGTTAATGTTGTTGATTCTAATGCTAAAGCAGTTTCTACTTTCTAGACAGTTTAATGGCTTAGTAATGATCAATCCTTGTTATTGATTACCCAAATATCATGAAATATCACAATTTAGTATTAGATTAGGTTTAATAACCATGTTTAACATACTAATCTGACTGTTATCATGAACATCAGATAATCGTTCCAATGAGTATGTTAATGATTGTGATTAGTTTAAAACACTCAACTTTCACGTTGCATGTCAAGGTTTAATCAAACTAATCACCTACATTGTCACCACCAAATGGTTTAAACCATTATAACCATTGCTATGATTTCATGCAAACCGGGCATTACAACGGATCAAAACAAGGATTTTCCCGTTAACAGTTCGAGTTTATCATTTATAATCAATCCTAGCCATCATCTAGGAAATAATCAACAACCCTAACTATATCATTATGTTCAAAAACAAGATTTAATCATTCATTATCAAAATAGAAGGTTAGAATGAATCATTACCTAATCTGGCGGAGTTCTGCGGGTAAAAAGATGATCTGGACTCGTATAAACGTTCCCGGATGCGATCTAAACGTTCCAGAGGCTTTAAAACAGAGATTTGATGTGTTGGATGATGAAAATTTCGAAGGTGGTGCTGGCGTCGTCGTTGAGAAGATAAGAATGAAGATGATGATGGAAATCTGATATTTTAACCATGCTGTCAACTTTTTCCACCGCCTCATCCTTCGCGTACCGCGGAGAGAAGAAAAGTAGGCTTCGCGTACCGCGAAGAAATCCAGAGAAATCTCAGATATTTTCAAGCATCGCGTACCGCGAAGAATCCTTAGCTCCTCCTTAGCGTACCGCGAAGACCATTGTTTTCCATTTTTCGACAGAAACTTCGTTTTGCGATTCCGGACCATCCGTAACTTCGTTTTGTACGCGGTTTTCGCCCATGTTCCTCATTTTTCGCATTCTATCATCCTGCAATAATTACAATTGCTAAATCAACATGGATATCAAGCACAATCGAAGGTGCTTACGTCATTGATGACGTAATTCTTCGAACTCAGTTGTCACAGTCTCCTGTTAGAAAAATTTTGTCTCGAAATTTTGTCCCGAAATTTTGTCCCGATATTTAGTAGAGACTTACTTGATAACACGTGAAAAGTAACTGTCTACTACAAAAGTAGTCGGTGAGAACAAAAGGTTTAACAGTTGAAAATATGAATCTGCAGTTGTAAACATGTCATGGATAATTGCAACACGAACTATCATCAAGTAAGAATAACGTGTGTAAATAGTCAAATGATTGTCTACTATAAAAGCCAACATATAATCAAGTCCCAAATTACATTTGGAGTCAGAAAAGTAGTCAGCAAAATGCATTCAACATGAGAAGTACTAAGGAGTTTACTCGAAAGACAATCTCCGTGTTGACGTACCCGGTCAATATGACCTATGATGGTAAAGTTAATTAGCACCAATCCATATTACCGTAACGCATCCAATCTGCAGTAAGGGTTTAAAACGCATTTAAACACTAACCACAGCCTTGGCGTAACCAAAACGTGTCCCGCGTTCCCTTGTTGTGATCACCCAGTACTAACTTTAAAGGATTAAGAATAAGATTGATTGAATAAGTGTCTTGATGTGTATAAGCTTGTTCACAATGATGAACACAATGACTATCAGTTGTTGTAAAGATTGAAGAAACGTTTAACTTGATTGAATACTTGTTTCGAGACCATGATTGAATCCCTTGTTAGAAAAACCATTATTTGAATACCTTGAAAACCTTTGATTGAATCCGACAAATGTACCTTGTTCGAAAGCCTTTGATTTGATTACCAATGATAGTGTCCTTGTATAATAACAAGGTTTGTATAAATAGTATTTACTTGATAACACGAGTTAACAGTAAAAGAGTTTATAAAACTTAGTCTTTAAAAGTTTTTAACATTTATAAAACTATTTTGTGTAAAACAGTTTAGAAAACCTTTTATAAAACCGTTTAGTAGAAAGTGTTTAACAATTGATACATCCTTTGAAATCATTGATAAAACCTTTAGAATACTTGATAAATCATTTGAAAATAGTTAAGGAATCCCTTGGATTTGTAAAGTAAACCTGTGATTGTTGAAAAGTAACGTGAATCCTCAATACGAAATGTAATTGTATAAAGATTGTTTGGTCATGTGTTCCACCCCAAAACAGTTGTAAAACAGTAAAAGATGGGCTAATATTCTCACCTGACAGTATTAGACTCTGAACCTGAACAATTAGCACGGAACAAGACCTCTACCTGATTCCTATATCATTGTAATCATACATATAATATAAGCTTTCATGATTGTATAGACTTTGATTGATTGATTGACTTATGTTAAGCGGTTGACTTATGTTATCTTATTGTTCTTATACTAATTCCTGAAGTCCCTCCTAAACCAGACAAACCCTAATTATGGTTCAATCCAATTCGATCGGTCTGGTTCTTAGTAATGAAATTAAACGTAAGGCTTTCAATCTACTCCTAAACCCGATCAGTTTTAATACAAAACTTACCTGTTTTGAGATCAGATCGAATCAGCTTGAGTTCTTCGCAGGTTTCGAATGTTCTTGATAATAGCTTCAACTGATTAGGTTGATTTTGATGGGGCTTCGATGTTTCTTCGATTCATAGTGGGTTTAAATAGTTGTAGTTATCTTTAATTTGATTTTTATTAATGTTTTGATTGATTCTCGAGCTCGTTTTGTACGGTAAATTCACAGCTATGATTTGCACTCTAATTGCTTTGTAATTTAGGAATTGATCTTAGAGATTGATTCGGCTTTAAGTTTAAACGCTTGAGAATCTGATTTGAATGTATCAATGCGTGTTATCTAGTTGGATTAAGAACCGAGTATTTGAGGATTCGAACAGGGCAATTGGGGGAGAAGGAAAAAAGAAAGTTAGGAATTTACAAAACAAGCCCTCTAACTTTATGATGCTTTTCAAAATCTGATCTAAATCTCATAACTCAGTTTTAGGTTATGAAATAACATTAGTAACCCCTCTAGTTTCAACCCATATTATTTTATGTTATAAGTTTATTAAATTTTATAAAACTCTTTATTTTGTTTTATAACTATATTGTTTTTATATTCTTTATAGAATTATTCATATAATATAAACATAACTTATTATGCATATATTTATATATTTATGTTTGGGTATAAATACATATAATATAATTTTATTTAAATCTTGTAAAGATTTATTTTAAAAGATGATCATAGTTAGACAATATCATGCACACACATACGCACACACTAAAGTCTTGTTTTAAAATGATGTGTAATTTAATAATTTTTTTTGTCTAGAATTAACTCCTAATAAAATTTGTTTTGTATTAAGTAACTTTATTTATATATCTTTGTATATAATATAAATGTGTTTTTATGACTATACTTATTCAACAAATGTCACAAACTTTTGCTTTTATTATTTTTAAGCACAACTACAAATTTGATTTCGTAACTGTAAACCCTAATGATTACATTACCTACCCCTCACATGCTCAAACTCCATTAAAAAAGAATCCATTGAGTTAATGGGAAACAACACTCAAGACTACATTGAAGCACACTCTCACCACTCTCTTCTCTGGTTCTTTTTACAAATGAGAATAATCTATATTTATAGTGTCACATGACCTAAAACTCTAAAAACAACAAATACAACAAAATGATAATAAATAATAAACATTAAATTGAGCTCTATCATTTTTGTGGTCTTCGGGTCTTTTGGTCATCAAGTGTCTTCGTAATCTTGAGTCTTTAGTGGCTTGTGCGGTTACTCGTTGCTCCCTAATCAACAAATACATAATACTTCTTGTTTACATTCCATCTATCCAAATTAACCATTGGTCTTGGCTTTTCTAGACCCAACAAAAAGTACATCGATAGGAGAGTGTTATGCCTTAGATACATACCCGTTATCCTTTCTATGTGTTGGAATTTTGTGCGAAAAGAAAAAAAAGAAATTATAAATCTTTCATCTACCAATTCATTTGTCATGAACTGGTTATTAACTAAGTCATGAATTGGTTTGTTAAATTGACATGATGGCCAATTCATTTGTCACGAATTGGCTTGTTAATGGACATGATGGCAACCTTTGATATGTCATGACTACATGTATAAATAGAGACATTTGGTCTCTTGTTTTCTTTGCTAGTTTTTTTAGAAATCTGTACACAAATTGAGACATACACACACAAGTTTTGAAGGTTCTCAACACAAGTATATACTTTGTTGAGTTCTCAACATCCTACAAGATCGATTCCTCGTGTTAAACACTCTAGTTTCTGGTAACGTTTCAGGTTTTCGGTTAACTCCGGCAGTACATACTACTTCGGCTGTTGTACCCTGGGAAAAAGTTGGGTTCACCTGGGTGGCCCGAAATATGTTTTAAGGGATCTCTGTTGAACAGAAATTCTCAGCCACCGAACTCGTTTTAATTCGTTTCATCTTATGCTATACTTCTTATTTTAATTTAAATTTTAGAAGTTGTTTCATCTTGTACTTCATTTCTTTCTTGGACTATAAAATGGTTGATACTAAAACAGTGTTGAACCAAGTTCAAGAGTTGCAAATTATACTAAGCGACATACATTATGAGAAAATGACTCTTAGTGAGATATTTCAAGTTGTAGTCATGATTGAAAAATTGCCTCCAAGTTGGGTGGATTTCAAAATTTACATAAAGCATAAGCGAAAGGAAATGACTGTGGAGGACGTTGTGGTACTTCTTCAAATTGAGGAAGACAACAGGTTGGCGTCGAAAATAACACAACAACAATTTGCTCCAAAAGCCAATATGGTGGAGCATGGTCAATCTTCCCGTGGGTACAAAAAGAAAATTGACAACCACAAGGGTAAGGGAAAATGCAAAGGCAAGGTTGTGGACCTTGGGCCGAAAAAAGGTGGTGTGAAGAAGCAGGTTTTCCCATTTAAGGGGACATGCTACAATTGCGATGAACATGGTCACCGTGTTAATAAGTGCAAGGTTCCTAAACAGGACCTAGCATATATGATGGAGGACGATATGCCTCTTGTTTCTATGGTCTTTGACATCACTACTATGATGGATGATATTAACTTGGTGTCAAATGACCCTAACGGGTGGTGGGTTGATACTGGTGCTACCCACCATATGTGTCCTGATCGGGCCCTCTTTAATACGTTTAAAGAGGTTGCGAGTGATTGGAACCTGTACATGGGAAATGCTGCAACTGCCGATGTTAAGGGTGAAGGTAGTGTGATCTTAAAGTGGACTTCGAGGAAGGAGCTCACTTTGAGCAATGTGCTCTATGTTCCTGACATGCGCATGAGCCTCGTGTCAGGATGGTTGCTTAACAAACATGGTTTTCATTTAGTCTTTGAATCTAATAAATTTGTTTTAACTAATGTGGAATGTTTATTGGTAAGGGATATGCCCAAAATGGTACGTTCAAACTCAAAGTAATATCTAAGAACATGAATGAATATGCTTCTACTTCTATTTACTTGATTGAGTCTTCTAATGTTTGGCATGGTCGTCTTGGTCATGTTCGATCCGTCGTTTGATTAAATTAGATTGCATTCGAAAATTTTCCATTGATTCAAAATACAAATGTACAACATGTGTTGAAGCAAAACAAACAAGATCATCTTTTAAGTCGGTTGAAAGAATAACCGAACCCCTTGACATAATTCACACTGATGTGTGTGATTTAAAATCGATTCCCACAAGAGGGGGAAATAAGTATTTCATCACATTTATTGATGATAGTACACGATATTGCTATGTATATTTACTTAAGAGTAAGGATGAAGTAATTGACAAGTTTGTCTTGTATAAAACTGAGGTTGAGAATCAACTCAACAAAAAGATAAAAGTTTTAAGGAGTGATAGAGGCGGAGAATATGTTTCACCATTTGCTGATATTTGTGCACAAAATGGAATTATCCATGATTGTATCGCTTCTTATTCCCCACAACAAAATGGTATTGCGGAACTAAAGAACCGTACATTGAAAAAGATGATGAATGCTATGCTAATTTGTTCTGGAATGAGCCAGGACATGTGATGGGAAGCCATTTTGTTGACTACTTATCTTTTAAACAAAATACCTTTGAAGAAAAAGGATATAATTCCTTATGAGCTGTGGATGGGAAGAAAAACATCTTATAAATACTTGAAAGTGTGGGGGTGGATAGCAAAAGTGGTGGTTCCACCACCAAAGGATCAAAGAATAGGACCCAAAACTATGGATTGTGTATTCATTGGTTATGCCCATCATAGTAGTGCATATCGGTTTCTTGTTTATGATTCAAAGAATCCTGAAATACACAAGAATACTATAATGGAGTCAAGGAATGCATCATTCTTTAAAGAAGTGTTTCCTTGTTTGAAAAAGGAACTCTCAAGTTCGTCAACACCGGTTGGTGAGATTGTTCATGGTGAAGATCAATAACAATTGGAGCCTGAAGAGGTTGAGCCAAGAAGAAGTAACAGGCAAAGGATTAAAAAATCATTTGGACCTGATTTTCTTACTTATATGGTTGAGGGAGAGCTCCAAACTTATCGTGAAGAAGTCACCTCTTCGGAATGACCTCAATGGAAAGAGGCAACCAAGAATGAATTTGATTCGATCCTACAAAACCAGTTCCATTGCTAAGTACAAGGCCAGGTTAGTGATCATAGGATTTAAACAAAAATAAGTAGTAGATTACTTTGACACTTACTCGCTGTGACTTGAATAACCTCGATAAGGTTGGTGCTTGCAATAGCGACTTTAAAAAATTTGGAAGTCCACCAAAGGGATGTTAAAACCGCTTTTTTAATTGGGGATTTAGAAAAGGAGAATTACATGAAGCAACCTTAGGGTTTCTTAGCTCCTAACCAAGAAGGCAAAGTATGTAAATTAGTCAAATCATTGTATGGCTTGAAGCAAGCTCCAAAACAATGGCATCAAAAGTTTGACCAAGTTATGCTTAACAATGGTTTCAAAATTAATTAATGTGACAAGTGTGTTTATGTGAAAAACACAACGAGAGGTTATGTGATATTATGTCTTTATGTAGATGATATGCTTATCGTGGGGAGTGACGATAAGATGATCAAATCTAATAAAGACATGTTAAAAGCGATATTTGACATGAAAGACACTGGTCTAGCTGATTTGATTCTTGTTATAAAGATAAATAGAGCCCAAAATGGACTTGTGTTGAGTCAATCTCACTATGTGGAAAAAAATCCTTGAAAAGTTCAATGCGGAGGATACGAGTGTGTCTCAAACTCCTGTAGATACCACCCAACATCTATCAAAAAATAGAGGTGAGGGTGTTGCTCAGTTAGAGTATTCGGGGATTATTGGCAGTCTGATGTATCTTATGACATGTACACGGCCAGATGTGACACCCGTCTCCCGATACACGTCAGTTCATCGGATTTACTCATAAGCACAATGATTAAATAGAGATAACTTAATTGCAGCGGAAATAAAGCATATTATACATAAGTAAAGCCGATTACATATCTATTATACAACAATATTTATTTATTTATTTTTTTACAAGATTTACATCTATGCCAGTCTTCTCAAAACTTGCAGCCAGCATCCATCCATGGTCACTTATGCCAACTGTTTCTTGCCTCGACTAGATGAGGCTTCATCATCTCTACCTGATGTGCATGTTAAAAATTGTCGGCTTAAGCTGGTGAGTTCTAAGTTTAATAAACATCTTAAATTTCAAATAATATATTTCAAAAGCATTTCACAAAAGCATACATCGATATACATGAATCATATTATATCAAAAACATTTATTTAAAACTCTGTTCACCCGAAGGTGCTCTGTTTTACCCGAAGATAACTCTGTTCACCTGAAGGTGCTCTTTTACCCGAAGGTAACTCTGTTTTACCCGAAGGTAACTCTGTTCACCCAAAGGTGCTCTTTTACCCGAAGATAACTCTGTTCACCCGAAGGTGCTTTAAAATCTCTTTTAAAAATTTTATAATCAACACCGTAGTGCAAAAACTCTTTTTCGAATCAATGTCTTTAACTCAAACCTATACACCGGCATTATCCTGTTATGTCGAAGGAGCATAAGACTACACACCTTCGGTATACCAGGGCCATGTCTTTATTAGTATATGAGATTTAGACCTCTTGAATATTCTTTTTGGAAACTTACTTTCAAAACAATGATTTGGGTTTCCTCTTTTATATTTTAAAAGAATACGTACAGAAATTTCGGCATTAACCCGTCTTAACATTGGTATAAACGGGAAACATCGTGGCATCCATATAATATTTTATACATCAAAATATTATCAATATAACATACACATCAGCCCAAAGCATTTAAAACAGTTAAACAGGGCTCATAAAACTCACCTTAACTTAGTTATGCACAACGAGCTAACTTTCTTTGCTATCCTTCACTTTCTCAAGTTCACAATGATATCCTATTAACATGGATATTCTAACATAATTATAATCTTAATCATAAAACACAAACCTCTTTTTATTTCAGGGTTTCTAAACTGGCAGCACAACGGCTTATCCAATAATGTTTTTAGATTTTAAGTCGGGCAGAACCTTGACTTATATTCCTTGATTTTTCTGAAAACAATTGAGCAGAACTGCTGCTTATAATTGTTTGTTTTTCAAAAACTAATCGGGCATAACCTCGACGTGTTTTTGATTTAAACCAAACAATTAATCATAATCTTATTATATAATAATAAGATCTAAAACGAGCATTATAACAAATCGAGATTTTTACCTTACAGAAGTTCGGTAGCACCTCTCGTTGAATACTAGATGATTGAAGGGGCTAAATGTGGGTATTTGGGGGTGTAGGGTCGAGATTTAAGGGCTAGAAAGTGAAAATTCTCGACAAAATTTGAAAATCTGATGTTCTGCCTTTTATAGACGAAATCTGGGTTCGGGGCGGTACGCCTAGCCCCAACGTTTGGCTCGGGGCCATACGCCCGGATGCAATATGTTTCATGTGTGCCACGTGTTGACACGTGGTGCCACGTGTCACGTTAGTGCGTGATTTTCTTGTTTTCGCGATAACTTGAGCATACGAACTCCTTTTTACGCGCGGTTTTCGCCTACGTTCACGATTTTTCGAGATCTTTCCAGTGGTTATAATTTCAAGACCTGAAGAGTTAAATTTATATGACCTCTTATTTAACGCTTTATTCGATGCAGCGTATCTTGAAATCAGAGCCTCGTTTCATGATTTCGCTTACACTCATTTTTTTCTATTTTCAAGTTAGGATTCTAGATATGAAGTCAGTTTGACGCTTAATTAAATCAATATAAGGTGATGTATGTTTCTTTAAGATTTATTAATACCAGATTCCTTTTATTCTTCTTTCGCACATTATCACTAATTCAGCTAAAGACTTATGAATATTAATATTCCTTTAATATAATTGCTATATGTTTAAAGTACAAGAAAACCGGATGTTACAACTCTACCCCCCTTAAATGGGGTTCGTCCCCGAAACCTATTACAACATAAACAATTGAGGGTAAATTTCATTTCTTCTTCGGTTTTCCAGGTTGTATCTGATCCCTTTCTATGCTTCCATTGTACCTTAACCATCTTGACAATTTTATTACGTAGTCTCTTTTCATCGTGATCAAGTATCGCAACTGGTTCTTCTACGTAATTAAGCTTGTCATCAACCTCGATCTCATCATAAAGAACATGAGAGGTTTCATCCGCAAGACATTTTCGTAGGTAAGACACATGAAACATCGGGTGTATACTACTAAGTTCGTCTGGCAGTTCCAATCGGTATGCAACTTTACCGATCCTGGCCAAAATCTTAAATGGTCCGATATACCTCGGACTTAACTTTCCTCGCTTTCTAAATCTAATTAGACCTTTCCATGGAGATACTTTTAATAACACACGATCCCCTACGTTGAATTCAATTGGTCTTCTTCTTTTGTCTGCATAAGACTTTTGACGATCTTGGGCAGCTTTTAGTCGTGCTCTGATTTGAGCGAGCTTATTGGCTATATATTCTACATCAGTTTTGCTCCCCATGTCTTTTTGTCCAACTTCACCCCAACATAATGTTGTTCGACATCGTCTCCCGTATAACATTTCATATGGTGGCATTCCAATGCTAGCATGGTAGCTATTATTATACGAGAATTCGACTAGCGGTAAATGACCGTCCCAATTACCACCAAAGTCAATAACACACGCACGTAGCATATCTTCTAATGTTTGTATTGTTCTTTCAGTTTGCCCATCCGTTTGCGGGTGATATGCCGTGCTTAAACATAATCTCGTCCCCATCTGTTCATGGAATTTCTTCCAGAATCTAGAAGTAAATCTGGTATCTCGATCCGACACAATCGATAGTGGTACTCCATGACGTGCAACAATTTCTTTTACGAACAATTCCGATAACTTTTCAGACGAATATGTCTCACGTATTGGTAAGAAGTGAACACTCTTCGTTAATCGGTCTACAATCACCCATATGGAATCATGTTGTTTAGCTGTACGCGGTAGCTTTGTGATGAAATCCATGGTGATGTGTTCCCATTTCCATTCAGGAACTTCCAAAGGCTGTAAATAGCCTTGAGGCTTTTGATGCTTCGCTTTCACTTGCAAACAAGTCAAGCATCGGTTAACGTATTGTAATATGTTGAATTTCATTCCTGGCCACCGGTAATTCTTGCGTAAATCTTGAAACATTTTGGTAGTACCTGGATGAACAGAATATCTTGACTTGTGTGCTTCATCGAGAATTCTCGATCTGATATCCCCATATCGAGGTACACACATCCTACCATAACGAGTTTTGATTCCGAACTCATTTTCATCAAGCTTCTTTATCAATCCAAAAATTCTTTCACTCATCACGTTTTCTTCTTTTAATGCTTCTTCTTGTGCATCTTTGAGTTGATTCAGAAAATCTGATGTTATAACAAGCGGATAAGATTTTACCCGAATAGGAGAAAAATCGCCTTTGCGACTTAGCTCATCGGCCACCACATTGGCCTTTCCTGGATGGTAAAGAATTTCACAATCATAATCCTTAATCAACTCGAGCCATCTACGTTGTCTCATATTCAAGTCTTTTTGTTCGAAGAAATACTTCAGACTTTTATGATCAGTGTAGATGGTGCACTTGGCACCAAAAAAATAGTGTCTCCATATCTTTAGTGCAAACACGATGGCTGCCAATTCCAAGTCGTGTGTTGGGTAATTCTTTTCATGGGTTTTCAGTTGTCATGAAGCATAAGCAATAACTTTGCCCCATTGCATCAGAACACAACCTAAACCCTGATATGATGCATCATAATAAATTTCCATGTCTTCTGTTCCATCCGGTAATGATAGAACTGGGGCATGTGTTAATCGTCACTTCAGTTCGTCAAATGCAATTTGTTGTTCAGGACCCCATTCAAACTTTACTTCTTTCTTGGTTCACTTAGTCATGGCAGAAGCAATCTTGGAGAAATCTTGGAAGAATCGTCGGTAGTAACTTGCCAAACCCAGAAAGCTACGAACTTCAGTGGGAGTCTTTGCCGGATTCCATTTTGTCACCGACTTGACCTTACTTGGATCAACCAGGATTCCACTAGCATTTATTACATGACCTAGAAATTGTACTTCTCTTAGACAAAAGGCACATTTTGAGAATTTGGCATACAATTTCTGTCTTCTCAATGTCTCCAAAACTTCTTTTAGGTGATAGGCATGGTCTTGTTCATTCTTAGAATATATCAAAATACCATCAATGAACACAATCACTGACCTATGAAGCATTGGTCGACATACCCTATTCATGAGATCCATGAATGCTGCTGGGGCATTAGTTAAACCAAACGACATTACCAAAAACTCATAATGTCCGTATCGTGTTCGGAATGCAGTCTTTGATATGTCTTCTTCCCTCACCTTCAACTGATGATAGCCCGAACGTAGGTCGATTTTAGAGAACCAATCCGCTCCTTGTAGCTGGTTAAACAAGTCATCGATTCTAGGAAGAGGATATTTGTTCTTTATTGTGAGTTTATTTAGCTCCCTGTAGTCTATGCACATTCGCATACTCCCATCTTTCTTCTTTACAAATAATATTGGAGCTCCCCAAGGCGAAACACTTGGCCGTACAAATCCTTTGTCTAATAGGTCTTGCAACTGCGACATTAACTCCTTCATTTCTGAGGGTGCAAGTCGATAAGGTGCCTTCGCAACTGGTTTAGCTCATGGTAAAAGATCAATGCGAAACTCTACTTCTCGTTCTGGCGGCATACCTGGTTCATAAACTTTGCAACCTTGATTCATAAACTTTTAGGCCTTCATCATTGAAACGATCTTTATAGAAGAGCTCGTACAATCTCCAAAGATAATAATCCGATCTCCATCAGGCACTTGGAGTTGAATCATCTTCTTTTTACATAATATTTCAGCTTCATGTTCTGTTAGCCAATTCATGCCCAGCATGACATCAAACCCGCCCAAAGTTATTGGGTAAAGGTTAATGGGTATTTTATGACCATCAAGGTCAATAGAACAACCCTCAACAACGGTAGAAATAACTACCTTCTTTCCTAGTGCCGTTTCAACTTCTAGTAGGGTATCTCTCTTATTGGGGATCTTATTGAGCAGTATACAAAAGTTAACAGATATAAAACTCCTACTGGCACCAGAATCAAATAATACAGTAGCGGACATGTTATTGATAAGAAACGTACCCGACACAACTTCTGGGGTGTCCTTAGCTGCACCAACGGTCATTGTAAAAGCTCTGTCGTTGGGTTTTGGAACCATATCAATTTTCTTATTTGGGCATTCTGTTGCCCGATGACCTTGTTTTCCACAATCGAAACATTTCACAGTCGGGCATTTGTTGGCATAATGCCCCTCCTTGCCGCACCGGAAACAGACGTTCATCCCCATTCTATAGTTCCCACTATGCATCTGGTCACATATCTTACAAACTATTGGACTGCTACCAGATATCTTTCTTTTTGGTCTAAATTTATCTTTCTTAGAACTTTGATTGTAATCTCCCCACTTCCTCTTATTTGACCTAGGCCTTCCTCCTAGCCTGTATACTTTTTCGAATAATTTTGTTGTAAGCTCTACTGCAGACTGATAGGTTCCCCGTGTAGAACCTTCAACTAATCTCCTTACCTTTGACGGATACCCCTGAATATAACGATTTATTCGAGACTCCTTTTCTGTTACTAAGTGAGGTACAAATCTGGACATCTCATTAAACTTAGTCGTGTACTCTTGATGAGTCATATTACCGACCTCTAGATTCATGAAATCCTTCTCCATCTTATCTATAACTAACTTTGGACAAAGTTTTGCTAACACTAAACGTTTGAAACTCTCCCAACTTAATGCTTCTACCGCAGGCTCCCCCATCGCTTGTTGAATTGTGTCCCACCAAAACAAAGCTTTAGATACAAAGGAATGAGCCGCAAACTTGACTTTTGGACTATCATTGCATTCACTAATCTTAATTACTGACTCCATCTCCCGAAGCCACTAGTGTGCTGTCACTGCATCTTTCTTTCCATCAAATGAAGGAGGGTTACAACTCTTGAAGATCTTGTAGTTGCACCCTTTCTTTTTATCTTCTTGTCTAACCGCAGTGAGTGGTACGACAATTTGATTAGCTCCATTTCCCATAGTTGCACCTGTCTCTATTCCCGTATTGTTGTCAGTGCCAGAGCGATTACCATTACTATCCTTCTCTTGTCGACGTATTTCTGCAGCAATTTATGGTATTGCCGCTTTAAGCATTCTTACAAAGTTTGCTTCCATCTGATCTGTTTGATCATTGGCTCCGTTATTCTCATGAGAGTTTTCATTCGTTTCAATGTGTACTTCATCTTCCAAATTTGGATTTAATCGAGTACTTCTTCTAATTAGGGGCCTACCAGTATCATGACTGATATTTCCACCTATAGCATGTTCTTTATTGGCCATCCTACAATTAAGGTATAGGACAATTCTATAATTGCATGATAGGTAGTAATCCCAGAATAAAAATGTATAATAAATAATCAATTACAGAACCTAGGATGTAATTAGTTATTTACTATGACATCATCTTCCAGTTTACATTCTATCATGTTTATATTAAATATCCAACTTTAACCCTTAACTTACAAGACCTTTACAAATAACGGATAGAACTTTAGCATTATTTGCAAATGCCAAACCTCAATTGCAGTAGCTAATTGCAATTGACTTTTTAAGCATTTACGCATGTGTCAAAAGTTTTATTTGTTATATACTTAATGTATCTTATGTGGCTGGCATGTGGCTGCTTTTTACTGGCATTCCTATGTTCTCCCATAGTCCTAGTTTTAGTTTATGTCACACCCCGAGCCGGCGGGGTTGGATCGGAGTCCCCGTCTGGCGGAAGGTTCCCGGGGCGCGATATCGTGGGTGATAATCATGATGATCAGATTGTTTACATAGCATCAATGTTCAAAAATAACTAAAGCACAATCAAATGATAACTAGGATTACAAATTTAAATTACAATATCAATGTTTTACAATTTAATTAAGTAAACCTAACAAAAGAATAAACGTTTATATCTTGTAACTGTGCAAGATATCAAAAGTAATGTATATCATCAACAAAATATGTGCTTCTCCAAAAGTCTACTAGGTCCTCTATCTGGACAGCCTAGTATGCAAATCCAAAAGCTTAATCTTAAACCTGTTCTTCACCTGAGAAAACATGTAAAAAGACCAAGTCAACACAATGGTTGGTGAGTTCATAAAGTTTATAAGTTTAAAATAGTTTCAACAAACCTCCTTCGGTAAAACCTTAACCTCATTAACTCCACATGTAATATTTAAATCGGTATGCTTATATATAGGGCATACCCCTGGGTCGAGCCTACAACCCGCCCAGACGCCATCCCACCACATACTAATCCGGATATGACACCGTTGTTAATAATAATTAAGCATTTTACCTACCAATCAACCCATTCCTCATCAAAGCTTTTGTTTTCTGTTTCAAAGTTTACAAGTCTATAATGTTCCCAAGTGTTAGTTTCAAAGTATGTTTATCAAGCATCAAGTTTCACACGCACATAGTTTAGCTGTCCCTAATCCCAAGCGTGAGTACAAGCTCTGCACTAACAGTCGTTTAGCAATTACGTAGCTCACGAATTAGTTAAGCTTAGTCTAGCAATTACGTGTCTCCTATACAAGATACAAGCTCTGCACTAGCAGTCGTTTAGCAATTACGTATCTCATACATAGGCACAATCCATGCATACACAAGTAATCCAGTAATTACATATCTCATATAAGCAGACAAAAGCTCTGGACTACCAGAAGTTTAGCAATTACATGTCTCTTGTATAGATAATAGCTTAGCATCATAATGTTTATGTTTACCAATTACATACCTCATATAAGCAGACAAAACCTCTGGAATACCAGAAGTTTAGCAATTACATGTCTCTTATATAGGTAATAGCTTAGCCTCGTTACGTTTATGTTTTACATGTATCTCACCCCATAGGTACAAGCTCTAGGTCACCAGTCGTTTAGCAATTACATAGCTTATGGTTAGATACATGTACAATGTTTCATGCGCAAGTAGTAGTTTCAAGCATATAGTTTCAAGTGTTCACACATTGTTTCATCATGAATCCCATAAGTTTGCATCAAGTCTCATGTTTAAAGTATAAAGTTTCACAAGTATAGACATCAAGTCTCATGTTTAAAGTATCAAGTTTCACAAGTATAAGCATCAAGTCTCAAGTTTATGCATAATGTTATCACAAGTATAAACACCAAGTCTCATGTTAAGCATAATTGTTTCACAAATAATAGCATCAAGTCTCAAGTTATGCACAAACATTTCACGAGTATAAGCATCAAGTCTCATGTTTAAAGTATAAGTTTCACAAGTATAAGTCTCAAGTCTCAAGTTTATGTTTAGAGCATTAAATAACATTTCCATAGTTTATAAAAATGTTTAACATGCTTCTCAGTCCCGAAGTAAAACAAATAAGTTTGAAAAGGGACATATGAACTCACCTTGTGTCCGTAGTGATTAACTATGTAGAATAAGAATGCGCGCGCTCTTTGTTTGCTCTTGTTATGATGTTCACGCTCCTGTATTGATTTCATAAGGTTGTAGTTTATAAGTAGAAGTTTTGTAAGGGTTTTTTGCGCGTGTAAGTGTTAGTCCTAAAGTTGACTAACACTTACGAATCTTGTTTGTTATCCGGCTCCAATTCTTCTTTGTTAAAAACAAAATGTCCTACTAGTTTGTTAGTTACAAGTTGTCATTTATTGAAAACTTGTAAACCTTCATGTAACTTGTTTAAAACTTGCTATCGTTTTATACCAAACGAAATGTTTATTTCATCAATATGTTTGTTCATTGTTCTCATTGTTTACATTGATCATCCATAAGTTTTCGTTGATTCATAATCAATTGGGCCGGATAACCCATTGGACTCTTTATGATACCATTGGGCCTACAATTGATGTGTGTGGGTCAATTATGTATGTTGGGCCTAGAGTAAAGAATTTGGGCCGAAGCTATGTGGCTTATGGTTTTCGATTGGGCCAAGCAATGGAATTGGGGTTGGGCCGGCTAAGTATGGTGAGTCAATTAACGGCCATGGGCCAAGTTATTGGGCCGAAGACAATCACATGGGCCGTAGGAGCTTGGGCCAATTCCCTTATGGGGCGCCAACCTACATGGGCCGAGAAGTTCAATTGGGTCACGAGGGTTGTTAATTTGACTTCAAATGGGCCGGTGGTGTATAGTTCTTGGCCCAAGGATTAATGCGGTTGTCGAAGTGAGTAACCACACCCATGTTCCCAGCGAACCTTCGTGTTCCAGAGTCCTCGGTTCGGCAACCGATTCCAAGGGTTCGTCTAGGGTTGGCCTCAAGGGTTCGTGTAAAGACCAAAAAGGTTCGTCAAGCTTCCAGCCGCATGCATGGTTCGCCAAGCTCTTCAGGTTCGTCTCCATGAGCCAAGGTTCGGCAGAAATGGTTCGTCGAGGGTTCGGTTGTTGTGACATCACCAGGTTCGGCTTAACATGAAGTAGGGTTCGCCCCATGATGTAAAGGCTCAGCCTGATGTCCCCGAACCATATGCATGAAAGGTTCGGCCGGCAATTGATTCATAGGGTTCGTCTATCTCGTGCATGGTTCGTCACATAGTGTGAAGGTTCGGCCAGTAGTTGGGTTCGCTAGGGAAGGTTCGTCTACAGTGCACATGGTTCGCATGGGGTTCGGCCACCTTAGTAGGGTTCGGCAGCTCTATAGGGTTCGGCTATGGCGGCTTTCCCACGAACCTGCAGCTAGTTCCCTCATCTTCTACGTCCTGCCAAGGTGTTCCAGGTGGTTTCCAAGACCATAAATACACGACATGAGGTTTAGGAAGGTAAGGGATTCGAAGATGGTGACCTAGAACCGGTTTTTGAGTAGATATTCGGATAAAACATAAAACCCTATTTTTCAGCGATTTTACGGTCAAATACCTCGAAAATGGCTGGGTAACTTTGTAGATCCGTTGTACTTCCTTGTAGAGGGCTTCAAGAGCTTCGTGTAGGTCCAAGAATCACCCGATTTCGTTAAGAAACGAGTGAGATATGGAGTTTCAAAGTTTGAACTTGGTGGTGAATGTGGGATCCGGATTTTTGGATCTAGAGAGAAAATGATGAGGGTAGAAATGAATTTAATGAGATCATTTAGGGTTTATATACCCCGTAGGTATTCGGGTTCGTTTCGGTTGCTCGGTTCGTAGTTTCGTCGCATATCCGGCACGTTACGCGCGTTTTTTGTAAACAAAATAAAAAGAATCATTTTAGGATATTTAGAATACAAATATTATTAGAAATTATTTTAAATATCGTTTAGTTATTTTATTTATTAATTTATCGTATTTGACGCGTTTCGTTAAATTTGTTCACGATTTAATAAAATGATTTAGTTTATTTTGTTTTATGATGGGTTTCAAAATTGTAAAATAGGAAATATTTTATTTCCTTAAATTTATGATCATTCGTATCGTTATTCGTTTTCGTTATCGTTTCGTCAGATCGCGTCGTCATCGCGCGTATTCGTTAGAATCGTCATTCGAACGAACACGTCGATGGTTTGGCTTTCTGATTCTTGTTTTCTACTGTTAAGTCATTATTTCAGAACGTTAAACTATCAGAATCATTCGTACAGATCGTCACCTATACGAATAACATGTCGGTTTAGCATGCTGAAACGACAACCGTTAAGGTTTTGTTTTGTTTAACCTCACATACGTTTACACCAAATAATATCACATCAAGTATTTATGTTTCAACACTGTGTTGTCTGACATGTTAAACCCTAAGGTTTTAGTCAGATTCAGACAATCGTATAATAGTTCATGTTAATCAAATGCATCAATAGTCTAAACATAGTTTCACGAAATGTGTACCTGAGTTACTGTACAAATTTACTGTTGCGATCACTGTTCCGGCACGTGTCCGGCACTGGTGTTACAGTTTAGTACCGCTTGAGTACCTAAATCTCTTAAACCAATGCTCTGATACCAACTTGTGACGCCCGTCTTCCAAGACACGTCACTTCATCGGATTTACTCATAAGCACAATGATTAAATAGAGATAACTTAATTGCAGCGGAAATAAAACATATTTTACATAAGTAAAGCCGATTACATATCTATTATACAACGATATTTATATATTAATTTTTTTACAAGATTTACATCTATGCCAGTCTTCTCAAAACCTGCTGCCATCATCCATCCAAGGTCACTTATGCCAACTGTTTCTTGCCTCGACTAGATGAGGCTTCACCATCTCTACCTGATGTGCATGTTAAAAGTTGTCAGCTTAAGCTAGTGAGTTCTAAGTTTAATAAACATCTTAAATTTCAAATAATATATTTCAAAAGCATTTCACAAAAGCATACATCGATATACATGTATCATATTATATCAAAAACATTTTTTTAAAACTCTGTTCACCCGAAGGTGCTCTGTTTTACCCGAAGGTAACTCCGTTTTTACCCGAAGGTAACTCTATTCACCCGAAGGTGCTCTTTTACCAGAAGGTAACTCTGTTTTACTCGAAGGTAACTCTGTTCACCCGAAGGTGCTCTTTTACCCTAAGGTAACTTTGTTTTTCCCGAAGTTAACTCTGTTGACCCTAAAGTGATGTAAAATCTCTTTTAAAAACTTTGTAATTAGCACCGTAGTGCAATAACTTTTTTCGAAACAACGTCTGTATCTCAAACCTATACACTGGCGTTATCCTGTTATGTCGAAGGAGCATAAGACTACACACCTTCGGTATACCAGGACCATGTCATTATTAGTATATGAGATTTAGACCTCTTGAATATTCTTTTTGGAAACTTACTTTCAAAACAAAGATTTGGGTTGCCTCTTTTATATTTTAAAAAAGTACGTACAGAAATTTCGGCATTATCCCGGCTTAACATTGGTATAAACGGGAAACATCCCGGCATCCATATAATATTTTATATATCAAAATATTATCAATATAACTTACACATCAGCCCAAAGCATTTAAAACAATTAAACAGGGCTCATAGAACTCACCTTAACTTAGTTATGCACAACGAGCTAACTTTCTTTGCTATCCTTCACTTTCTCAAGATCACAATGATATCCTATTAACATGGATATCCTAACATAATTTTAATCTGAATCATAAAACACAAACCCCTTTTTTTTTCAGGGTTTCTAAACGGGCAGCACAACGGCTTATCCAATAGTGTTTTTAGATTTTAAGTAGGGCAGAACCTTGACTTATATTCCTTGATTTTTCTGAAAACAATTGGGCAGAACCTCTTCTTATAATTGTTTGTTTTTCAAAAACTAATCGGGCAGAACCTCGACGTGTTTTTGATTTAAACCAAACAATTAATCATAATCTTATTATATAATAATAATAATAAGATCCAAAACGAGCGTTATAACAAATCAAGATTTTTACCTTACAGAAGTTAGGTAGCACCTCTTGTTGAATACTAGATGATTGGAGGGGTTAAATGTGGGTATTTGGGATTGTAGGGTCGGCATTTAAGGGCTAGAAAGTGAAAATTCTCGACAGAATTCGAAAATATGATGTGTTGCCTTTTATAGACGAAATCTGGGTCCGAGGCGGTACGCCTAGCCTCAACGTTTGGCTCGGGGAGGTACACCCAGATGCAATATGTTGCATGTGTGCCACGTGGTGCCATGTGTCGCGTTCGCGCGTGATTTTCTTGTTTTCGTGATAACTTGAGCATACGAACTCCTTTTTACGCGCGGTTTTCACCTACGTTCACCATTTTTCGAGATCTTTCCAATGGTTATAATTTCAAGAGCTGAAGAGTTCAATTTATATGACCTCTTATTTTACGCTTTATTTGACTCAGCGTATCTTGAAATCGGAGCCTCGTTTCACGATTTCGCTTACACTCATTTGTTCTATTTTCAAGTTAGGATTCTAGATATGAAGTCGGTTTGACACTTAATTAAATCAATTTAAAGGTGATGTATGTTTACTAGATTCTTTTTATTCTTCTTTCGTACCTTGTCACTAATTCAGCTAAAGACTTATGAATATTAATATTCCTTTAATATAATTGCTATATGTTTAAAGTACAAGAAAACCAGATGTTACACCGGACTTAGTATATTCTTTGAGTAGACTAAGTAGATATAGTAGTAATCCGAGCTCTGAACATTGAAAGAGCATGATAATATCACTAAGGTACTTAAGATACACAGGAAACTATGGGATGCATTATGGCCAATATTCAGCTGTTATAGAAGGATACAGTGATGCGAATTGGATATTCGATATGAAAGATTCCAAATCCACAAGTGGTTATGTGTTCGCCCTTGGTGGAGCAGCTATAGCCTGGAAGTCGCCTAAGCAAACTCTTATAGCTAGATCTACGATGGAATCTGAGTTTATCACGTTAGATAAAGCTGGAGAGGAAGCAGAATGGCTACTTGAATTTGCGAAAGACATTCCAGGATGGCCAAAGTCTATGCTTGCTATTTGCATACATTGTGATTGCCAATCGGCTATTGGTAGATCTCAAAGTGCAATGTCAAATGGCAAATCACGGCACACTCGATGTAGACACAATACGATACGAAAATTACTCTTAATGGGAGTTATCTCAATTGACTATGTGAGGTCAAAAGATAACATAGTGGATCCATTTACAAAAGGCTTAAGCAGAGAATTAGTGCATAAGTCGTCAAGAGGAATGTGGCTAAAGCCTTGGAATAAGTTTGTACAAAGGACAACCTATCCTAGAAGATTGAATATCCCATGATCTAGGCTCAATAGGACACCCTAATTGTATGAATAAGAAGGGGCACTGTGAGGGAGTACCTCAAATATAGTAAGGGAGTTGCATACTTCCTAGTTCATTCCTTTATCAAATCAGTTATAATAATTGAGGATAAGCATAATGTGGTTAATGATTCTGTGTGAATCATAAAGAACCTGCTACTTTTAATGATATATGGTGATCACCTATGTGAGAGAGAAGTGGGGTTGCTTCGAATGGATTTATGGGGGGGCGCAAATCCTAGAGCTCTTGCAGAACTAGGCTAGTGTTCTATGACCATAACGGTCACGACAATGAGATGTTAACCATACTAGGAAGAGTATTGTGTGACATGTAATAACGTCTACGTAAACATGGATTAGTTCAAAGACATCACATCTACTAATCGCTGGGAGACAAAGTGCATATCACAAAGGAGGGTTCAAAGGGAACACCTACTTCTCCTGCTATACTCAACCGCTGAATTTTATTGTGACACTTGAGTTTAAGGATCGTTTTCTTTTCATGTGGGGGATTGTTGGAATTTTGTGTGAAAAGAAAAAAAAAGAAAAAGAAAAAGAAAATAGAAAAGTTTCATCTACCAATTCATTTGTCATGAATTGGTTATTAACTAAGTCATGAATTGGTTGTTAAATGGACATGATAGCCAGTTCATTTGTCATGAATTGGTTATTAACTAAGCCATGAATTGACTTGTTAATAGACATGATGGCAACCTTTGATATGCCATGACTACATGTATAAATCGAGACATCTGGTCTCTTGTTTTCTTTGCTAGTTTTTTGAGAAATCTCTACACAAATTGAGACATACACACACAAGTTTCGAAGGTTCTCAACACTAGTATATACTCTTTTGAGTTCTCAAAAACCTACAAGATCGATTCCTCATGTTAAACACTCTAGTTTCAGGTAACGTTTCGGGTTTTTGGTTAACTCTGGCAGTACATACTGCTTCGGCTGTTGTACCCTGGGAAACAGTCAGGTTCACCTGGGTGGCCCGAAATCTGTTTTAAGGGACCTCTGTTGAACAGAAATCCTCAGCCACGAACTCGTTTTAATTCGTTTTTATCTTATGCTATATTTCTTATTTTAATTTAAATTTTAGAACTTGTTTCATCTTGTACTACATTTCTTTCTTGTAATTTAAATTTTAGCACTTTCATCCCTGTAATAATGTATTTTTCATTGTGTATTTCTCCTAATTGTAATTCGAGTAATTGAATAATAAAAGTATTTTCTATTTTGTGAATGGTGTTCCTATGTTAATTTTTGTAAAGTATGGTTGAGAGATTAGTCATGCTTTTTATTGAAACAAGCTAGATGTAACTTAGATTTAGCTTTAAAATACTAAGATCATCATAGTGAGCATCACCTAGGGACTGAAATACTAAGATAGGATGAAGACAACCATACACAACCTTTTTAGAGGCAAAATCCAAAGTTTACGGATGAATGGAAATAATTATATCTTCCAATTAAAATTTTAAAAGGGATTGGTTATTCACACACCCCACTTTTTTAATTAAACACCCCACCTTTTAATGTACGTGCCGTATAGATCTCTACGCCACGTACAACATTACATGCAACCATCTTTTATGCGTGTCATACGCCACGTACAGATCCCTATGTTGCGTACGACATGTGACACCTGCAACCTTAAATTCCCAGATGTGACTGGTGGAATTCTATGTTGTACGCCATGTAGGAATCTGTACGTGGAGTATAGGTTTTCTGATTAAAATGACTTATTTTCCCACCATCTCAACATTGAATTCATATAGGTATAGTATGGAACTATACGACATATATAAGACCAAAACAATTTTTTTTTTCCAAACTTTAAATTGAAATAAAATTTGTAATGTTATAAATTTAGTTTATAAATTTAAACGTTTTTAACGTTTAATAATTTAAACATTTATAACATTATTTTTAACGTTTGTCGTTTTTAGGATTAATTTTATTAGTTTAATATTATTTTTGTTTTACAATTAAAAAAATAAACAACCAATCAAACAAACACAATGTATATACGAACTAAAAAATAAACAAAGAATCAAAACAAATCACAATATATACATACCTTGTGTCTGTACAGTACAAGGAAAACAATTAAACTACGGATCCTGTCGGGGAGGTGATGGTGGAAGGGGAGGAGGCTCATTACCAGCCTGCCTGGACCTCTCGATCTCGCGATCGATCATCCCGCGCAGCATCTCGCTCTGCCGAGCCAGGATGTGATCGTGCTCCCTGGATCGTGTAGAAAGATCCTAGAGTATGTGATCATGCTCCCTGCAGTATCGCGTCGAGGCGTGCCGGAAGCCTCACCGTATGGTATCTCCGCGGTGGATGATGCGGGACGTAGTGAGGGCCTCCGGCCTCCGGCCTCCCCTCCACCTTCCTCATCACCTCCGCCACCCTCACCATCACCATCACCAGCCACACCATCGTGGTCCCCCTCACCACCAGCACCCTTACCTACCTGCCCAACTCCCAAGCCCCCGTCTACGTCCATCATCTGTAGGGGGGAGGGACCCATATCACTCCCTGTACGAGGGAGAACCTAATACCTACACCAGGAAAATCCCGAACGATCTTCATACCGAAGAGCGTCAGGAAATCGAGTCTGACTGGATCCACAGGATTAGACAGCTCCTCGAGAGTGTCATGGTGCAGATGACCCAGGCCTCGGCCTCGGCCTCGGCCTATAATGGTGATATAGGCACCTCCATATATGGCTCCGCGCTGCTGCCGGTGGTAATATGTCGCGAAGTACTCGACAAGGCAGCACGCGAGCTGGCATGTATGTCCGGTGATCAAGCAGTACAAATAAAGCAAATCCTGAAACGTGCACCACTCGCGGATTCTGCCACGTCCAACAATCGACGTGGCAATCAGCCGGTGCATGTAGCGAATGAAAGGGTCACGGATGCGGCTCACTCTCGCCTTGGTCCCTACAAAGGGATCCTCGGCAATATGAGGCCACCATGCACGCAAGGTGGCGTCATCAATCTCAGTAATCCCCGCTGTGTACAGCGGGGTAATAGTCTCTGGCTCCTAGTAAAGGTCAGAAATAACTGCACGCCCCTAGGACAGTAGGTGAATGTGGAGAGGAACTCAACGACGACCTCCCTATAAGAAGGCCTGAAGGCCATATCGAAGAGCCGTCTCCACGGAGTCTCCTCGCCAATCTATCTCTCGACGCGCGTTCGTACACCGATCTCTCCAAGGATCTCCCAATCAATGGCCTTCTGCTCACCGATCTTCATTGTGCGGAACTTCGAGCACCGGCCTGCTGCAGTCGAGCCCTCTAGAAACTGAAGGATCGGGTGATCCCGCAGATTGCCGCCGCTGCCCTCCACTGTGGCATACATGGTGTAGTATTGCCTGTAGTATGACTATACTACAAGCCATACTCCACCCTGTACGCCACGTAGGACACTGTACGTGGCGTACAGGTCCAAACATTCATTCAAAATGGTAGATGAACAGTATGCCACGCACAATATTGTACGTGGCGTATAGTTCTTGATCCTATGAAATGGGGAAAAACAATACGCCACGTACAGCCCTGTACGTGGTGTACTGTTTGTCGTTCAGGGTTTTGTACTTATCCCAGCCCTTTGCTGTGGCAATCTAACCCATTCTAAAGGTTAAAAAGTCAGAAAAACTTACCTATAATGCGTAGAAAGAAGATACCAACAACTTTGGCTCGAATCCGGACTTGTATTGCTCGATATGAAGCTTGAGTGGGTTGAGAGCTCGAATGGCGTATATGGTGGTGGTTTAGGAGGCGTATGCCCGATCAAGGGCTTTTACAGGGCACCGTACGTGTCGTATAGATCCCTATGTGGCATACAAGGTGGAGTATGGCTGTACTACATGCCATACTACACCCTGTACGCCACGTAGGGACCTGTATGTGGCGTACAAGTGTGAAGTATCAGTTTTATGATTAAAAATAGCATGTCGTGGCGTACAGGTCCCTACGTGGCGTACAAGGTGGAGTATGGCTATACTACAAGCCATACTCCATCCTTTACGCCACGTAGGGACCTGTACGACACATAAAGGTGTGAATATGGCTTGTAGTATAGCCATACTTCACCCTGTACGTTGCGTAGGAACCTGTACGACATGTAAATTTTTTTAATTTTTTTTAAATTTTAGATTATTTGACGACGACGGCACCACCAGACGCAGTAGACGGCGACGCTGAACCGATTGAAAGGCTCTCAAAATGTGTTGACGTAGAAGACGACGAGATTGAAGGTTTTGTGATTTTAAAACCCTAACTTCTACCTTTAGGATTTCGTTTACCTTCGTGTTCGAATTATGTATCGGGTTGTGAGAGGCCCCGAGCCCCGGGAGTCCCCTCGGTTGGCAAAGCATCAAATGCATAGTTCTTAAACCGTAAAATAATCGTATATTATAGCAGCGGAAATCATTACATAACCTTTAATCGTAATTAAAACATCTAAACCACATAAGTAAATTATTCTTTAATATTAATAGGAATGCCAGTTCTTGCATAGGTAGTCCTTACGTCATGCCATGAGCCATCATATCCTTATCATAACTTGCTCAACCTGACATGCATGCTAAATCAAGTCAGCTTTCGCTGGTGAGTTCTAAGTTATATTTTTTTTATAAAAATCTTTAGCCTTTCAGATCATCACATAACATAACATCAATCATACTGTGCATAAAATTTAGCCTTCACTGTTGATCGAAGTCAACATGCTTTAACATACATATCATCATAACATTAATCATAATGTGCATAAGTTTAGCCTTCACTGTTGACCGAAGTCAACATGCTTTAACATACATATCATCATAACATTAATCATATTGTGCATAAATTTAGCCTTCACTGTTGACCGAAGTCAACATGCTTGTGCAGCACAAGACTCTATAACACCGACGACCCGAAGTCGACAGGCTTGTATCAATACAATTCTCTATAACTATCAACCCGAAGTTGATAACTCATGCATGCATAAGATTTCCTCAAATGGCGACACAAAGTCGACAGGCTTGTGTTTCCACAAGACTCTTTAACTATCAATCGAAGTTGACAGCTCATACCGGTACAAGATTTCTTTACATACATCATTCATATCCATAACATGATTCATTCATACATAACATGGTTTAAATCATTTAAACCATCATAATCATAAACCATTCTCCGCATTGCAATGCTCAACTTTTGCCCAACCGCAGCGGGGACTTCAAAATCACATTTCCTACTCGACCTCGGCCGAGACTTTAAAAATCATTTACTTCTCAACCGCAGTTGAGACTTAAAATGTTATTTATTTTAAAACATTCTTTGCTTGAAAACATTCTTTATCTGAAAACATTCTTTATCTGACCATAATCAAATTAAAATCACTTTCATACAATAACTTTATAACATGCATACCGGCCCAAAACGATAAAACATTTAAATAGGGGTACAAAGAACTCACCTGAGCTTAGTAAAGCACAATTTGCTAGATTTTCTTCCTTTCCTTACTTTCTCACTTCAGAATGATATCCTATTAATATGAATATATTATCATGATTACAACCTTATCATGAAGGTGCTCAAATTATGATTACCACTCGAAACTTCGGCACGTAGTAACTTTCATTCGGAGCATTGTTTCAAAATTTCGCTTACACTCATTTTGACCATTTTTATCTCTACATTTTTGTTATGCTTAAAGATTACTTATTTGCTCGGATTAGATAGGCGTGTTCTCTTGTTTAATTAATTCGTCTTAGGGCGTTGCTAAACTTACTGTATAATAACATGGGTTTAAGGCAACCGGAAGCACATACAAATTATATCCTCATAAAACTCAAGAAAACTTGATCATTATCTAGATGAAATTGGGCTCCAACCAATTCAAGTTCATGTTCATCATACAAAACCAAAACTCTACCTAAACATGGTGTTGGTCTCTTTAATCAATCAAGACTAAACTAACACGAGATGAGAATCATGAACACATAACTTAACGATGTGCGATCGATTCTTCTTGATTATTCTTCGATCATTAATTTGCAATAGTTTGTAGTTTGAAATAGTTGAAGCTGCTCGTATGATGATCCTGATGAATGATAAGCAAATGGAATCTCAAGTCTATATATTTGAATATATTTTCTGGCAGCATCTCGAATACTCCATGAATTACCGACTTAGACTTTTGATTTAATTTCAATGTTACACATTGACCCCTTGCACTTTAAGGTCTTATTTTTAAAACCCCCTTCTACTTTGCTCACATATTTTTAATATTCATGAGCTTATATCTTGTTCATAATTTATCGTATAACAGTCCCGCTTATATTAATTTGATCGTAATCACTTCGGGAACGTTCATAAAAATTTCGAACCCAAACGGTCATAGAAATTTTTACACGTTATTAAAAGGCTTTATAACGTGTCCATACATTATCAGATATTTTTATCGTTTATATCCTTTTGATCGTAATTACTTTATGAACGTTTATATAAATTTTGGACATAAACGGTTACCGAAATTTTGCACGTTTATTAATAGGTTATAAAATTTTCGGTTGTTACAGGTTGTTGCTACTGTTTCGCTGGGGTGTTAAGAATTATTAAAATACGTAAATTAAGTTTAAATAAAAGAAATAATTGTTATAGGTTTTTAAATACATTTACATTTAAAATAAATCAATATAATCGACTTCTCTTTTTTCGCGATGTATTTCTATGAATTGTTGTATACGTTGTCTATACATACATTCCCAAGAAGAAGGGTTTGGTGTGTGATACTTATTCCAAATCCCACTTACTGACAGCATCGGATAATCTCCTTGCCACTTGATGTTGACGAAATGATTGTTGTGTACAAATACGAACGACACGACTTGATGAGGGTTGACGATTTCACTCTCCGCGCTTATCCACAGCGGCAAATATGTCTGAGAGATTTTTATATTTATTAGGTGAACAATCACACCAAATCTTTGAGCAATCAGAATCCTAGTGTAAGGCATTTGCATCCAATGTCGGAATGATGTAGCTTGAACTTGCTTCCAGTTAATGCTGTTATAAAGGAAATTATACATGCCTTCTTGTATATTTTCAAATATCGACCGATATGCATCCCTATGTGTATCCATCTCGTCTAACAGTTGTTGTCGAACGTAGAGCCACATATTTTCATCAAAACCTAAACCCACGACAACAGATCGAAAACCGCAGTTTCCGTCGGGCATTACGTCCTGTATGCATGAAATGTGACCGTGAAACAAATCTGGACAGATACATTTGTTGCAGGATGTTCTCTTGTATAATATACATTGCCCTTAGAATGTATTAGGTTTTCCAGAACCTGCATCGGCGTGGTACCTACTTTCTTTTCATTTTTTATTTTATGTTGGGTGTCGTATATGTCCCTGATTACAGAAACATTTGCTTCTTGATAGTTGACAGAATATTGTGCGGGTCCGTATATTGTTCCGTCAGCTGTCCCACCATCTAATGTTCGTCTTGAGACAACCTTCTTACAAATGGATGCCCCTCAAGATGTTGAGCAGCCTCATGGTTATCCTCGTCATTTTGGACCTCTAACTTCCAAACAAGATGCTTTTCGTTGTAAACGCCAACCAGTTTAAATGGACAACCAATTTTCTTGCTGCAAGAGCATCTACGCGTCGCAACAGTCTTGTGTTCGCCACTACGATCACAAAAAAGTCATACCTTCTTTACAACATCTCATTTCTTTTTAGATCGAGCGGTGACTACAATATAACCGTTGTCAACCGCTCTGCTTTTCACCCAGGCAACCAACTCATCATGAGACATAAATTCCTAAAACAATAACACAACTTAAAATATATCTAATGTTAAAAACACGAAAGTCAATCTAAATTATACCTGATTAGTATCCGAAAACACTTTATCATGATGGCCCCCGTCGAAATAATCATGCCCGCTATTTTGTGGTTCTGAACATACATCATTTTCTTCATGCGTGTATGAAGGCTGACTTTCCCGTCCAAATTCATGCTGGTTTTCATAATTGTAAAAAGATTCAACACAAGGATCCTCATTTAAATCGGGAATCATATTCATGTTGTATGATTGAAAGTTGGGTTTCTCGTTTAAATCAGGCAGCTCTTGAGGTCTACTATCACCATGATAAGATCGACCGACATAATCCTGTTATATCTTGTCGTCTCCAAAGAAGAAGTTAACGTCCCAAAATGACATTATGTGAATACAATAAACAATTGAAAGAATTCAAATAGAGAAGTCGTTGGAAGAAAAACGCGAATGAATTCGAAACGTTCGTTCGATATATATATAATTTATAGAATCTTACGGTGTTTCATTATTTGTACGAGATTTCAATTTCAAAACTTTTATACGTGTCGTATAGCACTATACGTGGCGTATAAGTCCCTTTTCAGTACAATCACCAGACTCTAAAACCAATTATTGTCCTTTATACGCCACGTACAATACTCTATGTGGCGTATAACTTTTTCAGCATGTCAGGCTCTAGACTCTTCCTCTCGTATTATTGTCCTTTATACGCCACGTTGATGTCGACGGAGCTTAGCTAATAAACTAACTAAAAACCGACTCTAAAATAGACACAAAGTAATAAATCTAGACTCTCTAAAACCTAAGCTACCGACAGACAAGTGTACCTATCGTATGTAGCAGAGCAAAGCAAGTCCGGATATCGAACCCATAGACTTCTATAGACTGTACTAACTAGACTCTAGGACTTATTTATACAAAATTTGTACTTAAATAAAATAATATTAAGGAAGGGGGTTTTCTAACAAAACTAAGATTAACTTAAATTAAGACTAAAAAGAAGACACAAAAATGACCGAAGATAGAAACGAAGATCAGACGAAGACAAAACACTACCTAGGCATGAATCCTACACATGCTCAACAAAGAATCTATCGGTTAATGGAAACTATGTGATACCGGGATCTTAAAATACTAAACTCAAAGGAAACCTAGAGCACCCTCGACCCTTCTCAAGGATTGTCAACTAAGAGTCCTAAAAGCCGTTAAACCACCGGTTAAATGGATTTCCCTCACAGGTCATCCAATTATACTCAAAATGTATCCGCTAGACAATCTACCTCACGGCACGATAATCTCAAAACACCTAAGAAGTAACTGTTGAACAATCTACCTCACAGCGCGAAAGTCACAGTTTTCTTAAATGCTAGGGATAACTTGGGTTTTCCTATTGGATTCAGTAAACAAAGATATAAGATGAACTAGAAAGATCGTCTCACAAAGCTTCTAAACTAGCAAATCTAACACCTTAGACAAACCGACAATCTCTCACCTCACGGCTATCAAGATTGGTTGCACATCTAATATATCTATATCAAGATAATAACTCCTATGGTAAACTCGTACGCAGTAAACCATCCAATAATCAAAAACACACAGTAATTGATCTATCATGCACTTATTACATGAAAGACATTCACCAAGGCACACGAGGACTAAATCATCAATCCATAAACAATCATAGACACACATAAAACATCCAATAATCCAAACCAAGTTTGTTCCATCATGAGTTTATCACATAACCATAATCCAAAACCAATAAAAACCAATGTTAAACATGTGCAATCATCAAAACCCAGGTAGTTCTAAAAGATTAGCCAAGAAACATCATACGAATACAACCCATAATCTGCTTCAAGTGAATGAGAAACATAGAAGTCAAAGAAAACAAAGAAACAAAGAAAACCGAATGAAGAACACCCGATATCTTCGATCCCAAGCCTTCAATCTTCAATCCAATGCTTTCCCAACCTTCTAAACCTCTTAGAATAGCCTTTCTTCGAGCTCCTAATCGCCTCCAGCCGTTCAAAAACGTATATCCCCCTAGGGTTTTCGACTTTTTGGCTTAAAACTGATTTTCTGCGATTTTAAGTCTGTGGCGTAGCGCGACAGATACCTCTAAATCCGTTGCGTAGCGCGAGAGATGTCAGAGGGTATTTTTGTCTTTTCCACCCCTAGCGTAGCGCGACAGGGTTTGCTGTGGTTGTCGCGTAGCGCGAGAGAATCCAGAATCCAGTTTTCTACTTTTCTTGTTCTTGTATCTGTTCTCGTTCAACCGGACACTCGTTTTCTTGATCTTTTGTACCAAATTAACATGTTTATGACCTGCAAGCAACAATTTATGGAAATGTGAAGAACCAGCATCAATCGACTCTAAAAACTAATAAACTGTACAGAAACTCAATAAAAACAAATAGAAAAACAGATGTGTTTTACAACACATCACATCCCCACACTTATCTCTTTTTCGTCCCAGAAAAAGGCTTATGCAAAAATCTGGGATCATAGCTAGGTAAAATGGTTTCCACACAATTAAACTCATTAATTCAAACTTAAATGCCTTGGAAAAGATTGCAAGTATTGTTATCCTACTAAACCCATACTGATTTTCCCAGTCCCTTAGTCATGGTCCATTATGTTTATGTTCTACATTTCATTTCATTAGACCCACACTTAGGAAATTTAAAATCAAATCAATCCTGGATTCTAGCTTTCAAGTCATCCTTACATATAAACAAACAAGAAATTTCTCAAATCAGATTTTTATAATGGAAGCAGATGAAAGCGTGAGCATTTTTCTTTTATTTTTCAATCCATTGAATTTAACTTAGTGGTGTTTCAACCAGGCTGCAACCCGGCGTGTGACACATAAGTTTTTAATCCAACTTCTTTTCTTTTATTTTTCTTTTTACTCAGCTTGTTTGGTGAAATGAAGGCGCCATAAGACTCGGATTTATTCTCATAAAAAGAGTACTTATGTGCCAAGCAAAAATCAGATTTTCAAAACTCTAATCTGTTATTATGCAAAGATTCATTAATAACTAGAAAACAGTTTCATTAATTCCAAATCCCCAAGATGTTTCCCATGAAAATCATGCATTTAAGTAAAATTTTTACCAATCCTACGGGATGAAAACAATCAGTTGAGCCTACCTACACATCCCATGACCAAACCATAAAACCAAACCAACAAGTTAACTATGAATGAAATCATCAAACCTAACTTTTCTATCATTTCCCATCATGCTTTTTCAACCAACTTAAACAAGGACAAGAAAGATTTAAGCTAAAGATGTAGAAACAAAAATAAAAGCAAAAATTTTCACAAAATTTTGACTCAAAAACTTAAGTAAACTAAAATTCAAAAACTAACTACTAAAAGAAAACAATACTAAAACAAAGTTTCCCATCCCCACACTTAAACTTTACATTGTCCCCAATGTAGAGAAAAAGGAAACCCAAAGGAAAAACTAACAACTAAAAACTGAAAATGACTTAGCTGGTTAACGAGAAGACTGTCGAGTGCCAATCTTTCCATGTAGCTCCACAATCCACAAATTTGCTCCACAGGCTATAAACAATAACATAAGATCTACACAAAGACAAAGATCAGACAAGCATCAACAAGTCCAAAGAAACATAATGATATCCATGATTAAGCCCAACCACAAACCGACCTTACCAATTAACTAAAAATTAATAAAGAAAAACAAATCAAACAAAGAAAATTAAGAACTAACTAAGAATTTGAAAAACATCAATTCAATGCAACAAAAATGAATTTGGAAGGCCACCTATGGTAATGAACACGATGTATGAAAGGGAATTGGGGGTAAAATTTGAAAACTAGGGTTTTTAAACATTTTTAAGAATTCCCGGCCCCGTCGCGTACCGCGACAGATTTTAGAAAGGCCGTCGCGATACGCGACGAAAGTTTGACCCGCGTGTTGACCATATTATCTCGCGTAGCGCTACAGATGTCCCAGTGGGTGTCGCGTGACGCGACGGGGTCATTTTTCCAGAAAGTTTCTGGCATTTTCATTCCTTAGCCAAAATTTTCACCCCTAAAACACCAATTCATCCTAAAAACATTCTAAGGCAGAGAAAAACATACCTGGTGACTCCAATTCATCTTTATGGCATCAAATTAATTAAAAACCTGCAAAACACATTAAACACACAAAAACGAAAGCAAACAAACGAAAATGAACACACGAAAAACTAAAATCTACAAACTATACACTTGGGAGTTTAACCCAAGAGCTCACTATTATCAACTCAGATGGGAGGATCCAAAGAGATCTCCTCCCCTACAATCTCATCAAGACCACAATCACCGACATCCCATGGTCCTCCTCTCATGACTTCATTCACACCTACATCATGATTCATTAACTCACCCTCATCTTTATGGACTAACTCACCACCGGCCCTCATAGACTTTGCTACCTTCAAACAAACGCTCTCATCACCCACTCTAAAAGTGAGTTTTCCTTCATACACGTCTATAATCGCCTTGGCGGTGCGCAAGAATGGGCGCCCCAAAATGATGGGAACAGCCGTGTCTGCCTCCATGTCCATCACAACAAAATCCACGGGAAACATAAACCTATCCACTTTGACTAACACATTCTTCAAAATCCCCCGTGGACACTTAACCGACCGGTCTGCCAACGATAACGTCATGCAGGACAATTCACCAAGGGCTAGCTCCTCGTAAAGAGAATATGGCATCAGATTGATGCTAGCCCCTGAGTCCGCCAGAGCATACCTCCTCACATCATCTCCAAATAAGCACGGGATAGTAAACATTCCCGGATCTGCAAGCTTTTCGGGAAGCTTGTTTAAAATCACCGCAGAACAACCCGCACTCAATGGTACGTTAGCGACCTCTCCTAAACGGTCCTTACCTTTCAGCAACTCTTTCAGAAACTTGACATACTTGGGTATGTGCTGAAGGGCTTCAATAAAAGGTAGATTGATCTTGAGTTGTCTAAACATGTCAAGAAAGTGCCCGTAGCGTGCTTTTGATTAGTCAAGCGCGCCGGATAAGGAACGCGGGTAAGATCAATCTCCGGTGTGGGTTTACACATGACCGGCTTACCAACTACCGGTTTCTCAACGGGAGACTCACTGTTAGGTGCGGTACTTGCTGGGACTAGCCTCATTTGCACCTTCCCAGGAGTCTCCATCTCAATTTCTTCATCCACCGGTTCTTCCTCTTCTAAATCAACCGGTGGAACCACCTTCTCACTCTCCTCAAATTCCACCAACACAGGTGGTATGAATACTTCTCCTCTACCTCCTCCAGAACGGGTAGTGACCACCTTAACGTGGGCGTTTGGGTTGGTTTGGGGCTGACCCGGGAACTGGCCTTGAGGCTGTTCATCCAACCGTTTGGCGATGTCACCAACCGTTCGCTGTAAATCCAAGAACGCAGACTGCTGGTTCTTGAGGAGAACATCATGCTCATGTAGGATCTTCTGTGTAGTGGCATCTTTAGCCACTAACTGAGTCAACAATTCCTCTATCCTACCCAAACCACCACCAGCACCTGAAGTGCTACCCTGATTACTACCACTAGGAGCTGGATTATGTCCCTGATTTTGACCAGAATGAAAACCAGGGGGATTACCTGAAGATCTATAAGTTTGGTTCTGAGAATTTCCCCAACCGGGGTTATAAGACTGCCCAAACCTACTCTGTCCTCCTAAGTAGTTAGCCTGCTCCTGACTCACCAAACACTCAGAAGTGGCATGACCACCTCTACAGATCTCACATCTGTCCACTCTCATCTTCAGCTCCTTGACATCCCTAGCTAAAGACTCAAGAGCAGTAGCAATACTAGTGTCCACATTAACGTGGTGAACTCCTCTTGTGGAAGAGGAGGAACTAGCAATAGGAGTGGAATTCCTATTTGAAGACCGCTGCTCATACTCGGCCTGAGCAAAACTTTCAAACATATCAGTGCATTCTGCAACATCCCTTTTTCCCATAAGATGACCACCCGCAGAAGTGTCGAAACTAGCCCGAGTCTCATAAGTGAGACCATTGTAGAATTTCTCTACAAGAGCCCAATCAGAGAGACCGTGCTGGGAGCATCTGCTAAAAAGGTTTTGGAACCTCTCCCAAGCAAGATAGTAGGGTTCATCAGGGGCCATTCGGAACGAATGGATCTCATCTCTCAGGCGGGCGGCCTTAGCAGGTGGGAAATACTTTTTAAGAAAAGCATCCCGAAGGCTAACCCAAGTAGTGAAAGTGCCCGGAGGATGAGAGTCGAGCCAAGTGGCTGCTCGCCCCGCAAGTGAAAAAGGAAAAAGCTGTAGAAAGATCGCATCATTAGTGGCACCCTGAAGATTGAAGGTACCACAGATACGAGTGAGCCTAGCAAGGTGTGCGGGAGCATCTTCATCATCACGACCATTAAACTGAGAATTATTAATCGCAGTCATGATATATGAAGGAATCTGCCATGAATTTTCATTCGGGATCGGTGGCAGTAAAATGGGGTTATTAAGCCCCGTGAAACCCGCAGTGGCCTGCTGATGAACAGTGCGACGCTCAGCCATGGGTGGAACAAAATGAAAACGTGGACTAGAGTGCTTAGAAGGACTAGAAGAAGAAGAAGATGGTGTGTGCTCAGAAGAGTCAGCAGAAATAGGAGTGGAAGCACTTACCTCGCTCGTAGAACCTTCAGAGAAGTCCCGCGAATCGCTCCTTGAAGGCAATGAAATCTCAGGTGGCGGTCCGTGTGAGCGTAGGTGTGGCATACACTACCAAACCTGCAATCAAATAAAAGCAAATCAAAAAGAAATAAAAAAAAATAAAATAAAATAAAATTGAAAACAAAATAAACACAAATATGCACAGATAAAAACAAGAACTAGTAAGCACAATCGACTAAGAAGTCCCCGGCAACGGCGCCAAAAACTTGATGTCGACGGAGCTTAGCTAATAAACTAACTAAAAACCGACTCTAAAATAGACACAAAGTAATAAATCTAGACTCTTTTAAACCTAAGCTACCGACAGGCAAGTGTACCTATCGTATGTAGCAGAGCAAAGCAAGTCCGGATATCGAACCCACAGACTTCTACAGACTGTACTAACTAGACTCTAGGACTTATCTATACAAAATTTGTACTTAAATAAAATAATATTAAGGAAGGGGGGTTTTCTAACAAAACTAAGATTAACTTAAATTAAGACTAAAAAGAAGACACAAAAATGACCGAAGATAGAAACGAAGATCAGACGAAGACAAAACACTACCTAGGCATGAATCCTACACATGCTCAACAAAGAATCTATCGGTTAATGGAAACTATGTGATACCGGGATCTTAAAATACTAAACTCAAAGGAAACCTAGAGCACCCTCGACCCTTCTCAAGGATTGTCAACTAAGAGTCCTAAAAGCCGTTAAACCACCGGTTAAATGGATTTCCCTCACAGGACATCCAATTATACTCAAAATGTATCCGCTAGACAATCTACCTCACGGCACGATAATCTCAAAACACCTAAGAAGTAACTGTTGAACAATCTACCTCACAGCGCGAAAGTCACAGTTTTCTTAAATGCTAGGGATAACTTGGGTTTTCCTATTGGATTCAGTAAACCAAGATATAAGATGAACTAGAAAGATCTTCTCACAAAGCTTCTAAACTAGCAAATCTAACACCTTAGACAAACCGACAATCTCTCACCTCACGGCTATCAAGATTGGTTGCACATCTAATATATCTATATCAAGATAATAACTCCTATGGTAAACTCGTACGCAGTAAACCATCCAATAATCAAAAACACACAGTAATTGATCTAGCATGCACCTATTACATGAAAGACATTCACCAAGGCACACGAGGACTAAATCATCAATCCATAAACAATCATAGACACACATAAAACATCCAATAATCCAAACCAAGTTTGTTACATCATGAGTTTATCACATAACCATAATCCAAAACCAATAAAAACCAATGTTAAACATGTGCAATCATCAAAACCCAGGTAGTTCTAAAAGATTAGCCAAGAAACATCATACGAATACAACCCATAATCTGCTTCAAGTGAATGAGAAACATAGAAGTCAAAGAAAACAAAGAAATAAGGAAAACCGAATGAAGAACACCCGATATCTTCAATCCCAAGCCTTCAATCTTCAATCCAATGCTTTCCCAACCTTCTAAACCTCTTAGAATAGCCTTTCTTCGAGCTCCTAATCGCCTCCAGCCGTTCAAAAACGTATATCCCCCTAGGGTTTTCGACTTTTTGGCTTAAAACTGATTTTCTGCGATTTTAAGTCTGTGGCGTAGCGCGACAGATACCTCTAAATCCGTCGCGTAGCGCGAGAGATGTCAGAGGGTATTTTTGTCTTTTCCACCCCTAGCGTAGCGCGACAGGGTTTGCTGTGGTTGTCGCGTAGCGCGAGAGAATCCAGAATCCAGTTTTCTACTTTTCTTGTTCTTGTATCTGTTCTCGTTCAACCGGACACTCGTTTTCTTGATCTTTTGTACCAAATTAACATGTTTATGACCTGCAAGCAACAATTTATGGAAATGTGAAGAACCAGCATCAATCGACTCTAAAAACTAATAAACTGTACAGAAACTCAATAAAAACAAATAGAAAAACAGATGTGTTTTACAACACATCACACGTAGAGCACTATACGTGGCATACAACATCCCATCATTAGGCAGAGGTGTCAGTACTGTTTGTACGATGTTTTGTACGTGGCGTATAGTATTCTACGTGTCGTACAACACCCAATCATTGCCTAGAACGTCAGCCTAGAATTTTATTGTACGTGGCGTAGGGATCTCTACGCCACGTATAGATACCTGTATGTGGCGTAGGGATCTATACGACACGTACAAATGGTGTGAAAATAAAGAATTGGGTGTGAGATTAACACAACCCTTTTAAAAACATTAGAAAAGTAGGTATAGGAACTTTCAATGATTAGTTTGTCAAGGAACAAACAGCAGCTAGCTTACCTCTTCAACATCTGGCTGTTTAAATATAAACAAAGCAAAGCTAGCGTTTTAGGTTTCTATTATAATTAAGAAAAGGTCATTAAAATAAATATTTCATCAAGTTAAATAGTATATTTATATGTACTGAACCACTAATTTATCATTAGGCTTAGCAACAAAGCCGGCAGGAATGAAGCTTAATAGGGACCGGGGAGGGGGTACCACCTCCCCTGTTTTTCCATCCGTAGTAGTGTTATTTTTTTGATCGAAAGGCTAACTTTTGTTTTAAATATTGGGTTCGCCTCCACTATTTAAAAGATTAATGTGTATTGTGTTTCCAGAAATTTCCACCCCCTCTCCCCCCCAATTTCAAAATGATCAAGCTCCATCACCGAAAACCCATCATGATCATCATCTCTAGAATCAATTTGTAACCTTAAGAATCAAATAGACATTGTAATAATGTTGAAAACCATTAAAGATTGATACTAGTTTAAATATATATGATTTAGATTTATTTCAAGAACTTAAGATTCTAAAACATATTAAATTTTTAAACTGTGACACAATTATTATCATACTCAGTTGTATTAAAAATTTTATATACTTAGGAATTTTTTTACAACCTCTTGATGATTTTCGTAAGAAGTCACCTTTAAATCTATGAGAGGCTATAACTATTTGAGTGTTTCACTAATATAATATATATGAATCAGTCGATCAAATTCTTGATCATTAAGTTTTAAATATAATCTGAATATTAGTGTTTAATAAATCAAACAATTATTATAATTCTAACTATTTATGAAACAATTAATTTTCATAGAAAGAAGTTTTTCTAATTAAAATTGTCAAAAATTATTTAAGATTTAAGATGTTATAAAAAGATCAAACGGGTTAGTTTTTATGTCAATTGAAAAATTTTCTTAAATAAAATTGATTTTGAAGTATTTATTAAAGAAGTTGCATTATAAGACACCCGTACAAAGTGAAGAGTTTACTAATATGACTTTTGAAAATAGGACTTAAATATTTAATTTTTCCTCAAAATAGTTTAGCACCTCGGATAATGCTCAACCTACTTATATTATTATATATACTATACAGATGGATAGATTTTGGTGGTAGAAATCGTGTTTTACTACAAAATTATTATTTTTTCACAACATAAATATATTAATTTTTAAATCTGTACATGTTTCAACTTAATTCTTTATACACAATAGATGTTTCTTAATAATTTACTTTTGCTACAAACAATCTTAGCTTAATTTATAAATTGCTTACCCAAAGTCAATAAGCTTATTAAACACAAGACTTTTTATCAATTATATTGCTAACTCACAATCAACAAGGTCATATCAAATGCAAAACTTTATTAGTATCAATCAATCACATAATAATTATTTTGTAATATCTTTACGTGCTATTAATTGTCACACCCCCACCTCTCGTCACCTGAGACGGTGTCATTCGTCACTCTAGGAAGGTTGCGGAAGCATGGTGGTGATGTCTTAGAGATGAAGGGTGACTTACTTGAACCGATATCACAGCACACAGATTAACTTAAAATAAATACATTCCAAGGTTTTCGTGGTCACAACCAACATTACAATATATAACAAAGTTTATTACACGACAACTTATTTAATAACAAATTTATGAAGTGCATTCTCACCCGGTGGTCACTATTTCCCTGCTAAAAGGTTTAGATTTAAAACGTCAGCTCAAAGCTGGTGAGATCGTAAAGTTCATGTTCAACAATATGATATGCTATGTAAGTTCTCAAAATGTTTAGTTCAAGATAACCATGGGACCCATATCTAGTTCCTTTCGGAGGTGATTCTACAATCTTCGAAGACATTACCTACTGGTAATATCTTATGCCTCATTGTCTTAATGCCTATCACAACATTAAGAAGTTATAGCAAAACAGATAACAAACATTCACAACAAGTGGAGTTGCATACTCCTAGCAAATGGGTTGTCAGCCGATAGTACTATCATTGTTCCCTGTTCGGCCCCACACGGGTTCACTAGATACAGTTCAGGAATGAGGACTTTTAAGTTTCATGATAGAGTTCTGGTTTACAAACACAATCCCATGAAATTCACAAGTTCTCAACAGATCACATGAAATCATATAGATAACAGTGACACATATCATATGTTCAAGAAAAGTTTCACAGTGCTACCCCGATGTTTACAAAAGATTAAAAAAGAAAAGAGGTTGTACGAAACTCACCTGATAACTTAGAAGTAGCATAAAGTCACACAACTGCTAATAATAGAGTGATTCTGCATTTATTTATGTTTGATGAGTTATTTATGTTTTAACTTATAGATTAGATCTTTCTGAACGTTCAATGTCAGAGACATTGCCTTGAAAGTCATCAAAGCAATATTAGGTTTTTAATTATTTATTTTAGTATCGTATCATACAATGTATGATAATGTAGGAACCTATACTGATTCAGGTTCCTAATACAAGGTTGATGACACACTTGATTAATCAGAATAATCTCGAATTAACCAAATAGTTAATGTTGTTGATTATAATGCTAAAACAGTTTCCAGACAGATTAATGGCTTAGAATTGATAAATCCTTGTTATTGATTACCCAAATATCATTAAATATCACAATGTAGCATTAGAATGGGTTTAATAACTATGTTTAACATAATAATCTGACTGTTATCATAAACATCAAATAATCGTTCTAATAAGTATGTTAATAATTGTGATTAGTTTGAAACACTTAGATTTAACCTTTGCATTTGAAAAATTAATCAAACTAATCACCTACATTGTTACAATCAAATGGTTTAAACCATTATAATCATAGTTGTGATTTCATGAAAACCGGGCATTACAACGGATCAAAACAAGGATTTAACCGTTAAAACATCGTGTTCTTCGTTTATAATCAATCATAGCCATCATCTAGAAAATAATCAACACCCCTAACTATCTCATTACGTTCAAAAACAAGATCTAATCAATAAAAATCAAGTTAGAAGGTTAAAACGAACCGTTACCTGATCTGACGAAGTTCTGCGGTTAAAACAACGATCGGGACTTAAAAACACGATCCTTGGTGAGTTTGGTGGTTTATAGGCCTTCAAAATGGAGGTTTAAGGTGTTTAGAAGATAGGTTTTTCGTTTGGTGAGCAAGAAAAGTCGAGAAGAAAGAAATATGAAGTTTCCCATGCGTTTTGATCAGTTTTAAAATATTTTTCCGACTTAACCAGCCAGGCGTACTGCCCCAGGTCGAAGTCTGGCCTGGGGCGTACCACCCCAGAGTATTTTTGTCCAATTTTTGATTTTTAACTTCGTTTCGCGATTCCGAACAATCCGTAACTCCGTTTCGCGCACGGTTTTTGCCCACGTTCATCATTTCTTGCATACTATCAACCTCTAATAACCAAAATTGCTAAATCATCGTGGATTTCAAGCATGACCAAATGTGCTCACGTCATTAATGCCGAAATTTTCGTACGCAGTTGTCACAGTCTCCTCCTGTTTGAAAATTTTCGTCCCGAAATTTAGTGAAGACTTCCTTGATGACAATCGTTTATGAGAATAAATGTTGGTACTTTGCTTTCATTCGATCTTCACTTTCCCACGTATATTCAGGTCCACGTTGTGAGTTCCATCGCACTTTAACGATTGGTATGCGACTACGCTTCAATACTTTCACTTCTCGATCCATCACCTCTACTGGTTCTTCATTGAACTGAAGTTTCTTATCAATTTGAATCTCTTCGAGAGGTACAATCAATGATTCTTCAGCTAGACACTTTTTTAGATTTGATACATGAAAGACGTCATGAATGTTACCGACTTCAGGAGGTAATTCAAGTCTGTAGGCTACTGATCCTATTCGTTCAAGAATTTTGAATGGTCCTACAAATCTTGGTGAAAGCTTACCACGTTTCCCAAATCTGAAAATGCCCTTCCAAGGTGAAACTTTCAACATTACTCGATCACCTATTTGGAATTCTAGAGGTCTACGACAGTTATCCGCATAACTCTTTTGACGATCGCGAGCAGCTTTAATTCGTTCTTGAATGAGTGGGATCTTATCAGTTGTTTCTTGAATGAATTCTGGGCCTATGATCTGACTTTCACCTACCTCTGATCAACAGATAGGTGATCTACACTTGCGTCCATAAAGTGCTTCGAATGGAGTCATTGAATACTGGTATGGTAGTTGTTATTGTATGAGAATTCAACAAGTGGAAGATGAATATCCCAACTACCTCCAAAATCAATCACATAGCTTCTGAGCATGTCTTCAAGAGTTTGATTCGTTCGTTCAGTCTGCCCGTCCGTTTGTGGATGATAAGCTGTGCTCATATTGATTTGTGTGCCCAGAGCATTCTGAAGAGTTTGCCAAAATCGTGACATAAATCGACTATCTCTGTCAGAATGATAGAGATTGGTACTCAATGTCGAGATACAATCTCATTAACATATACTTTAGCGAGTCGATCCATAGAGTAATCTTCTCGGATGGGTAAGAAATGCGCAGATTTATTAAGGCGATCCACAATAACCCATATAGAGTCATGATTACGTGATGTTCTGGGTAACTTAGTGATGAAATCCATAGAGATCTGAATCCATTTCCACATGGGAATCTCAGGTTGTTGCAATAACCCAGAAGGTCGTTGATGTTCAGCCTTCACTTTAAGATATGTTAAACATCGATCCACGTATTCTGCTATGTGTTTCTTCATTTCAGGCCACCTGCAGTAAAAATTTGTAAGATCTTTATACATTTTATCAGCACCTGGATGAATAGAATACCTGGATTTGTGCGCTTCATCCAAGATAATTGTTCTAGAGTTACCGAATAAAGGAGCCCAAATTCGGCTTTTGAAATATAACACTCCGTCAGCTTTCGTTTCAAGTAGTTTATCTAATCCTCTTAGTTCCTCAGCAGGGTAGTTCGTTGCTTGTAAAGCTTGTTTCTGAGCTTCTTTAATCTGAGGAATTAGACTAGTTTGAAGTGTCAAACCTAACGCTTTTACACGTAAAGGTTTGACTCGTTCCTTGCGACTCAGGGCATCGACTACGACATTCGCTTTACCTGGGTGATAACAAATTTCACAATCATAGTCGTTTAAAAGTTCTACCCATCGCCTGTGTCGCATGTTCAACATTTTCTGATCTAGAATATGTTGAAGACTTTTGTGATCAGTGTATTCCATATAGATAGTGTCTCCAAATCTTGAGTGCAAACACCACTGCACCAAGTTCTAGATCATGAGTGGTATAGTTCTTCTGATGTACTTTTAGTTGTCGAGACGCATAAGCAATTACCTTGTCCTTCAACATTAAGACACACCCAAGACCTTGACAAGAAGCATTACAGTATACTGTGAAATTATCAGTACCTTCCGGTAATGCCAAGATAGGTGCATTGCAGAGTTTGTGTTTCAACAGTTGGAATGCCTCCTCCTGTTGGGAATCCCATATAAACGGTTGATTTTTCTGTGTCAATGTGGTCAGTGGCAAGGCTATTTTTGAAAAGTTCTTGATGAAACGACGATAATAACCTGCCAGTCCTAAAAATTGACGTATTTCAGTTGGGGTTCGTGGTGTCTCCCATTGTTTCACAGCTTCAATCTTACTGGGATCCACTTGAATACCGTTCTCATTCACTACGTGCCCGAGAAATTGAACTTCTTGTAACTAGAACTCACATTTGGAAAATTTGGCATATAATTTCTCACGTGCCAAAAGTTCTAGGATTAATTTCAAGTGTTGAGCATGTTCTTGGTGGTTTCGAGAATAAATAAGAATATCATCAATAAACACAATCACAAATTTATCCAAATAAGGTCTACATACTCGATTCATTATATCCATGAAAACTTCAGGTGCATTTGTTAATCCAAACGGCATTACTAAAAATTCGTAATGTCCGTATAGAGTTCTGAAAGCAGTTTTAGGAACATCATCATCATGAATTCGTAACTGATGATATCCAGATCTTAAATCGATTTTTGAGAAATAAGTAGCGCCTTGGAGTTGATCAAATAAATCATCTATACGGGGTAATGGATAACGGTTTTTGATTGTCAGTTTATTGAGTTCTCTGTAGTCAATACACATCCTGAATGAACCATCCTCTTTTTTCACAAAAAGAATTGGTGCTCCCCAGGGTGAGAAACTAGGTCTAATAAAACCTTTGTCTAATAGTTCTTGTAGTTGACCTGATAGTTCTTGTATTTCTCAGGGTGCTAAACTATAAGGAGCTTTAGCTACAGGTGTTGCACCTGGAATCAAGTCAATACGAAATTCGACTTGTCTCACTGGGGTAATCCTGATATATCCTCAGGAAAAACTTCAGGAAAATCCTTGACTACTGGAATATCTTCGATACGTTTTTGTAAAGAATTGTTCTCGATTACGTGTGCTAGAAAGGCCTGACAACCTTTTCGTAAGAATTTCTGAGTTTGCATACAAGAAATGATACCAAGTTTCCTACCGGCTCGTTCTCCCTGAACTATCAGTGTATTACATTTAGGTAATGGAATACGGATCACCTTGTTTTGACATATAACTTCAGCTTGGTTATCAGAAAGCCAGTCCATACCGACAACAACATCAAAGCTCCCAAGCTCAATAGGAAGTAAATTGATATTGAAAAGATGATCATTCAAATTCAAGGAACACCCTTGAATGACACTGTTAGTTTTGATTAACTTGCCATTAGCAAGTTTAATGACATAAGGAGTTTCTTGATCTACCGTAGGCAATGAAAGTAACGATGCAAATTCAGGAGAGATAAAACTCTTATCTGCCCCTGTATCAAATAGAACTGACGCGTAAAGATTATTAAGAAGAAACGTACCAGTGACAATATTCGCATCATGCCTTGCCTCGTTTGCACCAATCTGAAAAGCTCTCCCCCTAGCTTCATTTCCCGGATTGGTGTTGTTATTATTCGGACATTTTCTAATGAAATGGTCAGGACTTCCACACTTGAAGCATGACCGGTTGGTTTGAGTGGTTTGTCGTGGTGCTTGGTTTGGTTGACGAGGAGGAAAGTTACAGTATCTGGTATAGTGTCCAACTCGATTACAGTTTGTACATTCAGGACATGGTCCTGTGTGATGATAAGGACACTTACTGCATTTGGGCGCCTGCCCAATATAAGCCTTCCTCTCAGGATCACCTGCACCATAGTTTTTCACATTTGGTTTGCTCTGGCTAGTCTTAGCTGGAGCTTTGGTTTTAGTTTTTCCAAACCACTTTCGTTTGGTACCTTTAGAAACATTGGAGGTACCAACATCACTACGGCCTACCACCGTTTGAGTTTTCGTGGACAGAGTACCACTCCTTACCGCCTCATCAGTAAGCTTGGTGGTCAACAAAATTGTACGTTTGAGAGTTGTAGGTTCAGCTGCAGTCAACAAAAAGCTTGGTGGACAGAGTACCACTCCTTTTTGTGGACAGAGTACCACTTCTTTAGCCATTGGATCAGTCCACCAGCTCCTTCAACGCCACTAAAGCTTGGTGGTTTACGTCCTAAAAATGATTTGTAGGAACAGTCTGAAGTAGTGCCGGTGTTTCCACTAGTTTCCCCCGCAGTACGCACGGTGTTGTTACCGTGGCCTTGAATTCTATTGACCATCTCCGGGATAATATCCTTTAGCTGGTTAGTAGTAGCATGATCCAGAACTATAGTTGCCAATGCAATAGTAGCAGGATCCAGAACTATAGTTGCACTCGGGTTCGGAGGAGGGTCTAGTGGAGGAGGAGGTGGCGGCGGTGAATCTGGTGGTGATGGTGTCGATGAGTGAGGTGCAGAAGTATGTGGTGTAGGTACCGGGGTCGGTTGTCTTCGGGGCGACATTCTGATCATAACCAAAAGGATATTGGTTAGTGCAGTGATCGAATGCAGAAGACACAATGCAATCCTAAATCTTAAGTTATCTACATGAGGGTCCCTAAATTATAGTCTAGGCCAAACTGTTTAAGTAAATGACCTATTATTCTCTATAACCTTGAGCTCTGATACCAATCTGTCACACCCCGAGCCGGCGGGGTTGGATCGAAATCCCCATCGGGCGGAAGGTTCTCAGGGCGCGATATCGTGAGTGATAATCGTGATGATCAGATTGTTTACATAGCATCAATGTTAAGAATAACTAAAGCATAATAGTATTAAACTAGGATTTACAAAATTAAAGTACAATATCAATGTATAGTAATTTAACTAAGTAAACCTATCAAAAGAATCAAATGTATCTATTTTGTATCTGTACAAGATATCAAAAGTGATTTGCTTCTGTAACAAAATATGTACTTTCCAAAAGTCTACTAGGTCCTCTATCTGAGCATCCTAGTATGCAGTCCTGAAATATGGGCCTATTCCTGTGCATCACCTGAGAAAGCATGTAAGAAAACAAAGTCAACACAATGGTTGGTGAGTTCATATAGTTTTAGTATTTGAAAAATAGTTTTGCAAACCTTCTCGATAAAACCTTAACCTTATTAACAACACCTGTATCATCCAACTCGGTATGCTTATATATAGGGCATACCCCTGAGTCGAGCCTACAACCTGCCCAGATGCCGTCCCACCACATACTAACTCACATAGGACATTGTTGTTAATGATAATTAAGCACTTTACCTACCATTCAATTCCAACATAAATTCAAGCATCCTGTTTATAAGTTTATGATATCAACCCAATAGTGTTCACGAATCCCCTAGGTAGCAACCTTAATATCATTAACACCACCTGTATCATCCAATTCGGTATGCTTATATATAGGGCATACCCCTGAGTCGAGCCTACAACCCGCCCAGACGCCGTCCCACCACATACTAGGTCGCATAGGACATTGCTGTTAATGATAATTAAACGTCTTGCCTACTATCAAATCCCATCATAACTTAAGTGTTTTGATCGTAAGTTTCCACACGCACAAAGTAGTATCTGAATATCAAGTTTGAGAGGCACCATTATGGACAGCTGAACACCCTAAGGAGTTCAGCATCCATCCATAACAGTCCTAAGTATAACTCGTGACGTGTTATGATAGAGAAACCCTCAAGCTGACACAAAGTCAGCTAGAAGAACCCAAATCATTCTAGTCACTTGTCATAACCATGGATGAATCAAAAAGAACACTGAATGACTAGTAGGGCTTGACCACTGTCAAGACGCGGCGGCCAATCATTCTGTCTTACATGATTCTGACAACGAAGAGCACTGATGACTAGTAGGGCTTGACCAATGTCAAGACGCGGCGGCCAACAGTCGGTCTTACGATGTCCGACAACGAAGAACACTGATGACTAGTAGGGCTTGACCAATGTCAAGACGCGGCGGCCAACAGTCTGTCTTACGATGTCCTAAAGCCTAAGCATACATGTTTAAAGCATTCACATAGTTTTACTGATGACTGGTAGGAGTTGACACCTAGGTCAACAGCGGCGGTCAATCAATCTGTTGTCTGAGCATTCCAAGTATATCAAGTATTCATGTGTTTCAAGCATTCCAAGTATATCAAGCATTCACGTGTTTCAAACATTCCAAGCATAACGAACATTCAAGTGTTTTAAGTATTTCACGCGTATTATAGCCTTTTAAGCGAGTATGTCTTTCTAAGCATATAATTTTTCAAGTTTAAGTTTAAACAAACAAGTGTAAGTGTAAAACGAATTAACATCTAGATTAAGATTGTAAGATATTAGCTTTTAAATTAATTGTATAAAGAATTAGTATTTAGAATATGTACGTATAGTATTAGTTTTCGGAATTAGTGTATCAAATGTTAGCATTTAGCTTAAGTGTTTCAAAGCATTAGCATCGAACATGTAGTCTAAGCGTAGAGTTTCGTAGCATAATCATCAAGCGTATAGTTTAAGCACATAGCTTATAGTTTAAGCATTTAGCCTAAAGTTTAAGAGTAAAGTTTATAGCAGAATCATCGAGTGTATAGTTTAAGTATCAAGTTTATGTCATAAGCATCAAGCATAAAGTATAAGCATCATGAATAAGTATAAAAGCATTTATTTAAAACATTTCAATATTTGTTTAAAATGTATAACATGCTTCTCAGTCCCGAGGTAAAACAAATATGTTTGAAAATGGACAAATGAACTCACCTTGTTGTGGATGTGGTTGACTTATCTTAACTAGAATGCACGCGCTCTTTATAGTATTCGTTGTTGTTTTCACGTTCCTGTATAGATTTCATGTTGTTTGCAACTTACAAGTACAAGTTGTAATGATTCGTGTCCGTACATGTGTTAACCCTAAAGTAGGCTAACACTTGTGAGTCTCGGTCTTTATTCGGCCCGAATTCGCGTGAAAAGGATATTATTTATACTTATTCACTTAGTAAAGCTAATATCCTTTGTTTTCTTCCTCTCGTTGCCTTCTTTATGACTTTATTTTAATGTGTAGTGTGGACGCCATTTTGGTTAACAAGCACTCAGTTGGGTTTAAAGTTAATAAAACTTTGTGACTTGCTCCTATTTACCACCTTTGTAGTAATATGGAAATCTTTCTATGTATCTTATTCCTTGTCTAAAATTCTGGTGTGTTATGTGATCCGTTAGCCATGCGGACCGAAGTCTAATTGGGCCGAATAGTAAATTGAGTCGCATGGGTTATGTGAGTTGATTTAACACCATGGGCCGAAAGAATGGGCCAAAGTAATTTAATTGGGCTGAATATCAGATGAGCTTACCCAATCCATGTGTGACCCGAAGTAGGGGTTTTGGGCCAATTGCTTGGGCCGAAAAGGTTGTGTGTTTAAAACAGTCGTTGGACCTAATAGAGTGGACCCAAGGCATTAACATGGGCCGCATGGTTTCTTGAGTTAAATGAGATTGTGGGCCGATTGGTTACATGTGGGCCGTAGGGTAACATTGTCCAAACGAAAGACGGGCCTTGGGCCTAATGAGTTCTTGTGGCTCACTATCCCTATTGGGCCTGAGGGGAGTCTATACTTGAGCCAAATAATATCAAAATGGGCCGGCTGTCTTCTAGACCGAATAGATGGTTCAAATTTGAAATGTTTGGGCCGAAGCAAGGGAGTTGGGCCGGTTGAGTTTACTTGGGTCGCATGATTCATGAGTCAAATAATCAACAGGTTTCAAGCAGGTGGGGTTTAATCCAATCAAAGTGAGTCGAGGCTTCATTCCAGCGAACCTCATGAGGGTTCGGCCGAAGGTTCGGCCATGGAACCAAAGGCTTGATGGTCAAGGGTTCGTGAGTGAAACATGAAAGGTTCGGGCCTCATGAAAAGGGTTCTGCTAAAACTCTAGGGTTCGGGAAAGTGTAGGTTTGGCTGCATGCATGGGTTCGCCGGTGTGCATGGTTCGCTTGTGGAGGGTTCGTGGCACCCTTCGCAGTTCACATGTTTGCTTGGAACCCGGAGGTTCGGCTGGGACCAGAAGGTTCGGCGGCTGTGATGGTGCCGAGGGTTCGGCTGCTACCTGGCCAAATAGGTTCGGCCCTTAACTGAGCAAACCCTGGTTCGACCTGGTCATTTTCATCAAGTCTAAAACTGTTTCAGATTGGTTCTCTTGCTAGGGTTATGCGAAAACTAGTTCTCATATATGTAGAACATGCTTGTATAAGAGTTTGGACCGGTTGTGTGTGTGTGTCAATCCAAGCTAAAAAAACCCTAATATTTGTGAGTTTCAAAGCTTCATACCTCGAAATCAGCTGGGTAAAACTCCAGATCAGTTGTACTTCTGTGTAAAGAATGAGGAGAGCTTCGCGTGGACACCAAGAACACGTGATTCCGCCAAGGAACGAGTGAGTTATGGTGGTTTGAAGTCTTGAACTTCTAGAGAGAGAAAGTAACGGTTGAGAGAGTTCAGAGAGAAAGAGAGATGTGTGAAATGAAAGAAATGAGTTCTTTTGGGGTTTATATACCCCGAGGGTATTCGGGTTCGTTTCGGTTGCTCGGTTTTCGTCTCCGTTGCGTTTCCGGATCGTAATGCCCACGTTTTTGTAATTTAACTGAAAGAATTTATTTTAACTGTTTGGAAGTTGGTTATTTCTAGTAAGTAGTTTAATTATTATTTTCTTAAATTATTTCTCGCAATTTAATATTTTTATGCGTTTTGTTATTGCTTTCGCGGATTCTACGTGTTTTAATTAAAATAGTTTCCTTTTAATTTATTTCTGATGAGTTTCAAAATTGTAAAACAGGAAATATTATATTTCCTTAAATTTATTATCGTTCGAATCGTTTTCGTTTCGTCAGAACGCGTCACTTACGCGCGTTTTCATACAGAGCGCTAACTGTACGAACACGATCGTACGTTTCACTTTCTGCTTTTGTTTTCTACTGTTCAGTCATCATTTCAGATCGTTAAACTTTCATAGCTATTCGTACAGATCGTCACCTGTACGAATAATTTGTCGGTTTAGCATTCTGTAGCAACAACTGTTATAGTTTTGTTCTGTTTATCCTCTCATACGTTTATACATACTAGCATCAAACACCCTTATCTCCTATCAGAAAAATTCCCCTCAAGTATCTGTGTGTCAGTTCTGTGTTGTCTGATATGTTTATGATTGTTAAACCCTAAGGTTTTAAATCATATTTTAAACAATCGCATAATAGTTTAGTGTTAAGCCTCAAGTATAAATAGTATCAACATAGTTTCGCGTAATGTGTACCTGAGTTACTATGCACTTTACTGTGCAAATTACTGTTCTGGTAACTGTTCTGGCACAGATGTTACACTTATGCTCTGCCAAACACTGACTGATCTTGAGTTTTGTTTCCATTTCCTCGATCCACCTCAAAAGTCCAGCCGCTCCTTCTTTACCTGTGAAAGTAGGAGGGTTGCAAGAAGCAAAGTACTTGTAGGTACATCCTTACTGTGGTGGAACAGGAACAGTTGTTTTAGTTGTTGCACTGGTGGTATTAAGGGTTTCAACGTGGACACTATTAGCATTATGTTCAGTGTGTTCGTGGTCCCCACCAAAACCCGCAGTGATATGAGGTTGGTGCTGTATCAAGACACCACAAGCAGATAGCTGTTCTCGCACAATTCGTGCTATCATAGCTTCATTTGATTCAGATCCACTTGCGCCCGCAGGTGGAACAGTTCTTGTTTCCAGATTTCCAGGGGGAACCACATTTGTTTCCGGATTAATCTGTGGGTCCGGATTTCGTTCTACATTCTCAGGTGGGACTTGATTCAGTTCAGGGTTTGTAATGTTCTTGGTAGCTTTCTTAGCAGGTCGACCTCTTTTAGGAGCCATTATTCTGCTCACATGCAGACAAACTCAGGTCAGTTCAAGAACATAAAGATATAACCCGTTCGATCACATAAATTCAATCATATTCAATTACACTGAAAATTTATGTTGAAATGTGATTATAAGAAAATATAGTATAACTACATTGATATAGTTCAGACATGTTCTCAGTACACAAAGATCACACAAATGTTCGTAGTTATACTCAGTCCTGTTATTTCAAAAACATGTTATAGTATCACACAACATACAGCATTGTGACACTAATATAGATGTAAATATAACATTACTGGTTTTTCGATCTATCATAACATGAATTTTTGAGATATTAATATGCAGGACTTTAATAAGTGTCATACTGACCATAGATAGAATACCACACAAGGTATTTTACGTGAGTATACCACACAAGGTATTTTACGTTGTCATACAGTCATTAGATAAGTTCTCACACAAATGTTCTCACATAGTTCCTTGTCATTATCTAGTTGTTGATCATATGAGTTTGATATTAACTCACAAATCACACACAACACACAACACAGTTATATAGAAAGGAAAGAACCGTTTTATTGTTGCTACCATAGTTTTATACATTACAAAGTTTTGTTACAACCACAACTAGTTTATACAGACTGCCAGAACCAATACATTACAACTAAGTACCGGGGATCTATTCTACAACCAAAAGCATTCCCCAACATCCCATTCTCAACCTATTCGCATGCTGCTGAAGAATCTACAATGCTGATCCCAAAATCACCATCTGAACATACTCATCGTATGAAATACGATACAAGAAAATATCATGGCTACAGCAGCCATAATCATAGCCAAGACTATCATCCTGGTCTCGAAGCTAACCGTCCCAAACCAAACCAAAAACCCTCTCAGTCTCCCTACTCCTGCTCTCACTACCTCCACCTGCTGCCAAAATGCAGCAACAATCCTCTGTCTCCATGTCCTGCGGAGACGCTCCTCAACCGTGACCCTCCATGCCTAGGTCTCAGTGTCTAGTGCGTTCACCTGATCCAATAGGGTCAGATGAGATGTAAGAATCTCCAATACCGTGTTACGGGTATCATCAAGAGTGGCATTCTGCTGCTGTATCTCCTGTCTCATCCCCTGCAGATCATAGGAGACCTGCTGTAATTGTGCTCTAAGCTCGGCCTGGTGGGACGATTCCCCCACCTCATGCACAACCTGTGGCTCATCTCTCGGTGCTAATGAATGCCTAGGAGGAAGTCCGGTAGTCTTGCGGGCCTGCCCCCGCATCCTCCTCAAACCATCCCATTCAGGGACTCTATGTGGAGACGGACTATGTCGTCCATCAGCTGCTGGATTCTCAGCACGAGGCTGGGAATGTGCATGTGATACTGACTTTGCTGGTGGTGTGGTGGAGTAATAGGTGCTGGTGATGATGGTGTGTGGGGTACTGCAGGTGTGGCCTGATCCCGAACTGGAACTCGGGGTATCATCGAGAACAACATATGGGAATCGCTGATATATATATACCTTTCTCCTTGGTTAGCCATTGTTGTATACACAAAAGTTCAAGTGAGTACCATGATATAAGTATTGAATAATAATATTCAACGTACACATTACATGACATCTTTTCCTATCTTAAAACAACTATTCATCCTAGTAGTTATTAATGTTCTGCATGAATTAAATTAAACTAGAATGCACACGTTTTTCAAATTTCAGTTATGCTGGCACTCGTATATGGAATTTGTACCACCTGATTATCCTGGCTTAATTCAAAACAAGTTTTGTTCATTAGTTATGTTCGGTGCTCTCTGTGTCACTATTCGAGCCTATGGTTATAGTCTATGTCTCTAAGTCAACCTAATTCTCTATAACATGTGGCTCTGATACCACCCTGTCACATCCCCACCTCTCGTCACCTGAGATGGTGTCATTCGTCACTCTGAGAATGTTGCGGAAGCATAGTGGTGATGTCTTAGAGATGAAGGGTGACTTACTTGAACCGATATCACAGCACACAGATTAACTTAAAATAAATACATTCCAAGGTTTTCATGGTCACAACCAACATTACAATATATAACTAAGTTTATTACATGACAACTTATTTAATAAGAAATTTATGAAGTGCATCCTCACCCGGTGGTCACTATTTCCCTGCAAAAAGGTTTAGATTTAAAACGTTAGCTCAAAGCTAGTGAGATCGTAAAGTTCATGTTCAACAATATGATATGATATGTAAGTTCTCAAAATGTTCAGTTCAAGATAACCATAGGAGCCATATCTAGTTCCTTTCGGACGTGATTCTACGATCTTCGAAGACATTACCTATGGGTAATATCTTATGCCTCATTGTCTTAATGTCTATCACAACATTAAGAAGTTATAGTAAAACAGGTAATAAACATTCACAACAAGGGGAGTTGCATACTCCTAGCAAATGGGTTGTCAGCTGATAGTACTATCATTGTTCCCTGTTCGGCCCCACACGGGTTCACTAGATACAGTTCAGGAATGAGGACTTTTAAGTTTCCTGATAGAGTTCTGGTTTACAAACACAATCCCATGAAATTCACAAGTTGTCAACAGATCACATGAAATCATATAGATAACAGTGACACATATCATATGTTCAAGAAAAGTTTCACAGTGCTACCCCGATGTTTACAAAAGATTAAAAAAGAAAAGGGGTTGTACGAAACTCACCTGATAACTTAGAAGTAGCAGAAAGTCACACGACTGCTAATAATAGAGTGATTCTGCATTTATTTATGTTTGATGAGTTATTTATGTTTTAACTTATAGATTAGATCTTTCTGAACGTTAAATGTCAGAGATATTGCCTTGAAAGTCATCAAACCAATATTAGGTTTTTAATTATTTATTTTAGTATCGTATCACACAATGTATGATAATGTAGGAACCTATATTGATTCAGGTTCCTAATACAAGGTTGATGACACACTTGATTAATCAGAATAATCTCGAATTAACCAAATAGTTAATGTTGTTGATTATAATGCTAAAACAGTTTCCAGACAGATTAATGGCTTAGAATTGATAAATCCTTGTTATTAATTACCCAAATATCATGAAATATCACAATGTAGCATTAGAATGGGTTTAATAACTATGTTTAACATAATAATCTGACTGTTATCATAAACATCAGATAATCGTTCTAATAAGTATGTTAATAATTGTGATTAGTTTGAAAGACTTAGATTCAACCTTTGCATTTGAAAGATTAATCAAACTAATCACCTACATTGTTACAATCAAATGGTTTAAACCATTATAATCATAGTTGTGATTTCATGCAAACCGGGCATTACAACGGATCAAAACAAGGATTTAACCGTTAAAACATCGTGTTCTTCGTTTATAATCAATCCTAGCCATCATCTAGGCAATAATCAACAACCTTAACTATCTCATTACGTTCAAAAACAAGATCTAATCAATAAAAATCAAGCTAGAAGGTTAAAACAAACCGTTACCTGATCTGACGAAGTTCTGCGGTTAAAACAACGATCGGGACTTAAAAACACGATCCTTGGTGAGTTTGGTGGTTTATAGGCCTTCAAAATGGAGGTTTTAGGTGTTTAGAAGATAGGTTTTTCGTCTGGTGAGAAAGAAAAGTCAAGAAGAAAGAAATATGAAGTTTCCCATGCGTTTTGATCAGTTTTAAAAAAATTTTCCGACCTAACCAGCCAGGCGTACCGCCCCAGGTCGAAGTCTGGCCTGGGGCGTACCGCCCTAGAGTATTTTTGTCCAATTTTTGATTTTTAACTTCGTTTCGCGATTCCGGACAATCCGTAACTCCGTTTCGCGCATTGTTTTCGCACGCGTTCATCATTTCTTGCATACTATCAACCTCTAATAACCAAAATTGCTAAATCATCGTGGATTTCAAGCACGACCAAATGTACTCACGTCATTAATGCCGAAATTTTCGTACGCAATTGTCACATTAATAATTCATGCATTTGATGTCATCAATCACTGTTAACTATCTTGTGTTTTCATACAACAAATATGACTTTGCAACATTCTCATTTTTTTTGCAGCTCGACACAAGTTTCGTTCAATATTGAAGTGATCTATTTTTCACTCTAATTTGATTCAAAACCAAAACATGTCAAATATATATGGGGAAGTGATCCAATGCTAACCTTATGATCAACCAATAACCTAATAACCCCATCATATTTAATGATAAAATTTTAAGATTATGTTCTAAGGGTTAATATTTAATTATAATAAAATAATGTATTTGATTTGAAAGAAAAGAGAATAAGGGTATTAATGTAATTTGCTATATTATTAAAGTTTACCCCGCCTTTTTTATACATCCGTAACGTTTTATACTATAATATTTTTTTATGAAAATTGCACCATTTTACTCGTATTATTTTTCTCTTTAACTCCTTTATAGTCTTTACTAGGTTTTTTTATTTTTTTCGGATGTTCGTATTTACACCAATGTAACAAGTATAAAAATAACAAATAAAAAAATTAGTCAAGATTATAACGGAATTAAAGAGAAAAATAAAACGAGTAAAATGGTACAATTTTCATAAAAAAATATTATAGTATAAAAAAATTATAGATGTATAAAAAATGGGGAAAGTTAGTACATAAAACAAATTACCAATCTATCATCATCAGATTATAAAAGAAAATCGATGTGTTTTAAAATGAGTGGTTCATATTAAATCTAGAAAAGCCAAGTGGATGAGATTTGTTTAAGGGTGTTTTTGACATCTAGTGGGTGTACTTGATTCATTTTTTAAAAAAGTTTACCCCCCAATTTTTTAAACCTTCGTAACTTTTATATACATTATTATTTTTTTATAAAAATTTCACCATTAAATTTGTCACTTTTTTATTTTTAATTCAAATATAGTTTTGTCAATTTTTTTAAAATGTTCGTAATTTGCACTGACGCAACGACGTTTTGCACTGACGTAACGAGCTGAAATTTTTCAAAATCTTCGTAATTACACAGATGTAAGGAACTGGATTTTTTCAAAGTGTTTTTAATTTTATCAAATATTAATGAACTAATTTTTATAATAAAAAATAATTTGTAACGAGACGAAAAGATTTTACGTTGGTGTAATTACGAACGTTCGAAAAAATGACAAAATTACGAACGCTCAAAAATAATTTGTAAAACATTTTAAAGCTGGAAAGATTTTGAAAAAATGAGAGAAAATTATTGTATTTATTACTCGTTACGTCGAACGCTCGAAAAAATCCAAAAAAAATTTGGCATGACTATAATGGAATTAACAAGAAAAATATAACGAGTTTAATTGGGTAATTTTTATAAAAAAATAACCTAGTATAAAAAAATTATAAGTGTATAAAAATAAAGAGGGAAACTTTGATTTAAAAAAAGAAAATTTAATGGATTTCTAAGAGTGTGACACTTGTCGCTATCTTATTAAATCTGACTTTTTTATATTAATTGATATGAATGAAATACCCTTTTTAATATTAAAAGTTTGGTGACACGTGACAACATCTTATTAAATCTAGAAATTTAAATCCATTGGATTTGAGCAATTAAGTTAACACAATTATAGTGGGTTCTTATTTGAACCATATCATATATATATAGGGTATGTATAAATTGAAAACCACTTTTTATTGTGAAAACCCAGAAAACTCATGTAAAACATACGTAACAAACGTAAAAAAAATTTCGTCTGATATGACGCAGCGTTACGTATGTTTTAAAACGTAAAAGAATTTTAAAAAATATTTCTTTGGCGTTTTTTTTTGATTTTTTTATAAAAATGTGCCCAATAATGTTACAAACTTTTTAAAAATTTAAAAAAAAAATACTTTTGTTTTACATGAGTTTTTAAGGTTTTCACACTAAAATGAAGTTTTCATTTTATTAATTCACTATTAATATATATATATATATATATATATATATATATATATTTGATTTTCCGAAATATGTTTTCATATTTCTTAACTCTTAATAATTATTTTTATGCTAATACAACTTTTTTATGAATTTTCTAATATTCCATCAAGATGTCCTTTCTTATCTATAGAATCATTACTGGTTTCAATAATAAACTACAAGCTAAAGATTTATTTCCACTTTTATCATCGAGATGGCTTGTTCAACTATAAGGTTATGTGTAATAGGAGGTGACCTAGGTGTGATACCCTTTGGTTACGGCCACATCAAGCCTCTAATTAATTTTTAAGTTTGAAAAATTTATGAAAGTTTAATTTGTGTTCCAAGTTTACTGTAAATTAATTTAACCAATAAATTTATTAAATTATTATTTTGGTCTAGTTTTGATCAAAGTTCATAATTCTTGCTATTAAACCCTAGATTTTTGTCCAAATAATTGCCATAGTAATTTTAGTCAACAAATTAGGGGTGTTCATCGAATTGAATTTCGAATAACTCGAATATTTCGTATCGAATGATTTCGAATTTTGATTTTTTTAAGAGCATTCGAATTCGTTCTCCAATTCGAAATTCGATTCTATTCGAATTTGATTTGAATTCGAATTATTTTGATTTGAATTTAATTAAAAAAATTATACTTGCTATCTTTATATATTCAAAATATCAAATAAACAAAACATTAAACATCCAAATATCAAATAACCAACATCTGACTTGTAACCTTGTAGAGATAGCCTGGTGGTAAAAGTTTTGAGGTGTTAAACTTAAGGTCATGGGTTCTACTCATGGGGGTGACAATTTCTGCACAAGGCCACCGACCCGGGTGATTGCGCCGCGGTTTACCCGTTCCCCCCGTTAGTCGGGTATTGAGGAGGGCCCGGGGTTTACCACGCAAGTGGATTCCCGGTCATAAAAAAATCTAACTTGTAATATTAGAGATTATTTAAACTAATAAAATAATAAAAATTCAATATATAATGACAGTAATAACATACAAAAAAACATAAAGTGACAGGTAATCAAAATATTAGAAATTAACAACTAAAATTATCAATTTTTCAAGTTTGATGATTTATGCTTTTGTTGTGAATGTTTAGGTTTAGCTTATTTAAAAGTGTTAAAATTATGGACATTTGATAATTAAATTGACATTTGTGTAAGAGTCTTTTAGTTTTTATAAACTAAATCACCTAATTAAAAAACTTAATTTTTAAATATATATAGTAAGTACTTGTGTATATAAAATAAAAATATATAAAAAATTTAAATTTGAATTTCGAATTGAATCAAATTAAAAATAAATTCGATATTATACTACGAATCAAATCGAGTTCGAATATGAAAATTTGAATCGAATTTCGACTTGGTGTTTTTCAAATTGAAATCGAATCGAATTTCTATTTTTTCGAGTCATATTCGAAAACTGAACACCCCTGCATCAAGTTATGTTTATAAGCACGTTAGAATATATCATCACTCATTATCTTACAAGTTACAACTTATCACAATGATAAAATACTATTTTATTTGATTTTTATTGTAATTATTTTCATATTATTCATAAAATATATGATAAATAATTGATAATTTATGATGTTTTGATTAGGTTGTGTTATTCTTACACTCTCTTTTTTAAAAATACACCGTCTCAGTCCTTGGTCAAACATTCTCCCTAACAACCTGCGACAATGATTGGGATCAAGACGGTCCGTACTGGTCACTACGGCCCGTCTCATTCATCGTACAGACATTCCCTGTAACATAGGACAATGATTTGAAAGCAAGACGGCCCGTACTGGGCAGTACGGCCTATCTTGCTTTATCAATTTTGACAATGCTGACATGGAAGGACATTGATTTGACCCAGTACGGGCCGTATGAACCATCTTCAAATTTGTGTATAAGGTTGAATCGTTTCAAACGAATGCATAAGTTTCCGAATTCGAATATATTTCAAGATAATTCATATTTGTAACGATGTGGTTATGGGATAGAGTTTTTTCAACTATTCCGTGCCAGATTTGAACGAAGAGCCTCCTGTTGAGTATTCATACGGCACGATAGATCTGAATGCTGAACCTAACACTGATGTCGGTATTGACAGTCAAGCATCGTATGCGCAACACCACGATTATAGATTCGTGTATGATGATAGTAAACAAAGTAACCCGGAGGAGGCTTATGAAGAAAAGCTAGCGGATTCAAACATTAACCGGGAAAACAAAGAGGTAACTTAAATGAAACATAAATGTTGATGATTGTATATTATCGCTACCCATTTACGGTATTTATTATTGTTTTTATATGTCAGGAGTTTATGCCCGAATAAGCGCTAGTAGGGTGGGTGAAAAGTAGAGCACTAGACAATGGTTACAATGCAGTCAAAAGAAGAACGAAGAAATCAAATACAACATGCAGTGTAATCAAAGTCTGGCTCATGTGTGACCGTGGTGGCGAGCATAATAGTATCGCAATCCTTAGACGGTCAGGTAGCAAGAAAATCGGTTGTCTGTTTCAACTGACAGGGTTATACAACGAAATTCGTGAATCCTGGAAATTAATGGTGATAAACGACAATCACAATCACGAACCAGCTCAGAAACTAGAGGGTCATCCATATGTTAGAAGATTTACTCAGGAGTAAGAAGATATGGTTGGGAATCTGACCGAGCGACACATGGATCCTCGTAACTTTCTTTCAAGCATAAAGAAACATAACCCTGCAAATGTATCCATCTCTAGAGATGTATACAATTTACAGCAGAAAATAAAAAACAAGAAGAAATTCGGTGATACTCCGATGCAGGTCTTGGAAAACGTGCTTCACAGTCAGCGGTACGTTTACTATACCCGAGAGGATCCTGAAACAAACGTCGTGGAAGACATTTTCTTCTGTCATCCAAAATCGTATTGCTGGTGACGTGCATTTCCGCACGTACTATGATGGACGCGACGTACAAAACTTACCAATACAGGCTTCCATTTATACAAATTGTTGGCGTGACTTCCACACACTAGACGTTTAGTATTGCTCACGCGTTCGTAAGCAAAGAGCGTGAGGAAAACTACGTCTGGGTCTTGGAAATGGCTAAGAGTATGTTGAATAAATGTATGGAGCCACGTGTGATCATAAGAGATCGAGACCTTGCTGTTATGAGTGCCTGCCGTAAGGTGTTTCTAGAAGCTGCAAAGTATCTCTACAGATGGCACATAGACCAAGATATTGCCAAACACTGCAAGGCAAGCTTTACCGATGCAGACTGGAAGAAATTCAAAGGTCGATGGGCGACTTTGTGTAACTCTCCGACAACAGAGTTATACGACTACAACTACAACCGTCTGTACGAAAGACTTATCAAAGACAACAAAAAAAGTAAGCATCATATACCATCATTATTATCATCATATCATCATTGGTTTTTGTTTCATTTCAGGGGTTCTGGAGTATCTGACGCACACCTGGTTAAACAGTTATAGAGATATGTTTGTAACAGCATGGACCAATAGAACTCGCAACTTTGGTCAACGTACAACAAACCGGGTGGAAAGTCAGCACTCAAACCTAAAACGATACCTTAGATCAACAACAGCACACTTTCCTCACTTGTCGGTTTCGTAAATGAAATCGTGCAAGTACAGGAGGTAAAAATGAAACGCGATTTTGAAATGAGCTTGATTAAAACTATGGGTCATCATAAACTAGCAATACTTGATAACCTTCGAGGAAAGGTGTTCCATAAAGCTGTTGATTTGTTGGTAGAGGAAAAAGATAAAATAAGAGTTATGCGCGACAGAAATATGACGCGTGGCCACCAGCTTTGGACGAGTTGTGGGTTGCCGTGCGCTTGTAATATATCAAAATATTTAAACACAGGTTCGTAATATTAAATGTAAATCTTAGATGTTTCGCACGTAGTTACTGTTATATTAATTTTAATTATAAATTATGCAGACAAGAAGATACCGTTCTCAGATATAGATATTTTTTGGACAAAACTTAACACAGCTAACCCAACACTGTTAGAAGAAGAATAAATAGATGTTATAGGAAAAATGGGTTTGGTTACAGAAGAAATAAATTCCAAACCTCCTGAAATAAAAAAGAGTCTAATAAAGAAGGTCTTGTCGCAGGTATTTCCAAATAAAAGCGACGAAAAGACGCCTTCAGTTCAAAAAGATACACGTGGTCGTCCAACTTTAAAGGCACAGAAACAAAAAGAGCAAGACGTTGTTAAAGATAATTTAGCGTCCCAAGAAAGTACATTTGAACCTTCGAGGCATAGTTCGTTTACAGCTATGACCGAGAAAAGTCAGAAACCCGTATTTCGGCGCAGTCGTTCCACATCGGTATCAAAAGCAATGCCACCATCGGACTCGCTAAGTCAAAACGAATTCCATTTTCCACGTAACATGAATCCAGAAGGATTAAACAATGTTTATCGCTTCGGTCGTCACATCCTTCCTTTGCTTCAACCTTACGTGATAAACATACAAGATGTCGAGCTAGATGGTAACTGTGGTTTTCGTTCTGTAGCCATGGGTTTAGGATTCGATGAAAATCATTGGGCATTTATTCGACAACAACTCTTGCAAGAATTGGATTTCAATGCAGATCTGTACAGATATGTGTTTAACTCCTACGACCCAGGATCTTATGATGTACTACGCAACACAATAAATTGGCAACAGATTGCACCTGCTCCTGCTGAACATTGGATGTTTATGTCTCACACAGGTTTAGTAATTGCTCAAAGATTTGGCGTAATCGTTCACCATTTCAGCATTCGAGATCCTCAAACCATTTTTCCTTTGTGGACATCTGCTAATAGTTTGCCACGACATAACGTCGTATCAGTAGTTCATTTGCGTCCATTTTATTAATTTTACCTTAAAAGGATATTATCCAATGCCAACGGTAAATCCTATTTGGAAACGTTACCGAAATGATGCCGCATCCGACTGAGAATTCGTATACCATTACAGGCTGCAAGAATGTCAAAGATTTTTAGATGAAAATAAGTTGGTCGACTACATAGACGTATAAATGTAAAAACAACAAATTCTTTAATTAAATGTAATAAAAATGAATTTTTTGTGTATTTTAAAAAAAAATAAAGTTAGAACAGTACGGCCGTACTATTCTAGATTATATTCAAATTTTAGATTCATTTTTACTTTTTCACACACACACAAACTCCCAAACTCTCTCTTCTTGGTCTATACACCCGTTTTAGATCTTCAAACTTTCGACACCATGTATGTACTTTGCTTCGTAGATCATGAATATGTGTTTAGATTTGGATTTGGATCGAAATAGGACCTGTTTTGACCGATTTTTCGATTTCGAAATAAGAACAAGACGGGCCGTTTTGGCCAGTACGGCCCGTCTTCGTCCTTCAAATTTTAACCAACCAACAATCAAGACGGGCCATCTTGGACAGACGGTCTGGTTTTGTTTGAGACGTCCAATAGCAGTACGGGCCGTCCTGACCAGTACGGGTCTTGGACAGAAATTTTTTTTTAACGTTCGCTCGTTCTTCATTTTTCAGCTTATACTTATTTATCGAGATGGAGGCCGACCGGCCACACCACGAGGACGTCCCCCAGCAGGGGCCGCCCTTAGATCCCGAGACACTCGCCCTGTCGCAGCACCAGTGGCTACAGTTCCAGCCAGAGTCGGCGGCAGCGATGAGGTGCCGGAGCATATTGCGGATGAGCGTGGCGACGCCACGTTGTATCGACTGGGGGGTTCTAGCATATTCCGGGGAGGCAGTGCGTGCGAGAGCTATCCTCGACGAGGACACACCGTGGACTCGCCTGCTCGAGATCGCGGAGCTGCCCACCCACAGGCTGATCACTGTGGAGTTTCTATCCACATTTCGATATAGAGCTCACCAGGCAGCAGTTCGGGAGCAGGATGAGGAGGAGCTTCCTCCAGATATTGAGTTCTTCTTATGCGGACAATACTTCGAGATGTCGATCGAGCGGTTCGCCGTGCACTTAGGCATCTATTATGAGCCGGAGACCGTTCTTGACAACTTCACCCAGGGCTTGACGCAGGGTGAGGAGGGGGTTATGAGGGCCTGGTGGGCCCATATATCTGATACGCCGTTCACCGTTCACCGTCCACCGAGTACGGGCGACGATGAGCAGAGATCCTCTGATTCGTTACATCCATCGCTGCATCGTGACGACCATCTCAGGTTGCGGCCAGAGCCAAGAGTGGGTGACGACGACAGATGTGTTCTATCTTCATTCAATCATTGTTGGTAGGCCGTGCAACCTGGCACGGTGTTTTGTGCTATACTACGCCTCCTTCTACCACCGACAGGAGCGCGGTACATTGTGTGGTGGCGCCTTTGTCACCCACATCGCTCGCCGCAGAGGCATGGTTGACATGCTTGATGATCTACCGGCAATTGAGCCTTGTAAGCTCTATCGTCGGACGATCATAAGCATGAAACTTGCCGCCGACATCCCGGGTACTGGATTGCGGTTTATTGGATCAGACGGCCAACCTTTTCAGGCCGCCCAGGTCGTCATCGTGCAGCAGCAGCAGCCTCAGGACAATGGTTCGATGCCGCGGCCCGAGCCGACTCGGGAGGAGCTGGTTCTATCACCGGCGTGCTTGGAGTCGCCGCTGCAGCATCCACCGCGCGTTTACCATGCGGTGCGCCGGACCGAGCCACTCGAGGCGTTGTTGCACCAGATTGCCGCCCGGTGCGACGAGATGGCTCAGCAGATGGCATACGTCAAGCGGCGGCTCGATCGTTATGAGGATTTGATCCAGTGGACGGTCGCGTCAGAGCCTGCGCGACGGGACGAGTCACATGTTCCACCGTTTCTGGAGCCACGCGTCTATGCAGACGACGGATCGTCCGCTGGACCATCCGGATCGTGGTTAGTTTTGTATTTTTGTATTTTGTTTCCTTGTATATAAAACTTATGCTGTGTATATATGTATGTTTCTTTCTGCATTTGTATTGTTTCTGTTTGTGTTGTTTAATATTTGCGCGACAAACTTATATAGTTTAAATTATTTAAATTAACGTAAACAAGCTAATTATAAAATGAAATATTTAGTTAAAACGATTTCGTAAATAATCAATATCGTTAAAAATGATAACGTCACAACATTATGACGTTAAATTAACATAATAGCCGTATATCGTTCAAATAATTCACGTACTAAACGTATATCGTTAAAAATTATTTAAATACGTAAAATAAGTTTAAATAAAATCAATAACTTCAAGACGGCCCGTACCGGCCAGTACGGGCTGTATCAAATGACCCAAACTGCTTTGATAGCCACTGTAACCTCCGAGAATTTTCTCGTTCGAATTGAAAATCTTAATAGTATTAATTTTAAGTTGAATAAAAAATTTTCATTAGATAACTTTATTCATACATAAATACATACATAAATGTTACCACATAGTCAATAAACAAATCTCGTTGTTCATAAAATAAATCTTAATAACATTTATATAAAAATTATTATGGGTGTAAATATATTTATATTTATACATTGTAATATTAAATTAAAAAAAAGCCTCAAAATAATAACAATAACAATAGTAGTAGTAGTAGTAGTAGTAATAATAAGCTTTTTGTTAGTATTAACATAAAATAATAAAAATGAAAAAATTTAGTTAAGTTATAAAACATAATTTATAAATAATTAAATAAAGGTTTTATAAATTTTTGAGATAAAACAATGGAATTAAACTAGAGGGACTAAGAGAGTCATTTTATAAACTCAAGATATGAGAGGTAAAGGTTTAAGGCAAAATCTAAATTATAGAAGGGAGTGGGAGGACTGAAAATATAATATCCCCATAGTTTCTTATCTCCTCTGCCCGTTAAACCAAACCACCCGACCCAGCCCCATTTGCGACCCGCGTAATTATCCAGCACCATCCACTGATAATCTAGCTGTAATTGAATCAGTTTCGGCAAGGATTTGATTACGAGATCTTCTCTCAATCCTCAATTAAACCAATTAGTGGATAATAATTCGAAATCTTTAACCAAAAATACAAAGAAAAACGCGTTTATCAAAATCAAAGTAAACGGGTAGAAAAACTCAATCAAATCAACATATATTTCCATTTCAAGCATTTGAATCTTTCTGTTCAAACAAACAATACTCACAACATCGTTTGATCGGGAATCAAGACCCAATAGAGCCGCGACCAACCTCTAACTCGAACTCTCCCAAATCAATAGCAAATCAAGTAAGTTTTTACATCAATCAACTCGTAAATACACAAGGATCATTAGCCCTATGATCTAAGGATCTCAAAAACACCGAAACAATCGGATTTAATCGAAATCGTTTTAGGGTTCTTGAGTGTTCATAGGCGTCGGATGATAGATTATATATACATTTAAAACGAAAGTACTTCAGCGAACCACTCACCAGGCCTAGCGGTTAAACACTCGCCTGCTGGGTGGAGTGGTGTGGGTTCAAGACGCACAACCCATGCCTGAACCGGGTTTTTCTCTTTTTATCCATACTTCAGCCATGTTTTTGTATAACTCTTTTTCTAAAAATCCTAAAATGTAATTTCTAACATTCTGATTAAATTTTAAAAATAATTTGGAGGTAACAATTTATTTATTTCAACTATTAAAGGTTTATTTAATTAATTTTTTAACCATTTTAAATCTTATAAATAAAAAAAGAGACGTGTTCTTTATTTAAATAATTAAATATCATAAAGATTTTTCTGAATATTTAAATATATTTTAGGATAATTTTTATTTAAATATTTAATCATATTACTAATTAAATACTTAAAAATGGTGTTATCTTATTTAAATATTTATATCACATTAAATATTTGAATACTTCTAAATATTGGATATTCAAAATTTTATATTCAAAATCTTATTATCACATTTTTAAGTGAATATTTAAATATTGTAAATCTTATTTAAAAATATTTATCATATCTTTATATTTAACAATTATAGCTCTTTATGATTCCTGGATTTGTAGTCTAAAACAAATATTTATAAACCAAGCACATTATTGGATGGAAACTTGTTAAACAACAATGGATGGAAATTAGATATTTAAATTCAAAAAAAATATTTATTTATTTTAATAAATAAATATTCAAATGAAAACATTGTGTAACATTTCGATTATTTGTGTAATTTAAAGGTTATCAATGAGAAATTTCCTTTTATTATTTATTTATCTATCTATTTTATTATTATTATTATTATTATGAAATTTCAAATAATAATAATAACAACAATAATAAAGCTTAAAATATATATAAATAATAAATAACAATCTCAAGTCTTAAAGATTTATAAAGGAAAGTTTATATATATATATATATATATATATATATATATATATATATAATGACCATAATAAATTCGTGTTTTAAAAGGATATAAAATAAGATGTTATGAAATAACAAATGATAAATATATAGGTCAAAACATTTTTTATAAAAATGATGAGATTTTATAATTTTTCTCCTATTTTAAGAACTTGTAGGGGTTATTATTGTCAAAGCTGAAAAGTTAAAAATAAAGAAAACATAGAGAGACCAAACATGTCAACAGCTCATAGCTCCCTTCTTCCTTACCCATTTCTCTTATGGATATCCATAGACCCATTTCGACCCATTCAACCTACAACGCGAATTCGGGAATAGAATCAACAAATTCTTAAACTTTAGTCAACTCCAAACACAATGGGATCGATAACCGCTGCCAATTTAATGTTTAATAATCAGAATTTATACGAAATTCGTTCCTAAATAACCGTATTCGTGCGAATAGCATGAAATCTATATAAACGAGCATAAAACTTAAATTAAATCAACCCACTCGTTCATACTAAACCCACGAATCGATCTGTGCAATCGAAAAACTTTCAAAAGCTCCCTAGCTCGTGAAATAGAGCCTCAAAGATGCGTCTGAGACGTTTCTGAACCAGTGATCGAAATCCACCAAATCATAAACCAAGGTTAGTGTTTTATATATCCCTAGACTCGTTTGTAGATCCTTAATAAAAGCCCCATTGTTTCGTAGTCAATCGAGTTCGAAATCGCGTGAATCTGAGGGCTAAAGAAACTAGAGCTCGTAAGTTAATAAGGGAGAATTGGGGAAACCGAATAGGAACACATTAAGTATAATCAGAATGAAACTATAAACATAAATGAGGCTTATATCAACCGGTTAACATGTGTGTGTTTGATAGAAATGGTCGCAGGTTCGATACTCGGCTGGGCCGAATTTTAGGCTGTTTTGGCATTTTCTTTTATATCTTTTTATTTATTAACTGTTTTTAATTTTTGATTTCACCTAAATTTATTCACTTATTTGTTTCTTTGAAACATAAATAATAATAATTAATATTCAGTTTTATTTATTTACTTAATTTATTTATTTACTTATTTAATTAACTCTTTACAAAAGGGTATTAATTTTAAGATTTAGATAACAACTAGATTTTTATGAAAAACAAATAGTAATTTTAAATCACACATACTAAATTTATGTAATTAATTTAACATAGATTTTTTTTATAAACTTTTAAATAATATTTTAGTTAAGTAAAGATATACTTTTAATTTTTAAGGTTTACGAAATTACAAAGAAAATATTTTTTTACGACAATATTTTAAATAAATAACAATGTAAGTATTTTAACTAATATGTTATTAATTCATCTTAAATTGTTTATAAGTTGAATTATTTGGTTTAACATACAATTTTCTTTAAAGTAATAAGAAATCTATGCTATTATTTTATGATGAATTATTAGTAAAACTTATTTAATAAAAAAAAATCAAAAGAATCATATAAGTCTATACTTATATATATAAATTGTAAACATTTATACATGAAGTTATAATATCATTGTTATATTAGAAATTCCATATAAATCATAAGTTATATTAGTTTATACTTGAATTCGCAATATAGGTTGATTACTTTGTGTTGGATACTAGTCGACTACACATTTGGCATTAGTCGCAATTTAGCTCATCAATCATGGTGAGTCTTCATAGCCCCTCTTTTTACTTGTTTTAATATTTTAGGAGTGAAACATGTCAACTTATAAACTTTGGTTTAAACTTTATTACATGTGAACTTTGCTTTATGACATAAACTCTAATGAACTTAGCTTGAGCTTGCATTGATCATAACTTTAGTAAACTATGATAGATCTATTGGATTGACCATCCCACCCAGGCTGGGTTTGCCTTTGTGGTAACTCTGTGGTGATAGGTTACTACTTCGGCATTGTTAGGAATGCTAGCTTGGTCACAACTTAACTTTTGATCTGCGTATGGTTTACTTACATGTTTTATTTCATACGAGCTTATATTCGCATGTGACAACATATCATTCTCAAACTATTTTGGTGTGTGTGCTTAAAACCTGTGAACTCACCAACTTTTTAGTTGACCTTTGTTTTAAACATGTTTCATGTGGAGATGTAGCTTAAGTATTACTAAGAGATTTGATTTAGATTATTAGTTTTATTATTATGTTTAGACATTAAATGTTGAATTTAGTACTTCCTTTGATGATGTAATGACTTATGGATGGTTGAAGTTTAATGAATTATTAAGTTTGAATCTCTTTTAATTTTATCATGAACCTTGTGCTTTTGAACAATCTACACTTCGTGTACGCCCCGATGATTCCGCCGTTGTCGGGGTGTTATAGATTGGTATCAGAGCCTGGGTTATAGAGAATTAGGTTATAAAATGAATGACCTAGACTATAACTATAGAATGACTTAGTTGAACTATGTAGTTGCCATGAACTTTAAGTTGAACCTTATAGTTGTAAGGACTAGGCCATGAACTTTAAGTTTGAACTACATAATTGCCATGATAGGTCAAACTTGAGTATGTGACTACTTGTACTACTTGACTAGTTATTTGATAGGTCAATTATTTGAACCTAGTTTAGGATGCCTAACATGCACACACTAGACTTTAGGGTTCTGAACTTCTTGACCCCTTTCTTACGTCTTGCAAGAGGATCATCATTACGAAGATAGCTCTTAGACTTACAAGTCTAATTAAATCTTTGACTCCCGTCAATAGTCTTTAGGTTCACATTAATGAGTAGGAAACACATACAATCTAGAAGGGGGAATACCTGTACTTTGAGGAGTTTTGTCTAGGAAAGTATTTCGTATAAATCCAAATCAACCGATGGACCTATTATACTTTCCTGGGAACCCTTGGAGTGAGTATGAACCTTGTCACACCCTGAGCCGGTGGGAAAGGATCGGCTTTCCCGTCGGCGGAAGGTTCTCGGGGCGCGATATCGTGAGTGATAATCGTGATGATCAGATTGTTTACATAGCATCAATGTTAAGAATAATTAAAGCGCAATATAGCATTAAACTAGGATTACAAAGTTAAATTACAATTTTTAAGGTTTGGTAATTTAACTAAGTAAACCTATCAAAAGAATCAAATGTTTCTATCTTGTATCTGTACAAGATATCAAAAGTGACTCGCATCAACAACCAAAATATGTGCTTTCCAAAAGTCTACTAGGTCCTCTAACTGAGCATCCTAGCATGCAATCCTGAGTCTTAGCTTAATCCTGTGCATCACCTGAGAAAGCATGTGAAAAAAACAAAGTCAACACAATGGTTGGTGAGTTCATGTAGTTCTATATAAAAAAAATGAATTTGAATAACCACTTGAATGACAACCTTAACCTCACCATTAACTACCTATACCATCTCATTCAGTATGCTTATATATAGGGCATATGTAGGGTCGAACTTACCGCCCGCCCAGCCACCGTCCCACCACATACCAAACCACATGATATATTGTTCCTGGCAATAATTAAGCATTTCATCCCACATCTTTGATTCCATTACATCTGATTCATAGAATTTGATTACCCTAAAAATGCTTACCTTGATCCCCCGAAATGGCAACCTTAACCTCATTAACAACCACCTATGCTATCCAACCAAGTATGCTTATATATAGGGCATATGTAGGGGACAAGCCCCAGCCACCATCCCACCACATACCGGGCTGCTTCACATATTGTTGTTAATGATAACTAAGCGTTTCATTCCACACTATTGTTCCATAACGTTTGATTACCCTGAGAATGTGTACCTTGATCCCCCGAAATGACAACCTTAACCTCATTAACATCCACCTATGCTATCCAACCGAGTATGCTTATATATAGGGCATATGTAGGGGACAAGCCCCAGCCACCATCCCACCACATACCGGGCTGCTTAACATATTGTTGTTAATGATAACTAAGTGTTTCATCTACCAACAACTCAGCATTTGATTGTTTAAAAGCAGTTTTGAATTCACTACCGAGGACAATTGAATGAATTAATCCTCAGTAATCCATCAAAATGAGTGGACAGAGAAGAACACCGAATGACTAGTGGGGGTTGACTTCACAGTTCAACACGCGATGGTCATTCGGTCTGTCTTACTAGGTCCTGACAACGAAGAGCACTGATGACTAATAGGGCTTGACAAATGTCAAGGCGCGATGACTAGTAGTCTTTACTGATGACTAGTAGGGGTTGACACCAGAGCTCAACACGCGGTGGTCAATCAGTCTGTTGTCTTAGCGTTTCAAGCATATCAAGTATTCAAAAGTGTAAGGTATTCCAAGCAATTCAAGCATTCGAGTATAAAAGTACGTAGCGTTAGTATGTAGAATGTAGCATCTAGTATTAGCATATAGTTTGAACATATAGTTCGTAGCATCAACATTGTGCATGTAGTTTAAGTATAGAGTTTATAGTATTAGCATATAGCATATAGCACTCAACAGTAGCATGTAGTTTAAAGCATTAGCACACAAGTTGCAGTTTTAGCTTCTAGTTTGCAGAATGTGAATAACGAGGTTATGTGTTAGTATTAGCATCATAATTAAGTATAAAGCATTTATAAAACATTTAATTACTGATTTGAAAATGTATAACATGCTTCTTAGTCCCGAAGTAAAAACAAATATGTTTGAAAAGGGACAAATGAACTCACCTTGTCGTTGAAGTGGTTGACTGAGCTTAAACTAGAATGCACGCACTCGTTGTAGTATTCGTTGTTGAATTCACGATCCTGTATTGATTTTATGTTGTGTGTAACTTATAAGTATGATTGTAATTGATTTGTGTGCGTGTATGTGTTAACCCTAAAGGTCACTGCCACTTATCGGTCTTGATCATCATTCGGCCCTCGATTCCTTTATAATGTGTCATACTAACACTTATCTCTTTTTAAGTTAAGCTTAGTATGTCTTGTTATTTGTTTCAAGTTTAGCGTTGTCTTGAACCTTGTTATGTTGTAAAATCTTGAAACTCATTATCATCTTCAAAGTATGAAGTCTAACTTAGTAGTTTTAAAGCTTCGTATGTTGTCATTGTGAAACATGAAAAATGTGTCACATAGTTAACAATTATCCATGTTGTCACCTTTTTAGTATAATTTCACAATTTCCATACATGTTATCCCTAGTATGGTTTATAGTGTGTGTTTTCATCATTTGTCACGTGAGTCAATCCTAACCATATACGAATCACTAACTTGGGCCGAATGTGCCAAGGTGGGCCGAACCAACCAATTGGACCGATTTACATGGGCTGAAGCAAGTTAACTCTGGGCCGAATTGGTCACGTGTACTAAATCAATCGTATGGGCCTACTAATAGTATGGGCCTGCGACAAAAAGGATGGGCCGAATGAATATGGGCTTGGGCCTGACTAATTTTTGTTGAATCCAGATAATCTCATGGGCTGTGTGTGTGTGTGGGCCAATACCGCTCATTGGGCCGGGTTATTTGTGACTCTAAGTTGATGATGGTGCTAAGCCGAAACAATGAAATCGGTTAACCTGTGGGATTAGCGAACCTCTCATCACCCTAGGGTTCGGCCAGAAGTGTAGGTTCGGCCAGGGCTTGGACTAGACAAACCTCCAAGGTTCGGTCATGGGAAGTCTCCAGACTTTGCAGGTTCGTCTAACATGGGAATAACAGCAAGGTTCGGCTATGGTTTGGAGGTTCGCTGCATCCCAGGTTTGTAGCTCCATGCGCTGCTTACGTGATGATGGTTCGTGGGACATGCATGTTCTGTCAGTGGTAGCTAGGTTCGGTTGTCAGGCAGCCAAGGTTCGCGAGTGGGGAAGAAGAAACAGGGTTCGGCCAACAGGAAGCAAGGTTCGTCGAGTTCACATCCCACGAACCTGTTCATTTTCTCTCTGCTTCAAGCTATTGTAGAGCAGCTTTCCTTGGTGGGGTTATGCGATGGTGATGTTTCAAGATCGTGTGGTTCAAGGGAAGTGGTGGTTAACGAGCCAGAATAGTGTTCTAACAAAAGGGCCGAAAATCCTAAGTTTTATGTGATTCAAAACTTCATATCTCGAAAATGGCCTGGTAAATCTCCAGATCAGTCGTACTTCTTGGTAGAGGACGTTGAGAGCTTCGTTTGGACACTAAGAACGTCCAATTCCGTCAAGAAACGAGCGAGATATCACGATTTGAAGAGTGGTTATTGTAGAGAGAGAGGTTCGGGAATAGGTTTTTAGAGAGAGAGTGTCCGGTGGAAAAAAATGAGAGAAAAGCCTCATTTTAGGCTTTAAATACCCCGAGGGTATTCGGGTTCGTTTCGGTAGCTCGGTTCGCGTCTTCATTGTGTTTCCGGAACGTAACGCGTAATTTACGCGTTTTAACAATAGAAGGGTTGTTTTAAATTATTTTTGATGAGTTTCAAAATTGTAAAACATAAAATACCATATTTTACTTATTTTTACTGTGTCGTTCAGGCTCAGACTGTTAAACCTCGTTATTTCGTTATTTAATCGTTAATTTTGCGTATTTTAACAAAAATAATTTAACTTAAATCTTTTTAAGTGGGATTTACTAATAAATATTATTTTTATTTTATTTTTATTATTTTAACGTTCGTAATCGTTTATTTTTGTCGTTTCGTCAGAAAACGTCACTTACGCGCGTTTTCGTACAGAGCGCCAACTGTACGAACACGATCGTACGTTTCACTTTCTGATTTTGTTTTCTACGCTTCAGTCATCATTTCAGATCGTTAAACTCTCAGATCTACTTGTACAGATCGTCACCTATACGAATAATTCGTCGGTTTAGCATTCTGTAACAACAACAATTATGGTTTTGTTCTGTTTATCCTCACATACGTTTATACCTAATAGTATCAAATCAAGCATGTGTGTACCTGTTCAGTGTTGTCTGATGTGTTTCTGACTGTTAAACCATGAGGTTTAAATCAGATTTCAGAACAATAGCATAATAGTTTAGTGTTTAGCATCTAGTGTCAGTAGTATATTCATAGTTCACCTTGCTTGTACTTGAGTCACTGTGCAATTTACTGTGCAAGTTACTGTTCCGGTAACGATTCCGGCAAAGATGTTACAGTCTCCCCTTGTTAAAAGAATTTCGTCCCAAAATTTAAAAGTTATTGTCGGGCACAACTTTCTTTGTAACAAGTGAGGAAAACTTTTTTTGGTGTGATGTCCCTACGCTCCCAATGAACTCTGGGTTGCGTTTGGAATTCCCACTAAGTCTTGGTAGTTGGAATACTGTTTCATTGTGTTTGACTTCACAATTCCGCGATTTCGATTGGTTTGTCTGTGAAATGTATGTGTAGGCTTTTGACATCACCTTGATCAATTTGATCAAGAGTCAATCAACCAATCATTTCTTGTGACCTATCCTCTAAGTTGCATCGTGCTTAGTTCTATGTTATTTATACCATCTAATCCCACGTGCAATGAGTCTTTTATGTTGACTTATTCATCATGAATCGGATATATCTTGTTTTCGTCTCCCTGTGTCATTTCCTTAAGTATGGTTCTCCAAGCATTGCTTCAGAGTTTTGTGCTCCTTAGTGTTAGTAATTGCCTTACTGCTATGCTTTGCTTAATCTCTGCATAGCTCTAACACTTTATTGTTCAAAACTAATTAATGCTATGAGCATCAATTGTTACACAATTCTAGTGCTAGTTGCGGTTTTCTAAATATGTTATATACATTAACTAAGGTTTCTTTCATTGTTTACACCACAATCAAAGAATTCCTAAGTTCTCATGGAATACTTATGCGGTTATACTAATAGGAATAAGATAAATTTCTTATTCATACTAGTATTAAAATAAAACAAGGCCTTTTGAGTAAGGAGATACTACATACCAGTACCCGTCTCTGGGTCTTGGCATGCAACAGGAGCTCCTAGCATGAAAGCTCTTCCCCTTGGTACTTGATCTCCCGGTTGTACCCTTTTTGGGCAGTTCCTGTAATAGTGGCCTACTTCGCCACAGTTAAAGCATCCGCGCTTGTTGTTGTGATTGCCTGGGTTTGGCGGTGGTGGTATTGCCATGGCAGCATTATTCACGGCCAGTGCCGGTGGAGTTCGGCAGTGTTGAACCAGATGCCCCTTTTAGGCCACAGTTGGTACACTGCCTACACGGCGTTGTGGCAGCATGATGAAATTGGCATTGTGCACACTGAGGATGTACACCAGTGTAAGGTTTGCGTGCAGCTTTAGCAGGTACTGCAGCAACTTGGTTGAGTGGTGTGGGCATCGCGTAGTTTTGGATGACTTTTTGCTTCTTCTTTGGTTGTTCCTCTTTAGCTTTACCTGAATCCTCCTTTAAAACTCCCAAGGCTACCATCAGGTCAGTAAGTTTAGCTGACAGGGAAATAGTAGATTCTAAAGTTATAGGACTTGCAGAAATGACCAGACTCTGAATGCAGGCTGGTAATCCGCCTACATACCTATCTATATGTTTCTCTAGGGTTGGTACCATTTCTGGCACCAAGGCTACCAGTTCATGATAGCGAGTAGTGAGTGTCATGTGATCAGCTCCTTTCATCACATGATTTGAGAGTTTTACTTCCAGCTTTTGTAGTTCGTGCTTAGGACAGGATTCATTCCTTAACAGAATTTTGAAGTCTGTCCATGGCATTGCTAGTGCTTCTTCTCTGCCTCGAGCTTGTATCTGGGAGTTCCACCATGTTAAGGCACGCTTACTGAAAGATCCAGTAGCGTAGTGAACCTTATGACGTTCCGGGCAACCACTTATGTCCAGTGTAGTCTCCATCTTCTCTAACCATTGGATCAGTCCAACGGCTCCTTCAGCGCCGCAAAAGCTTGGCGGCTTGCATCCTACAAATGATTTGTAAGAACAGTTTGAAGTAGTGCCGGTGTTTCCACTAGCTTCCCCCGTAGTGTGTCCGGAGTAGTTAATATGGCCTTGAATTCTGTTGATCATCTCCGGGATAATATCCTTTAGCTAGTTAGTCAACTGACTGCTCAGTAATGTTGCCAAGGCAACAGTAGCAGGATCCTGAACTAGAGTTGCGTTCAGGTTCGGAGGAGGGTTTAGTGTAGGAGGAAGAGGCGGCGGTGAATCACCCGGTGATGGTGTAGAAGAGTGTGGTGCTGAAGTTTGTGGAGTAGGCACCGGGGTAGGTTGTCCTCGGGGCGGCATTCTAATCATAACCAAAAGGATATTGGTTAGTGTAGTGATCGAATGCAGAAGACACAAAGCAAACCTAGATCCTATGTTCTCTACATGAGGGTCCTTAAGTTATAGTCTAGGCCAAACCGTTTAAGTAAATGACCTATTATTCTCTATAACCTTGAGCTCTGATACCAATCTGTCACACCCCGAGCCGGCGGGAACGTATTGGCATTCCTGTCGGGTGGAAGGTTCTCGGGGCGCGATATCGTGAGTGATAATCGTGTTGATCAGATTGTTTACATAGCATCAATGTTAAGAATAACTAAAGCACAATATAGTATTAAACTAGGATTACAAAGTTAAATTACAATGTTTAAGGTTTGGTAATTTAACTAAGTAAACCTATCAAAAGAATCAAATGTTTCTATCTTGTATCTGTACAAGATATCAAAAGTGACTCGCATCAACAAACAAAATATGTGCATTCCAAAAGTCTACTAGGTCCTCTAACTAAGCATCCTAGCATGCAATCCTGAGTCTTAGCTTAATCCTGTGCATCACCTGAGAAAGCATGTGAGAAAAACAAAGTCTACACAATGGTTGGTGAGTTCATGTAGTTTTATATAAAAAAAATGAATTTGAATAACCACTTGAAAGACAACCTTAACCTCACCATTAACTACCTATACCATCTGATTCAGTATGCTTATATATAGGGCATATATAGGGTCGAACTTACCGCCCGCCCAGCCACCATCCCACCACATACCAAACCACATGATATACTGTTCCTGGCGATAATTAAGCATTTCATCCCACATCTTTGATTCCATTACATCTGATTCATAGAATTTGATTACCCTAAAAATGTTTACCTTGATCCCCCAAAATGACAACCTTAACCTCATTAACAACCACCTATGCTATCCAACCAAGTATACTTATATATAGGGCATATGTATGGGACAAGCCCCAGCCACCATCCCACCACATATCGGGTTGCTTAACATATTGTTGTTAATGATAACTAAGCATTTCATTCCACACTATTGTTCCATAACGTTTGATTACCCTGAGAATGTTTACCTTGATCCCCCCGAAATGACAACCTTAACCTCATTAACAACCACCTATGCTATCCAACCGAGTATGCTTATATATAGGGCATATGTAGGGGACAAGCCCCAGCCACCATCCCACCACATACCGGGCTGCTTAACATATTGCTGTTAATGATAACTAAGTGTTTCATCTACCAACAACTCAGCATTTGATTGTTTAAAAGCAGTTTTGAATTCACTACCGAGGACAATTGAATGAATTAATCCTCAGTAATCCATCAAAATGAGTGGAAAGAGAAGAACACCGAATGACTTGTGGGGGTTGACTTCATAGTTCAACACGCGATGGTCATTCAGCCTGTCTTACTAGGTCCTGACAAAAAGAGCACTGATGACTAGTAGGGTTTGACAAATGTCAAGGTGCGATGGCCAATCGGTCTGTCTTACGATGTCCGAGAGCTTAAGCATACAAGTTTATAGCATTCACATGACTTAGCATTTACATAGTCTTTACTGATGACTAGTAGGGGTTGACAGCAAAGGTCAACAGGCGGTGGTCAATCAGTCTGTTGTCTTAGCGTTTCAAGCATATCAAGCATTCAAAAGTGTAAGGTATTCCAAGCAATTCAAGCATTCGAGTATAAAAGTACGTAGCATTAGTATGTAGCATGTAGCATCTAGTTTTAGCATATAGTTTGAACATATAGTTCATAGCATCAACATTGTGCATATAGTTTAAGTATAGAGTTTATAGTATTAGCATATAGCATATAGCACTCAACAGTAGCATGTAGTTTAAAGCATTAGCACACAAGTTGCAGTTTTAGCTTCTAGTTTCCAGAATGTGAATAACGAGTTTAAGTGTTAGTATTAGCATCATAATTAAGTATAAAGAATTTATAAAACATTTAATTACTGATTTGAAAATGTATAACATGCTTCTCAGTCCCGAAGTAAAAACAAATATGTTTGAAAAGGGACAAATGAACTCACCTTGTCGTTGAAGTGGTTGACTGAGCTTAAACTAGAATGCACGCACTCGTTGTAGTATTCGTTGTTGAGTTCACGATCCTGTATTGATTTCATGTTGTGTGTAACTTATAAGTATGATTGTAATTGATTTGTGTGCGTGTATGTGTTAACCCTAAAGGTTACTGCCGCTTATCGGTCTTGATCATCATTCGGCCCTCGATTCCTTTATAATGTGTCATACTAACACTTATCTCTTTTTAAGTTAAGCTTAGTATGTCTCGTTATTTGTTTCAAGTTTAGCGTTGTCTTGAACCTTGTTGTGTTGTAAAGTCTTGAAACTCATTATCATCTTCTAAGTATGAAGTCTAACTTAGTAGTTTTAAAGCCTCGTATGTTGTCCTTGTGAAACTTGAAAAATGTGTCACATAGTTAACAATTAACCATGTTGTCACCTTTTTAGTATAATTTTACAATTTCCATACATGTTATCCCTAGTATGGTTTATAGTGTGTGTTTTCATCATTTGTCACGTGAGTCAATCCTAACCATATACGAATCACTAACTTGGGCCAAATGTGCCAAGGTGGGCCGAACCAATCAATTGGACCGATTTACATGGGCTGAAGCAAGTTAACTCTGGGCCGAATTGGACACGTGTACTAAATCAATCGTATGGGCCTACTAATAGTATGGGCCTACGACAAAAAGGATGGGCCGATTGAATTTGGGCTTGGGCCTAAGTAATTGTTGTTGAATCCAGATAATCTCATGGGATGTGTGTGTGTGTGGGCCAATACCGCTCATTGGGCCGGGTTATTTGTGACTTTAAGTTGATGATGGTGCTAAGCCGAAATAATGAAATTGGTTAACCAGTGGGATCAGCGAACCTTTCATCACCCTAGGGTTCGGCCAGAACTCTAGGTTCAGCCAGGGCCTGGACTCGACGAACCTCCAAGGTTCGTCATGGGAAGTCTCTGCTGGGAGTAGGTTCGGTCAGGGGAAGGAATTAGGTTCGCAGCTATGATGGTTCATGACTTTACTGGTTCGTCTAACATGGGAATAAAAGCAAGGTTCGGCTGTGGTTTGGAGGTTCGCTGCATCCCAGGTTCGTAGCTCCATGCGCTGCTTAGGTGATGAGGGTTTGTGAGACATGCAGGTTTGGTCAGTGGTAGTTGGGTTCGGTTGTCAGGCAGGCAAGGTTTGCGAGTGGGGAAGAAGAAACATGGTTCAACCATGCTGTGTAGGTTCGGCCAACAGGAAGCAAGGTTCGTGCAGTTCACATCCCACGAACCTTTTCATTTTCTCTTTGCTTCAAGCTGTTGCAGAGCAGCTTTCCATGGTGGTGTTATGCGATGGTGATGTTTCAAGATCGTGTGGTTCAAGGGAAGTGGTGGTTAACGAGCAAGAATAGTGTTCTAACAAAAGGGCCGAAAATCCTAAGTTTTATGTGATTCAAAGCTTCATACCTCGAAAATGGCCGAGTAAATCTCCAAATCAGTCATACTTCTAGGTAGAGGACGTTGAGAGCTTCGTTTGGACACCAAGAACGTCCGATTCCGTCAAGAAACGAGCGAGATATCGCGATTTGAAGAGTGGTTATTCTAGAGAGAGTGGCTGGTGAAAAAAATGAGAGAAAAGCCTCTTTTTAGGCTTTAAATACCCCGAGGGTATTCGGGTTCGTTTCAGTAGCTCGGTTCGCGTCTTTGTTGCGTTTCCGGAACGTAAGTCGTAATTTACGTGTTTTAACAATAGAAGGGTTGTTTTAAATTATTTTTGATGAGTTTCGAAATTGTAAAACATAAAATGCCATATTTTACTTATTTTTACTGTGTCGATGAGGCTCAGACTGTTAAACCTCGTTATTTCGTTATTTAATCGTTAATTTTGCGTATTTTAAGAAAAATAGTTTAACTTAAATCTTTTTAAGTGGGATTTACTAATAAATATTATTTTTATTTTATTTTTATTATTTTAACGTTCGTAATCGTTTATTTTTGTCGTTTCGTCAGAAAACGTCACATTTGCGCGTTTTCGTACAGATCGCTAACTGTACGAACACGATCGTACGTTTCACTTTCTGATTTTGTTTTCTACTCTTCAGTCATCATTTCAGATCGTTAAACTCTGAGATCTATTCGTACAGATCGTCACTTATACGAATAATTCGTCGGTTTAGCATTCTGTAACAACAACTGTTATGATTTTGTTTAGTTTATCCTCACATAGTTTATACCTAATAGTATCAAATCAAGCATGTGTGTACCTGTTCAGTGTTGTCTGATGTGTTTCTGACTGTTAAACCATGAGGTTTAAATCAGATTTCAGAATAATAGCATAATAGTTTAGTGTTTAGCATCTAGTGTTAGTAGTATATTCATAGTTCACCTTGCTTGTACTTGAGTCACTGTGCAATTTACTGTGCAAGTTACTGTTCCGGTAACGATTCCGGCACAGATGTTACAAACCTATAGGTTAAGGTATGTCTTTCTGAAAGTTAATTTGGACTTACACACTTTGATATGTCAAAAGTGTTCCTTTGGAAATATAATCTGTGTATTGATTTATGCTTGAACCCTCATTTTGAACTATCAATTTCTTATTTTGAACTCCTTGAATCATTTCTCATCCTTCTCATTTTGAACTCGTAGAATCATGCCTCCCCGTCGCAATGTTGCCAACAACACCAACAACGCCAATGTCAACAATGCCAACAACACGAATGCTAACAAGAATGGCAATGACACCACCAATGCCAAAAATGTCAAAAACACAAACACCAATAACACCAACACCACCAATACCGACAACACCAACAATGCTAATAACACCACCAACCTTAATAACACCATCATACAAGAATTGGCTGCTGTCATTACTCAGCAAATGGCCACAGTCCTACATGGCCTTGTGACCCAGCTTAATCAAGCCATTGGGGTTCAAAACAACAACAGGAATGGTGAGGGTGCAAACCAAACTTGTACCTTGAAGCATTTTAACTCTTGCCACACTGCCAAGTTCCTTGGTTCTGAAGGGGCCACTGGACTGCTTCAGTGGTTCGAAAGCATGGAGAGTACCTTCCTCCATTCAAACTGCCCTGAGAACCTTAAGGTTCGTTATGCCACCAGTGTCCTTCAGAAAAGGGCACTCACTTGGTGGAATACCGAGAAACGAACTAGGGGTGCCGAAACTGCAATGGCCTTAACTTGGGATGAGTTCAAACAAATGATGACAGAAGAATTTTGCCCTTGCAACGAAATGATGAAACTGGAGTCGGAATTCTGGAATCTTAAACAAGATAGTGTGGAAAATCTGGCTTACACGAACCGTCACCACAAACTTAGTTTGTTGGTGCCACACATGGTCACCCCACTTTCTCGTGCTATTGTGAAGTATATAAGTGGCCTACCCATGCAAATCCAAGATACTTGTTATGGGAGCAAACCGGCTACATTGGAAGATGCTATCCGTTTGGCTGCTACTTTAACTGACAACCATGTAAGAGCTGGTACTTTAACAAGAAAGGGACTTAAAAAGGTGGAAGCCAAGTCCACCAATGATGAACCTTCTAATGAAGTCAATTCTGAATCTTTGAATGCTTCAAAGGCCAACAAATGTAAGCGAAATGGCCAAAATTTCGTGGTAGTGACACCTACTATCCCTGCTGTACCTTTGAATCAACAAGCCCCATTAAACCTAAACAGCAAACCCTATGTGGGGTCTCAACCCCTCTGCAACACTTGTAGGTTGCATCACCCTCAAAACTGACCTTGTCGTGTTTGCACCATATGCGGGAGGTATGGTCATTTTACTCAAACTTGCCGAATTGGACCTCCAGTTCAACAAGGTCATCAAAACCAAGTTGCACAACAAACAAACCGCCAACCAGCTGCACCTGCCATCCCTGCCATAACAAATGGAAGGGCCTGCTTTGAATGTGACGACCCTAATCATTTCAGAAATCAATGCCCAAGGCTTGCGGGAAATAACCAAGGGGGAGCTCGTGCTCGAACTTTTCAACCACATGTCCAAGATGCTCAAGCTAACCAAAACATGGAGAATGACACATTATTGATTAAGTGTTTGATGATAATTCTATCACCATTTATTATATTATAGTTGTTTGTATTGTGAATGTTAGGGATCTTGTATTCACCCAGTTGTGTGCCAGAAATTAGCAAGTAGGGTAAACATGCATGGCAAATTTCTGTTACGGGTGCACACGGAACGAGAATTTGCAGTACATGTAAATCCTACGAATGCGAGATGAAGGACACAAATGTTGAAAACTTTGGATGATTAACTTAAACTCAGTTGGTTGAAAAGTATAAATCATACTTATAGGGCCAACTACATGTAAACATCAAAACATAGTGAAACAGGTTTATGTTGTGTTAGATTGGTAGGCGATTGGTATGCTTTCAAAGTATTGTTGATGTGGTGGGTTGGCTACGGTATACCCTATATATAAGCACCAACAATATTTTGGGAGAAGCACCGAAAGCCTGACCATGTTAGGTTTCATAAATTTGAGCATATCAATAAGGTAATCTTAGTCATAGCTAGTAGTTGCATAAATAAATTCTTGCATACTAAGACTAGGTGTGTATCTTACACCAAACCAATCAAAAGTCTTAGTTATTATTCCCATATTGAGACAACTAAACTATTTTCATTCGACATTGTTGCAATGAAAACATGAAAGATGAACACGTAACCTGTTAATCTTTAGTCGAAATCCTTTTAAACATCAAACTTTAAACATCAACATATGTTGCTAACTCTTTGATTTCATGACTGGGAGTTGAAATCTAATGTCAATCTAGTACGTAACTCACAAATTCCCAAATCACAACTTGTGATATTAGATTTGGCTTCTTGCGATCTGTATTCCTGAACCCATTTATATGTGGTAGAAGGGAATTGGAAAATTTTATCACTTTTTCAATTGATCACAAACAACAAAACATTCGCATTAAGAATCAAAATCTATTTTTGTGCACCGTCCCTCTACTACATTTGAGATACCAAAATGAATACCAATCCTAATTAATTAAAATAATACCTTTAGTTAATCACCATAGAATCTGACTTGAGGAAACCTATCAAATATTGACAATGTGGTGGGTTGGTGGTTGGGTTCGCCCTACATATACCATATACATAAACATTGTTAATAAATGGTAGATTACTTAAGCCAGAATTCAGTAGAAATAAATAATAAAACTAACTAAAGTAAGGAGAGTATCTTTAAGGTTTATTAGAGTCAACGACCATCAATCCTAATAAACAGTAATTGTAGTAAAATTACAAAACACTTGCAATCTAAACTTCATCTAATTTTTACAGTTTCTTCTTAATTCTTGCAATCTAAACTTCATCTAATTTTTACAGTCTCTTCTTAATTTCGGGACGAAATTTATAAAGTAAGGGAGACTGTAACACTTCGATTATTTGTGTAATTTAAAGGTTATCAATGAGAAATTTCCTTTTATTATTTATTTATCTATCTATTTTGTTATTATTATTATTATTATCAAATTTCAAATAATAATAATAACAACAATAATAAAGCTTAATAAAATATATAAATAATAAATAACAATCTCAATGCTTAAAGATTTATAAAGGAAAGTTTTTATAAATATATATATATATATATATATATAATGACCATAATAAATTTGTGTTTTAAAAGGTTATAAAATAAGATGTTATGAAATAACAAATGATAAATATATAGGTCAAAACATTTTTTATAAAAATGATGAGATTTTATAATTTTTCCCCTATTTTAAGAAATTGTAGGGGTTATTATTGTCAAAGCTGAAAAGTTAAAATAAAGAAACCATAGAGGGACCAAACATGTCAACAGCTCATAGCTCCTTTCTTCGTTACCCATTTCTCTTATGGATATCCATAGACCCATTTCGACCCATTCAACCTACAACGTGAATTTGGGAATAGAATCAACAAATTCTTAAACTTTAGTCAACTCCGAACACAATGGGATCGATAACCGCTGCCAATTCAATGTTTAATAGTCAAAATTTATATGAAATTCGTTCCTAAATAACCGTATACGAGCGAATAGCATGAAATTTATATAAACGAGCATAAAACTTAAATTAAATCAACCCACTCGTTCATACTAAACCCACGAATCGATCTGTGCAATCGAAACACTTTCAAAAGCTCCCTAGTTCGTGAAATCGAGCCTCAAAGATGCGGCTGAGACGTTTCTGAACCAGTGATCGAAATCCACCAAATCGTAAACCAAGGTTAGTGTTTTATATATCTCTAGACTCGTTTGTAGATCCTTAATAAAAGCCCCATTGTTTCGTAGCCAATCGAGTTCGAAATCGCGTGAATCTGAGGGCTAAAGAAACTAGGGCTCGTAAGGTAATAAGGGGGAATTGGGGAAACCGAATAGGAACACGTTAAGTGTAATCAGAATGAAACTATAAACACAAATGAGGCTTAGATCAACCTGTTAACATGTGTGTGTTTGATAGCAATGGTCGCAGATTTGTGACTCGGCTGGGCCGAATTTTAGGCTGTTTTGGCATTTTCTTTTATATCTTTTTATTTATTAACTGTTTTTAATTTCTGATTTCACCTAAATTTTTTATAAACTTAAAAACTATTAATTTGAAAAAAAAAAGAATTTCATATTCAGTTTATTATTTAATTTATGTATTAAATTATTTATTTATTTCTTTCTTTTAATTAGATACATAAAAAGTTATATTTTTTATGTATTATTTATTCACTTATTTGTTTCTTTGAATCATAAATAATAATAATTAATATTCAGTTTTATTTATTTACTTAATTTATTTATTTACTTATTTAATTAACTCTTTACAAAAGGGTATTAATTTTAAGATTTAGATAACAACTAGATTTTTATGAAAAACAAATAGTAATTTTAAATTACACATACTAAATTTATGTAATTAATTTAACATAGATTTTTTCATAAACTTTTAAATAATATTTTAGTTAAGTAAAGATATACTTTTAATTTTTAAGGTTTACAAAATTACAAAGAAAATATTTTTTTATGACAATATTTTAAATAAATAACAATGTAAGTATTTTAACTAATATGTTATTAATTCATCTTAAATTGTTTATAAGTTGAATTATTTGGTTTAACATACAATTTTCTTTAAAGTAATAAGAAATCTATGCTATTATTTTATGATGAATTATTAGTTAAACTTATTTAATAAAAAAAATCAAAAGAATAATATCATTGTTATATTAGAAATTCCATATAAATCATAAGTTATATTAGTTTATACTTGAATTCGCAATATAGGTTGATTACTTTGTGTTGGATACTAGTCGACTACACATTTGGCATTAGTCGCAATTTAGCTCATCAATCAAGGTGAGTCTTCATAGCCCCTCTTTTTACTTGTTTTAATATTTTAGGGGTGAAACATATCAACTTATAAACTTTGGTTTAAACTTTATTACATGTGAACTTTGTTTTATGACATAAACTGTAATGAACTTAGCTTGAGCTTGCATTGATCATAACTTTAGTAAACTATGATAGATCTATTGGATTGACCATCCCACCGAGGCTGGGTTTGCCTTTGTGGTAAGTCTGTGGTGATAGGTTACTACTTCAGCATTGTCAGAAATGCTAGCTTGGTCACAACTTAACTTTTGATCTGCGTATGGTTTACTTACATGTTTTATTTCATACGAGCTTATATTCGCGTGTGACAACGTATCATTCTCAAACTATTTTGGTGTGTGTGCTTAAAACCTGTGAAGCTCACCAACTTTTTAGTTGACGTTTGTTTTAAACATGTTTCAGGTGGAGATGCAGCTTAAGTATTACTAAGAGATTGGATTTAGATTATTAGTTTTATTATTATGTTTAGAGATTAGATGTTGAATTTAGTACTTCCTTTGATGATGTAATGACTTATGGATGGTTGAAGTTTAATGAATTATTAAGTTTGAATCTCTTTTAATTTTATCATGAACCTTGTGCTTTTGAACAATCTACACTTTGTGTACGCCTTGATGATTCCGCCGTTGGTCGGGGTGTTACACATTGAAACTTAGATGCATGCTTTTAGAATTTCCATTAGTATTCCAATGGATTCAAAACCATTAAGACTTGAACTTTAATCGAAAAACTAAGAACTATTATGCCTTTGAAATCTAGGGAGAAGCATTACCTTTCACTTCTATTCTCAATCAAGCATTATTGGAGAAGCTAATATATCATGTGAGTACATTCATACTCCCTTCCTTACATTTTGTAATGTTTTAGGGATGTTACACATGTCCTATATAAATCATGTTATTCTTAGAGTCAAAAACACAAATGATGCAATGACTTAGTCTTTACATATTGCCTTGGGTTGTATGTGATTACATGTTGAATTCTATATACATTATTCTAAACAATTACAAACACGTGTTTACATACTTAGATCAAGGCCTTGAAAGCCTATGATGTATAAGTATGATTTGACACCGTTTGATGATTATTCAAGACTAAGTAAGAACTATTGAGGACTATTGAGGACAACTTGAGAACTATTGAGGACTATTGAGAACAATTATTATTTGTTTGTATGCCTTGTGTAACTATTGATGAATTACCTAAACTCTTGTGCTATACTTGATGTATTATAAACTTGTGATAATATATGCTTTAGAGTAATACTTTAGACTTTGAATTTGCATCTTTTCTTATGTATTCTATAAACTTGCATGTGTGCTCATCAACTATGCAAATAGTTGACAAAAAAACGATTTTATATGTGTAACACGATAAGGAAGCATGTTGAAGACATAGGATAGGCTTAAAGATCTAGTTTAATTCTTGAAACTATGTATAGAATTTCTATTGTAATACATTAGATATTGAATTCATGTAATGACTGTTTTGATTCAATGAATGTTGTATTTATTTTGTAATAATGATGCTTTAAATATTGAAACGTTATAATAGCACCATGAGCTAATGAACATTCAAGCTCGCGCCCCGACGTATTCCGCCATCGGTTGGGGTGTGACAACCATCTTTCTACCATAGTTGCTCCCGTAAAAAGTTCTAGGTGATCATTTGGGTCGCCAAGGCCATCATACAAGGTTACATTTGAGGGCATCTTTATTTTTTTAGGGAATTTGAAACCGGATATTTGGGGAGTAAACTTTGAAGACATTTTCGGAACATATGGCTATGACAGGTCATAAAGGGATCCACATGCGTGTGAACAGTTGTGGAGGCCCTCAATTCATTTGTGTAGAAAGGAGGTTGTGGGATGCTCACCGAGAATGGTGAAAAACTTGGTAAAGGGTTTGGTAATGAGGGAAACGTCTCATCCATAGCAAAAGGATAACTTGTAGAAAAGGGGTATGCAGTTGATCTCATGGGTACCGGGTTTAAGTTTTGTTAGGGTAAGGAGGAGAATGGGGTTATGTTTGCCAATATGGCTTGTGCCTCGGTGGTGCTCGGGGGTATGACTAATGTCACGGAGTTAGTGGCGTTACCTTGCTGGGTGGTGGTTTGAGGAGTATCACCTTCGTCCTCATAATCCAAACGTACACGTACACCCTGAAGCCTTTCCTCTCGAACATATTCTTTCACTAATTCCTGAAGCCTGGTGAAATTTTCATGAATCCCCTCAGGGGGTTAAATCCACTGTGTCATTGATTTCCGGCGATGGTTCAACAACCACGAAGGGAGATGAAGATCGAGGAATAGATTCATCTCGGACCGATGTACCCTTTTGCCATAGGTAACTTATTGGGATTTCAAGATCAAAGAACCGGACGTGTAATAATGTACGGTCCCACGGATAGCGCCACTTGTTGAAACAACGATTCTGATTGGCCTTCCTAGTGTATCCCGTCCACAGCATGAAGGTACCTGCAACCAAATACCATTAGTCTCACCGTAGGGAGGTGTCCCTGCGATCAGCCTCTAGTGTGAGAATAAGTATGTGTTCTTTGAGAGAAAGTAATAAGTGGGTAGATGAGTTAATGTGTCCAACTACCTAATCAAAGGGTCAATATTTATAGTCTTGAGGGTCACTGGGGTTCCTGGCTTTGCCCAACATGTATTTCCTTTTATGGGAGGTGATCTTCCTATCATCCTTGAGACCTTCCTTTATTTTATATTTGTTCTTTTAGAGGTGACTGCTATAAACTTTTGTCATAATTGACTCTTATCACCTGTTTGTGAATTGATGTGTAGATATTATCTTTTTGCCGTCAAATCTGAGCTCGGTGCACGATATTTGTCTTGGAGAAGAAGTTGGAGGAGCTTAATTGGACCGGTCAGGTTATCCTGCCCACGATGCTCCTCCAAGTCTTTATGTGGACAGGATGCGTTATCTTGCACATAATACATTTGTTGGGTTTATTATGGGCAGGAAACATTATCCCGTTTATGTTGGTCCTATGTCACACCCCTACCTCTCGTCACCTGTTGATGATGTCACTGAGAAGGTTGCGGAAGCATAGTGGTGACGTCTCAGAGATGAGGTGTGACTTTCTTGATCCGGTATCACAACACACGGATTAACTTAAGGATAACATAGCACAAGCGTTTCGTAATCACAACCATACTTACACTTTACAAACTGAGTTTATCAATCTAACTTATTTAATTACAATTCTTCCAAAAGTGCAATCTCACCGATGATCAATGTCTCCCTGCAAAAGTTTTAAGCTTAAAAAGACCAGCACAAAGCTGGTGAGTTCTTAAAGTTCAAGTTAAACCATATGATATAATATGCAATTTCTCAAGATATACAGTTCAAGAGAACCATGGGACCCGTATCTAGTTCCTTTAGGACTACTCCGTTCTGTTCTATAAAGATACTACCCGTCGGTAAGATCTTAGTGCCTCATTGTCTTAATGTCTATCACTACATTAAGAAGTTCTGGAAACAGATAGCAAACATTTACACCAAGGGGAGTTGCAAGCTCCCGGCAAATGGGTTGTTAGTCGATAGTACTATCATTGTTTTCTGTTCGGTCCCACATGGGTTCACTAGATACAGTTCAAGAAATGAGGACTTTTTAGTTCTGTGATAGAGTTCTGTTCTACACGCAAAATCCCATGAAATCCACAAGTTCTCAACAAATCACACGTAATCACACAGATAACACTGATACATATCATATGATCAAGAAAGTTCCACAGTAGTACCTCGGTGTTTATATAACATTAAAAAGCAAAAGGGTTGTACGAAACTCACCTGAAGTCACAAGAGTGGTGAAATCACACACAGAATGATACTAGTAATTAAATTATGCATTAATTTATGTTTAATAAGTTATTTATGTTTTAACTTACTTATTAGATCTTTCTGAACATTTAATGTCAAAGACACTGCCTTGAAAGTCATTAAACCGATATTAGATTTTTAATTAATTAATTTAATGTCATATCATACAATGTATGACAATGTTGGAAACTATACTGATTTAGGTTCCTAATACAAGGATGATGACACGTTTGATTAATTAGAATAATCTCAGATTAACCAAATATGTATTGTTGTTGATTATAGTACTGAAACAATTTCTAGATGGATTTATGGCTTAGGAACGATCAATCCTTGTTATTGATTGCCCAAATGTCATGAAACATCCTAATGTGACATTGGAATAGGTTTAACAACCATGTTCAACGTACTAATCTGATTGTTATCATAACACCATATAGTTATTCCAATGAGTATGTTAATGATTGTGATTACTTTGAAACATTTGGATTTAACCTTGCATTTCAAGGATTAATAAAACTAATCACATACATTGTCACAATCAAATGGTTTAAACCATTATAACCATTGTTATAGTTTCATGATAACCGACCATTACAATGGATCAAAACAAGGATTTACCCGTTAACACATCAAGTTCCTCGTTTATAATCATTCCTAGCCATCATCTAGGCAATAATTAACAACCCTAACTATACCATTACATTCAAAAACAAGATCTAATCAACCATTATCAAACTAGTAGTTTAAACAAACTGTTACCTAATCAGACGGATTTCTGGTTGTCAAACGATGATTAGGTTTTGTAGCAGCGTTCTCTGGTGCGATCCGTGGGTTTAGAAGCCTTTAAAACTGAGATTTGACGCTTCAAGGTCGAAGTTTTTTGTCTGGATGGTGCTAGAACTCGAGAGATATGAAAAATGGTGAAATTTGCATGAATTCTGATTTTTCATTATGATATGCCAAACGTCCACAAGTCAGGCGTACCGCCTAGCGTGAAGCTTTGGCACGAGGCGTAGCGCGCGAGACCAAGATTCTCAGATATTTTGCCATCCGCGCGCATTGCCTAGCATGGGCGTTTAGGGCTAGGCGTACCACCTAGCATCCCTGATTTTGATATTTTTGTAATTTTTTCGTTTTGCGATTCCGGAGAATCCGGAACTCCGTTTCGCCCACGGTTTTCTCCCACGTTCATTATTTCTCGCATACTTTCAATATGTAATAATCACAATCGCTAAATCGACATGAATTTCAAGCACGACGATATGTGCTTTCATTGATGATGACGTATTCATTAAATGCAATTGTCACAGTCTCCTCCTGTTAAAGAAAGTTCGTCCCTAAATTTAGTGAAGACTTATCTCATGACAATTGTTTATAAGAACAAATGTGGATATTTTTCTTTCATCCGATCTTCACGTTCCCATGTATACTCAGGTCCACATTGTGAGTTCCATCGAACTTTAACGATTGGTATACGACTGCGTTTTAGTTCATTAACCTCTCGATCCATCACCTCTACTGGTTCTTATGTAAACTGAAGTTTTTCATCAATCTGAACTTCTTGAAGAGGTACGATCAACAATTCATCGTTTAGGCATTTCTTCATATTTGATATATGAAAAACATCATGGATGTTACTAAGCTCTAGAGGTAATATAAGTATGTAGGCTACCAATCCAATTCGTTTGAGAATTTTGAATGGTCCTACAAATCTTGGTGAGAGCTTACCTCGCTTCCCGAATCTGAAAATGCCTTTCCAAGGTGAAACTTTCAACATTTCTAGGTCACCTATTTGGAATTCTAGAGGTCAACGACGATTATCAGCATAACTCTTTTGACGATCGCGAGCAGCTTTAATTCGTTATTGAATAAGTGCGATCTTATTAGTAGTTTAATGAATGAATTATGGGCCTATGTTCTGACTTTCACCTACCTCTGACCGACAGATAGGTGATCTACACTTGCGTCCATACAATGCTTCAAATGGAGCGCATTGAATACTGGTATGGTAGCTGTTGAACAAGTGGAAGATGAATATCCCAGCTACCTCCAAAGTCAATCACACAGCTTTTGAGCATGTCTTCAAGAGTTTGACTCATTGTTACGATTTGCCCATCCATTTGTGGATGATAAGCTGTGCTCATATTGATTTGTGTGCCTAGAGAATTCTGAAGAGTTTGCCAGAATCGTGACATAAATCGACTATCTCTATTAGAAATGATAGAGATTGGTACTCCATGTCGAGATACAAGTCAATTTTTTAAATGTTCTCAAATGACCTAAGACACTAAAAACGATGCATGGACTCCATCCTAGCATCCTAGCCTTCGTGCACGTGCCTTAGTTACCTGAGAAAACATGCGAGTAAAAGGGTCAACACAATGGTTGGTGAGAGCACAAGTTTTTCATAAGCAATAAACATCAAAATGTTTAAAGTAAGAGTTGCTAATAAACATATCATTACAATGTAGTATCGATTGATAGCTAGTCAATATAGTTATATTATATGCGGGTTCGTACCGAAGCTGACAGTTGTGCCTCCCGCCATGTCCATCACAAGACAATGGCAAAGTGTATTGGCCAATATTGCACCCATTCCGACCTCCATTCGGTTTGGCCTCCCAGGCGAGATGGGTGGGGCTTGTCGGGCCCAAATAGTACTATTCAAGATTACCACGCTAGGCGCTCCGCGCTACTAACGGTCTGAGGTGTGTTGTGAGGACTTTGAGTTGTGATGTGTGCCACACATATACATATAGTGATAAAGCATGTCCATATGTAAATAAAATGAGTTGCTGTTCAAATGAACCCCGTTATAAGCTTTGGCCCAGCTGCAAGCATGTTTAAGCTCGACTCAATTCAGACTTGTAGCAAGCCATTACTGAGTAGCTCATGAGCTGCTTGGCTCGTTTACACTCTACATCTGACCATTCATACCCTCTAAAAAGGGTCTGCAAATAAGCACTTTAATCTTTCGAATATTAAAACAAGGTGGAAAAGGGTGAAATACTCGTCGTTGGTACCACTAGGCGGATTTATTGAAGCACATAATCTGCTGGAAAGACTAAAGCCATAATCAACTCACACTCATTACAAACTATATTAGGATATTATCACGTTTTGCTATATTTCAAGCTAGGCTTAGGTTAGTCCTACCCAAAGACCATAAAGATTCACATGTATGGTGTGTGTGGTGCACCTAAGGACAACTCATGATGAGTTAAATGTCGTACTATAGAAAATGATATTTATTTATTTATTTATCTTTTTTATTGTTAACCCCAATAAGTTGCCATATATGGGAGACATCCTAGTTTGTCTTCTTTTTCTTTCTGGTCATGAGAAAGCGATCATTTGGCCTTTACAGCCTTTAATTTTGTGCATGCATGTATATTATGTGGTTGATTTGGTGTTAGCAATTCTTTGCCATGCATTTTATGGTAGGGCTGTGTTTTTCCACGCTTTAATGCCTCACAATATCACATGTATGGTGTGTAATTGCACCAAAGTATAGCTCATAATTATATGCAAGCTATTGTTTGATCACTAAAGGGTTGGTCTTTTTAAACTAGGAAATTTCGTAATTCATAAAGGTTTGGTAAAATTGCAAAACGGGGTGTTTGGTTTGTTGAAGTTCAATATGTATTGGAATTGGAATTGGAATCGGAATCGGAATCGGAATCGGAATCGGAATCTGAATTATATTTCTTATATAAGTTAACTCATGAATTGGTTTAGCCAAAAGTAACCTAGACCAAATCTTGAACCTATTTAACCAAAAGCGAAAACCCATAGATTTAATGCTAGGTTAATGTCGTGTCAAAAATCTCTCCCCCTTATTTTTACAAATACATTGCCTTTACATGTGCCATCAAAGTTGTTGCCATCCCTAACACAATAGTTGTTGTCCTTAGTCAGTGCCTATCCCCACTTTTGTATTGCTGCCAACATCCATCTATGTGTTGTTCCATGGCAGACACCACCACATTCCAACTCTTCTAAGATCTTACAAATCAAACATCATTATTTCTCAACCGACCAAATACATCGCAAGTTTTAGTTCCCTTGATACATTTCAATTTCTTCTAATTATAATCCATTTGACAAAATTTTAAATCCAGTTCCTTAGAAAAAAACTATGTGAACCAAATTTGGAGTGCTCATAGGAATTAGAATTGATTTCCAAGATTGATACCTCCACAACATAAATTTACAATCGTCCAAAATCTATCTCCTATCTACAGAGGATTTACACAATACAATAATTCATAATTTTACAATTAAGGGTTATTTAGTAGTCTCTTAATGGTTAAGAGGTAACTTAAGTTTGAAGGGTTAAAAGGTAACATTAAGAGGTAAGTTCATAATCATTCATACTTAAGGTTGTCTTTTAACTATTAAGAGTCTATAAGCCAGTTAGAGATAGTCTCTTAATGATCATTAAAAGAAGGTTACCAAACAACTCTTAATGATCGTTAAAAAAAGGCTACCAAATGAATAACAAGTTCCTATTGTTTTGTGAAATTCCAATTCCTTTAATAAATACAGAATATGGTTCAATTCCTTAAAAAAATGTAAACCAAGCATCTCATTTTGTTTGAATGCGTGATGGTAGAATATGCATGTTTGGTCTTGTTTTATTCGGCGAAACAGATTGATTTATGAAGATATGATAAAATATCTTGTAACTGCAATAAGCGCAATACATAGATTGTCTTTTCAATTTTTTTTTTACAACAAATTTATCATACTATTACTTCTTTCCTAAACTACATTAAACTAATCTACTACTTTTTATGTGTTTGAACCTGTGACCTCTCATTTAAGAGGCAATAAATTTACCAAATGAGTTAATCTAACATTTGTATCTCTTAGGACGTGAAATCTCATCTACAATGAATCAAATGCAAGTATTTCTAAAACCCTTGAAACTGGCTCAAATAAACTCCGATTGAACTCATTCTGATAATGTTGGACTAGTATCATCAAATTGTACAATATTAGATTATATGTTTTAGATTTAATGTTTAACTATAAAGTCTAGATTTTTGGATTGGTTTTTAAATTTCAGATTTTATCTTTAGGATTTAATGTTTGATTTTAAAGTATAGGTTTTAATATTATGGTTTATGATTTGAGTTTTAATATTTGGGGTTAAGAGTTCGACAAGTTGGTCCCAAAAACGTGAAAATGAGTTCGTTCAGATTTTGTTTGAGTTGCCTTTCAAGTTTTTAAAAATTATTTTTAGCATTTTTATGCAAAATAAACTTTATAGAAAAACCCCTTCCTATAACAATAATTACGATATGAAGATTTATGATGCCAAATTGATCATATCAATGATTTATTTTAAACGAAGATTTGTGTTTTCTTTTAATGGAGTCCCATGAATGTGTTTTGTTTTTTCTTCAAACTTATTTTAGTTTTTTTTTTCAGGTCGTATCTTTTGTTTTTTTCCTAAAACTTATTTAGTTCTCTTAGGTCGTTTACAACTGTTTTTTTTAATGATATAAATACGTGACATGCTCTTTCTCTCACAGATGTCTTCTTGGTAAATTATATACGACCTTAAAAAATTTTGTATAAACATGATTAAATTAATAAAATAGTAAAGTGAGTATAAGCAGAAAAAAACTATAATAATTGTTAAAAAAAGAAATATAAACATATAATCAAATATTCATAAAGTATATATTAATAAAGAAAATAATAATGTATTATTGAATTTCTATAAATATAATTTTTAGTTTTATTATTATTATTTAATAGTAGTAAAAAGTAATAATTTATTATTTAATATAATTATTTAATAGGAAAAAGAATCAATAAAAGTGAAAGTAAAAATCTATTAATATCAAAGAGTGTCATGTGTCCATGAAGTAATGTTTATCATTTATAATTCAATAATATATGATGTTTCATTGTTTTATATATTTAATATACAATAGAATTATTTATATTTTGATCCAAAATATTTGTTGCACTTTTTGTTGAATTGATTTAAAAAGAAAAAAATTAGAGTGAACATTAAAAAAAATTTATACTTTATTTGACAATAGTTTTGATTTTTTATTGAAAAGTTTAATAATGCATTCATCATTTTTTTCACTCATTTAAATATTGAAACCTTCAACTACTAACATTTTTTATTTTTTTTTTTGGCTTGTTGATCTTGATTAATTTTATATTGAATTTTCCAGTTGTTCTTTAAATATTAATTGAAATATGTTGAATTATATTGTTATTTGTTTATTAGTTTCATATTTTGATACCAATTCCTACTAATATTTCGATTTTTGAGTACTTTACTTTTTATTAAATGTTCATTTTATTTTTAAGCATTTAATGTATATAGGCTTATAAAGTTGTTTATGACTATATGCTTTGTTAAAATCTTCAATTATTTGTTGTTATGATATAATGCTTTTTAGTTGCACGTTTTTATATATGTTCCATACAATTTTGTTCTTCTGTTTACAATTAAACTATTAGAATTTCTTGCTATGTTGTTATCACAAGAATAATATGTTAAGTATGTTAGAAACATTTATTAGAATTAAAAGTATAATATTTTTTTTACTGAAAGGGTCTAATTTTGTTATTTGCTCTAAGCCTCTAAAATGTTTGGGCTGACCATTTTCTTACCAACCTCATAAATTTATAGGATGTAAAAATGTAAAAACGGTTTCGGAATATGACTTACCCGATTTGTGACGATTAAGCAGTTGAAGAACAGAGAAAATCTTGAAGATGGCGAAACACACAGACAAGAATCTGAGATGCAATGTAAACCAAAGAAAAAGAAATGATATATATCAATAATAGTTCAACATTCAACAAGATTACATTACCTGTCACACCCCGACTAATGGCGGAATACGTTGGGGCGCGAGCTCAACTGTTCATTAGCTCAAGGTGCTATCATAACGTTTCAATATTTAATGCATCATTATTACAAATTTAATACAACATTCGTTAAATAATAAATATACATTACATAACTTGAATCAAAGTATTACAATGTAACATCCCAAATTTTCTAATACAAGTCACTTGAACTTACGAATGCGTAACGAACAATTAACTTGCTAGAAAGGGACGGAAAATAACCGAGTGAAGCTTAGAAATCGTGTACTCGAAATTTCAGATTTCGTGTACACCAGAATTCGAGTACACAAGTTCTCGAAATTATGTCCCAGATTTCGAGTACAAGGACACTGCCTATAAATAGGAGTGCCTTGGGAAATGTGACAACCTCTGGTTGGAAGCACATCTTCTTTCGAGTACTCGAAGTGGGAGTTCAAGAACATCAAGAATCGAGCTTTGATCGACTAAACGAAGGAAGAAACGAACGGGATTCTACCAGGAGAATCAGCTACCTTGAAGTAAGTGTTCTAGACTGAAAAGTTAGAATTTTTATACAAAAGTTAGGATGGTGAAACAAAGGGTGAACTTATGCATAAAGCTCACACCTTTATGCGTAAAGTTCATAACTTTGAGGTTCCAATACATTGGTAACAACCAAAGGAACCTAGAACTAGCTCCCCAAAGCCTTAGATGAATTTTCTGAGATGTTTAATGACGAAATGATGAGTACACGAAATCATGAACAGAGGGTACTCGAAGTCATACATGTTATTTCGAGTACATTGTTATTTCGAGTACAGGGACTATTTCGAATACAATGGTTATTTCGTGTACATGGCATTTCGTGTACATGCCACTTCGTGAACAATTGTTATTTCGTGTACATGGCACTTCGTGAACAATTGTTATTTCGAGTACATGGCAATTCGTGTATGTGGGAACTTAATGAATTTCAAGGGTTTCGAACACTTAGCTAAGTTTCGAAAACTTTGATTCAATAAGGGGGACTAGTAGGCTATGAGGACTTAGAATAATTTCTAAGTCTAAGAATGCGATGTAATAAGATATTGTAATGATGTAGGTTCCTTGAGTCCTAGCTAAGGAGTTCGGCTAAGGAAAACAAGAGTCTACTATCAGGTGAGTTCTAGACGCCCTCTTTTATGTTTAATGTTTTGGGCTGACATACATGCTTATTGTTATGTCTATGATGTTATGTGCTTATGATGATGATGAATGGATTATGATATGCCCTGACTATGTATGCATGTTTATGTGTTAAGCATGGTGTATTGCATGAAAGTATGCTAAGTATGATGAATGCATGATAAATGAGTGATGATGATGAATAACATGACATGATAATGATGCTAGCATGTGATATGATGATGCCTTTATGATAACACGCTTCATGATGATAACTATGAGAATAGTTATAGGAATATGGCAAGTTCCTAGGTGGCTAGGATGATAGTATGATACCATGATGTTATGATATGATGACGATGCTAGCATGTTACGATGGTATGATGAAATGATGCTAGTATGTTATGATGGTATGATGAAATGATGCTAGTATGTTATAATGGTATGATGAAATGATGCTAGTATGTTATGATGGTATGATGACATGAGGCTAGTATGACATGCCTAAGATGCCATGATTAACACGATGAATGATGTTATAATGCTAACATGGAATGTATGAGGATTATGATGAATGACGATATGATGCTAGTACATCATGTATGATGAATGAATGATGTCCCTATACGTGCTATAGGATATGTGTGGATGGTGATGCTCCAGTACTTGTACTGGGTAAATATGAATGATGACCTGATTATATCAGGATATGAACAGCCGACCGGGCTATAAACATGAGAGCCGATCGGGCTATAAACATGGAGTTGATCGGACTATAAACAGGGAGTCGACCGGACTATAAACATGGAGTCGATCGGACTATAAACATGGAGCCGACCGGGCTATAAACATGAGAGTCGATCGGACTATAAACATGGAGTCGACCGGACTATAAACATGAGAGTCGATCGGACTATAAACACGGAGCCGATCGGGCTATAAACATGGTAAGAGCCGATCGGGCTATAAACATGGTAAGAGTCGATCGGACTATAAACATGGAGCCTTGTGCCGGCATAAGCCCACTGTTCGTATGGTGACAGTGGAACGTATGATGATGATGGTAATGATGTTATGTGTTAAGGTTATGGACTATGTGAATGAAAGGGTTTTTATGCTAAGTATGTTTAATGTTGTTTTATGAAAACTAGAACTCACCAGCGTAAGCTGACTTGATTTAGCATGTATGTCAGGTTAAAGCTATGATTAGAGAAGGCATGGAGCTCGGGCATCAAGTCAGACGATCCGTTGGTTTTTGGCAATTCGATGTGTTTTTGATATAGACACTTTATTGAATTCTGTTATCAAACTATGTTTACATTTCCGCTGCATGATTATGAAAGTTTTTAGTTTAAGAGCTATGTGTTATGACAAAACCAACCTCTGTGAGGTGCCCGGTTTTAGGGCCTCACAAGTTGGTATCAGAGCCATAGTTTGAGAGATCTTGACATCCCAAATGCCAAGACTTAAACTGAGAATGGGATATATGGATGCGGATTGCCAACCACGGATGAACGAATGCCACGAGCCGAATGTTTATGTATGAGATAAGGGTTAGATGTAATGTTATGTAAGTAGTTAGAGTCATCCACATTGAAGAGATGGGATGGGAAACGTTTAGAGCCTATGAGTTGGGTAAATGGTTAATAACACTTGATCAACGTCATTAACGATTTACAACACTTATTCCGTGCTAAACTGATTCCTGTACTAACTCATCAATTGTTGCATTATGTAGAAAGTTAAGATGGCCGGACAAAAGGGTAGACCGCGAAAGAAACCACAGGGAACTGAGGAGCCACATGTTGAAACCGAGAAACCTGTCAATGAAGGAGAAACGAGCACAGTGAGCCATCGGAAAATGAAGAAGAATTCACTCTAGAGCCTATCGTGGTGAAAGCTATATCTGATGAGGTCTGCAAAATCATGGATGAAAAGATGCCGGCAATGATTGCTAAGGCATTGAAGGATGCACTGAAGGAAAAATCTGAGGGAACCAAAGAGAGCACCAAAGAAGCTGAGGTGGTGATCATCGAGACAAAGAGCGGTGATTCTATCGCGGGAAACTGAAGGGCTGTGACTACAAATCCTTCAAAGGATGCAACCCACCAACTTTTGACGGTAAGAAGGACGCTGTGGCCACCTGCCACTGGATTTCTGCAATGGAGGCTGTTATCTCCATCAGTGAATGCCGAATTGACCAGGCTGTCAATTTTGCAGCTCACTCTTTCGTTGAGGAGGCACTTCACTGGTGGAACACCGTCAAGCAATCCAAGACTGCTGATGATATGGAAAAGATGACTTGGGAGGATCTAAAGGAACTGGTCACTAAGCAGTTATGTCCCAAGAATGAGCTGGACAAGGTTGAAAGGGAGTTTCTGGTGCTAAAGGCGGGAAGCCTGAATCACAGGCAGTACACTTCACGATTCAATGAGATGGCAAGACTTGTTCCTCACTTGGTTTCTACCGAGGAACGTAGGGTGAAGCTGTACATGGAGGGCTTGCCTCCAAAAGTAAGGATTCATGTCAAGGCCAATGCTCCTAAGACCTTTGACTCCACTGTTGAACTCAGTGGTATTGTATGGGATGATGTGATGACCGATGAGCCAGTGAAAGAGGAAACCAGGGTGAAGGAGTCTTCCGGGACTAAGAGGGGTCGAACAGACCAACGAAAGTCTTGTGGCAAGAAGATCAAGCGAGAGGAAACGGGTCTATGCCGTAAGTGTGGCAAGAGCCACTCTGGGCTGTGCCGTGTGGGCACAAACTTATGCTTTCGATGTGGAAAGGTGGGGCATTTTTCAGCCAATTGCCCCGGTGTTATGAGATGCTTCAACTGCAATGGCCTAGGACATATGTCTAAGGATTGCAGGCAACCACGGGCCGATGCGTCGGGCTCGGGTAAGAATGAGGAGAAAGGAAAGGAGAAGCAGAAGGCTAAAGCACGAGCCTTTACGATGACGAAGGATGATGCGATTGTGGACCCGGACGTGGTCACAGGTACCTTTTCTATCAACAATATTCCTGCTTCTATATTGTTTGATTCTGGTGCCAGTATGAGTTTTGTGTCTTCTACTTTCTGTGATGGGTTATCTGGGAAGGTTAAGAAGATAGATCGGGTATTTGATGTAGAGACGGCTATTGGTAAGATGACCAGGGTGACTGAGGCTATTGATGATTGTTATGTTGAGATAGAAGGTCATAGGTTCCCTGTCCGATTGTTTCTTATTACCTTAGGAGGATTCGATGTGGTTTTGGGTATGGACTGGTTAGCCAAATATGAGGCTAACATTGTATGTCGACGAAAGATGATATGTTTACGTACGATGGATGGGAACTCCGTGACGGTTTATGGTGATAAAGCGATGTATGCGCCAAAGATCATTTCGATGATCACGGCTGATGTTATGATGAGGCGAGGGTGTGTAGCCTACTTGGCCTACGCGATTGAGGAACGTACGGATACGAGGACGATTGATGATGTTCCCGTGGTGTGTAACTTCCCCGATGTATTCCCTGAGGAATTGCCTGGATTACCACCCGAACGGGAAATTGAGTTCCAAATCGATTTAGTGCCGGGGGCACAACCCGTTGCCAAAGCACCTTACCGTTTAGCTCCAACTGAGATGAAGGAAATGATGACCCAGCTACAAGAACTCCTTGACAAAGGTTTTATACGACCGAGTGTCTCTTCGTGGGGAGCACCGGTGCTGTTCGCTAAGAAGAAAGATGGAAGTATGCGTATGTGTCTCGATTACAGGGAACTGAATAAGTTGACCGTAAAGAACAGGTATCCTTTACCTAGAATTGATGACTTGTTCGATCAATTGCAAGATGCAAGCTGGTTCTCAAAGATAGATCTCCGATCCGGTTACCATCAGTTGAAAGTTCGAGAGCAGGATATTCCAAAGACTGCTTTCCGTACGCGTTATGGACATTACAAGTTTCTCGTTATGTCGTTTGGATTGACGAATGCTCCCGCAGCATTTATGGATTTGATGAACAGAGTATGTCGACCGATGCTGGACCGATCGGTGATAGTGTTTATTGATGATATTTTGATTTATTCAAAGAACGAGGGAGACCATGCTTGCCACGTACGTGAGGTATTGGAAATCCTGAGGAAAAAGAAACTTTATGCTAAGTTCTCCAAATGTGCTTTCTGGTTACGAGAGGTACAATTTCTGGGTCACGTGGTGAACCCAGAAGGCATTATGGTAGATCCAGCTAAAGTTGAAACGATTATGAAATGGAGCCCTCCGAAGTCACCGACAGAAGTACGCAGTTTTCTTGGTTTGGCCGGTTACTATCGGAGATTCATTCAGGACTTCTCCAAGATAGCGACGCCACTGACGAAGCTCACGAAGAAAGACGTAAAGTACGAATGGGGTCCAAACCAAGAACAATCATTTTCAGTGCTAAAGGAGAAACTTACCCAAGCTCCTGTTCTAGCACTGCCGGATGGGAATGATGATCTTGTTGTGTATGCCGATGCGTCACGACAAGGGTTGGGATGTGTACTAATGCAAAGGGGAAGGGTGATAGCTTATGCTTCGCGCCAGCTAAAGATTCATGAGGCTAACTACCCGACCCACGATCTTGAACTCGCTGCAGTGGTGTTTGCATTGAAAATATGGAGGCACTACTTGTATGGAGTACGGAGTATCATCTATACCGACCACAAGAGCTTGAAGTATTTCTTCGAGCAAAAGGATTTGAACATGAGGCAGAGACGATGGCTTGAGCTACTAAAGGATTATGATTGTGATATTCTATATCATCCGGGAAAGGCCAATGTGGTGGCGGATGCTCTGAGTCGCAAGACTGCTCATCCTACCATACGAGTAAAATCGTATAGTTTGGTAATAACGCCAGACTTTCTAAACGAGCTCAAACAGGCGCAACAGGTGGGATTGAAAGAAGAGAATGTGGGTTTTGAACGAGTCTTCGGGCAAGTCAAGAACTTGGAAGACAATGACCATGGGATAAAGATACGATTCGGTCGAATGTGGGTGCCCAGAAATGGGGACATTCGAGCAAGGATTCTAGATGAAGCCCACAAATCACGTTATTCTATGCATCCCGGTGCGACGAAGATGTATCAAGATCTTCGACAGGATTATTGGTGGCCTGGCATGAAGTTTAATGTGATGCAGTATGTGAACAGGTGCCTTACTTGTGCGCAAGTGAAGGCTGAACATCAGAAGCCTTACGGATATGTGCAACCTCTAGAGATACCGGAATGGAAATGGGAACACATCACCATGGATTTCATCACCAAGCTACCGAGGACAGCTAAGCGGCATGATACCATATGGGTGATTGTGGACCGACTGACGAAGAGTGCACACTTCCTCCCTATCCGGGAAACGTATACGTCCGAAAGGTTGTCTGAGTTGTTCGTGAAAGAGATTGTGACCAGACATGGAGTTCCTGTCTCCATTGTGTCAGATCGGGATACGAGGTTTACTTCCAGATTCTGGAAGCAGTTTCATGATGCCATGGGAACGAGGTTAAATATCAGTACCGCCTATCACCCTCAGACGGATGGACAGTCGAAAAGGACTATTCAAACGTTGGAGGATATGCTTAGGGCGTGCATTATCGATTTTGGAGGAAGCTGGGATGACCACTTGCCATTGGTGGAGTTTTCATACAACAACATCTACCACTCCAGTATCGGAATGCCCCCATATGAGGCGTTGTACGGAAGGCGATGTAGAACCCCGGTATGCTGGGGTGAAGTTGGACAGAAAGAGATGGGAAACAAAGCTGAGGTGATTGATATGGCAGAAAAGCTACGGGTGATAAAAGCTCGAATGAAAGCTGCACAAGATCGCCAAAAGTCTTACGCTGACAAGCGCCGCAAACCGATCGAGTTTGATGTTGGCGATCGAGTGTTGCTGAAAGTATCACCATGGAAGGGAATCATTCGATTCAGAAAGCGAGGCAAGTTGAGTTCGAGGTACATCGGACCATTTCAGATAAAGGCAAGGGTAGGGAAGGTCGCGTACCGACTGGACCTACCAGAGGAGCTGAACGGGATTCATCCTACCTTCCACGTGTCACATCTTAGGAAGTGTTTGGCGGACGAGCTAGCACATGTTCCTTTGGATGACATTGAGGTAGATGATCGACTGAACTACATTGAAGAACCAGTTGCCATCGTGGATACGAAGGAAAAGTAGTTACGGAATAAAACGGTTCGTCAAGTAAGAGTACAGTGGAAGCATCGGAAGGGTTCAGACACGACGTGGGAATTGGAAGACGAGATAAGGAAGCTGTATCCTCAACTGTTCGATGTGTAACGAGGCAGGTTTCGGGACGAAACCTATTGTAAGGGGGGACACTTGTAACATCCCAAATTTTCTATACAAGTCACTTGAACTTACGAATGCGTAACGAACAATTAACTTGCTAGAAAGGGACGGAAAATAACCGAGTGAAGCTTAGAAATCGTGTACTCGAAATTTCAGATTTCGTGTACACCAGAATTCGAGTACACAAGTTCTCGAAATTATGTCCCAGATTTCGAGTACAAGGACACTGCCTATAAATAGGAGTGCCTTGGGAAATGTGACAACCTTTGGTTGGAAGCACATCTTCTTTCGAGTACTCGAAGTGGGAGTTCAAGAACATCAAGAATCGAGCTTTGATCGACTAAACGAAGGAAGAAACGAACGGGATTCTACCAGGAGAATCAGCTACCTTGAAGTAAGTGTTCAAGACTGAAAAGTTAGGATTTTTATACAAAAGTTAGGATGGTGAAACAAAGGGTGAACTTATGCATAAAGCTCACACCTTTATGCGTAAAGTTCATAACTTTGAGGTTCCAAAACGTTGGTAACAACCAAAGGAACCTAAAACTAGCTCCCCAAAGCCTTAGATGAATTTTCTGAGAAGTTTAATGACAAAATGATGAGTACACGAAATCATGAACAGAGGGTACTCGAAGTCATACATGTTATTTCGAGTACATTGTTATTTCGAGTACAGGGACTATTTCGAATACAATGGTTATTTCGTGTACATGGCATTTCGTGTACATGCCACTTCGTGAACAATTGTTATTTCGTGTACATGGCACTTCGTGAACAATTGTTATTTCGAGTACATGGCAATTCGTGTATGTGGGAACTTAATGAATTTCAAGGGTTTCGAACACTTAGCTAAGTTTCGAAAACTTTGATTCAATAAGGGGGACTAGTAGGCTATGAGGACTTAGAATAATTTCTAAGTCTAAGAACGCGATGTAATAAGATAATGTAATGATGTAGGTTCCTTGAGTCCTAGCTAAGGAGTTCGGCTAAGGAAATCAAGAGTCTATTATCAGGTGAGTTCTAGACGCCCTCTTTTATGTTTAATGTTTTGGGCTGACATACATGCTTATTGTTATGTCTATGATGTTATGTGCTTATGATGATGATGAATGGATTATGATATGCCCTGACTATGTATGCATGTTTATGTGTTAAGCATGGTGTATTGCATGAAAGTATGCTAAGTATGATGAATGCATGATAAATGAGTGATGATGATGAATAACATGACATGATAATGATGCTAGCATGTGATATGATGATGACTTTATGATAACACGCTTCATGATGATAACTATGAGAATAGTTATAGGAATATGGCAAGTTCCTAGGTGGCTAGGATGATAGTATGATACCATGATGTTATGATATGATGACGATGCTAGTATGTTACGATGGTATGATGAAATGATGCTAGTATGTTATGATGGTATGATGAAATGATGCTAGTATGTTATAATGGTATGATGAAATGATGCTAGTATGTTATGATGGTATGATGACATGAGGCTAGTATGACATGCCTAAGATGCCATGATTAACACGATGAATGATGTTATAATGCTAACATGGAATGTATGAGGATTATGATGAATGACGATATGATGCTAGTACATCATGTATGATGAATGAATGATGTCCCTATACGTGCTATAGGATATGTGTGGATGGTGATGCTCCAGTACTTGTACTGGGTAAATATGAATGATGACCTGATTATATCAGGATATGAACAGCCGACCGGGCTATAAACATGAGAGCCGATCGGGCTATAAACATGGAGTCGATCGGACTATAAACAGGGAGTCGACCGGACTATAAACATGGAGTCGATCGGACTATAAACATGGAGCCGACCGGGCTATAAACATGAGAGTCGATCGGACTATAAACATGGAGTCGACCGGACTATAAACATGAGAGTCGATCGGACTATAAACACGGAGCCGATCGGGCTATAAACATGGTAAGAGCCGATCGGGCTATAAACATGGTAAGAGTCGATCGGACTATAAACATGGAGCCTTGTGCCGGCATAAGCCCACTGTTCGTATGGTGACAGTGGAATGTATGATGATGATGGTAATGATGTTATGTGTTAAGGTTACGGACTATGTGAATGAAAGGGTTTTTATGCTAAGTATCTTTAATGTTGTTTTATGAAAACTAGAACTCACCAGCGTAAGCTGACTTGATTTAGCATGTATGTCAGGTTAAAGCTATAATTAGAGAAAGCATGGAGCTCGGGCATCAAGTCAGACGATCCGTTGGTTTTTGGCAATTCGATGTGTTTTTGATATAGACACTTTATTGAATTCTGTTATCAAACTATGTTTACATTTCCGCTGCATGATTATGAAAGTTTTTAGTTTAAGAGCTATGTGTTATGACGAAACCAACCTCTGTGAGGTGCCCGGTTTTGGGGCCTCACATACAACTTAAAAGTCTATACATTTGTTTCAATGTTTAAACTAGGTCACTAAGCCTATCTTATGTCTTCATCATGCTTCCTTATCCTGTTACACATGTAAAATAAGAGTTTGTCAACTATTTGCCTAGTTGGTGAGTTCACACACTAAGTTTAAATAATATGTATAAAAATGATGAAAACTATAGCCTAACTAGTTATGTATCATAAGCATAGCATGAATACAAGCATGAATAAATGGAATGAATGAGTGAATAACAATAGCTTGTGTCCAAACAAGTATCCTTACAACATGTTAATTCAAGTATGGCCATACTATAAATTAACAGTTATAATTCAACAAGTTTGCTAGGTGTACTTTTCACCTTTTCCACAATGCGAATATTATATCTAACACATCTTAGGCTACTAGGTACTAGCTTGCATGATTGACAACGCACATAGAATCACACATAGAATCAAAACATTGTATAAGCTTAGCATCTAACACATAAAGATAACTAGGTCTAAGGCTTGCATCTTAGATTGAATGAATAAAGTTTTGAATAAGAGTTGTGTAACATCCCAAAAACAAGAATGTAAAAAGGAGTGTGAAGAAACTCACAGTTTGAATGCTTAGATAGTTCCAAGTCCTTGAATAATGATTCAGGAGCAAGCTATCTACTAATCCTAAAGTTTGAGTAACAAGTCTTAGCATCATATAGTTCAAGTTCAAGATCCTAGAACTATAGCATCTTAGTGGAAATCCTAGTTTAAATAAATCTATGTTTGAATTGATAGGTTGGATTATTTATTGAATACATATTCTCATAATAATTGATTAATAAATAAAAATAGAATATAAATTTTTTTATCAATATTATATTGTATGATTACTAGAATAATGTATTAAGAATATTAAATAATATTCTAATATTAAATTGTCACACCCTGTGCGTCGCATGCTGAATCCATGGCGCGGTGATAATCGATGGTTGAATCATGCACAAGTATTGAAGAAGAACAACCACAATGTATTATTAAGTTTCATAATGTTAGAAAATTGTTTAGTTACAGGCATTCTAACTATCTATCAAAATAATGACAACTACAAACCCAAAAATATTGTTTATATAAAAGACACACACAAGACAATTAAACAATCAAGATTAAGTGAGTTTCTAATCCATCCTAGCTTGTTTCTTCATCTTGTTCTATCTTAGAATGGTCTCCTTAGTTGTCCTTGAGAATGTTCTAAACCTGATTACCTGAAACACGTGAAAAGTAACTGTCAACTACAAAAGTAGTCGGTGAGATCAAAAGGTTTAACAATTGAAAATATGAATATGCAGTTGTAAACATATGAATAAAACAGTTGTATAAACATGTCATGGATAATTGCAACACGAACTATCATCAAGTAAGAATAACGTGTGTAAACAGTAAAATGACTGTCTACTATAAAAGCCAACATATAATCAAGTCCCAAATTACATTTGGAGTCAGAAAATGTCACACCTTGAGCCGGCAGGTTGGATCGACTTTCCCGCCGGGCGGAAAGTTCCCAGGGCGTGATATTGTTGTGATAATCGAAGTGATCAGATTGTTTACATAGCACATGATAATTAAATGAGAAATGCTAACTTGACAATGAAATAGAATTACAAAGTTAAATTACATTGTTTCCTCATAATTTAACTAAGTAAATCTACTCAAAAGAATCAATGAGTTCATATCTTGTATCTGTAGAAGATATACAAAAGATGATTCATGGTTTTGTCATCCAAAAGTATGCAACACAAAAGTAGCTAGGCCTTCTTAAAGTCCACTACTTATGTCCCTGTAATCCTGGTGACTAAACATGTTCGTCACCTGAGAAAACATGCATTTAAACAAAGTCAACACTAGGTTGGTGAGTTCATAAGTAAGATAATTGAAAAATCTTGATTTGTTCACATGCACAAACACAATGTCATTCCTGTTACTTGTATGTTGTTTGATTCACCCGTTCGCCCAATGGCTTCTCAATAGTTATATTCACAAGTAATATATCATCCTAGTAGTTATGCTTATATATAGGGCATATGTAGGGGAACCAAGCCCCAGCCAACATCCCACCACATAACTATTAGAACTCCACACTACTTGCAATACAACTATCAATTATCCATTTCCATTCCACTTGTTCATCTCAATTATAAATCACCAGTAGTATCATATGTAGAATAATAAAATAAGAAAGATTTAGTTATCAAACCGAAGTATTGATACACCCATTGAGTGTTAAGGAGATTAGATTAATTTAATCTGAACCTTGTAATATTCTATTACTTGTGGGGTTAACTGTTAATCACTTTTAAATATTAAGAGTGTTAGTTAACCAATTGTCATTTGTTCTCATCTTGAAGTGCATAGAGCCTAAAAGGAATCCATTGAAATCCTAAAATAATCAGATTTCAATGCATCCGATTTACCTCTACCACTTTGTATATCCATAGGCCTCATCGAAACTGTTACTAGTAATGTGACATGAGAGAAATAAATTCCTCAGTCTACTAATCAATAGAACTCGATGGATTGATTACAATTTCACTGTCAAACTATATCACCATGCGTCGTTTACCAAACCTGACTCATGTCACCCTGTTACCGGTCATACGTTACCGGCCAATTGAACTTACGAATAACATACCGACCTACCCGCCGGAGGTTTGTCAAACCTGTGGTACCACTATGCAATCGTCGGTTAAGATCCCACTAAATTAACTGGTAAACGGTTCTGTGAAGGGACTTACAATGAAACTTGAATAAATGGTACATGATTGACATGATATAACACCGACAGTTCAATAGAAATCAATTGTATTGTGTTCATCAATGTTGTTGTTTGTTCTCAATGTTGTATGTTCTCAATGTTGTTAACAAAGTTGAATAAGTACTTGTCTTATTACAATATGTTAATCGTTGTGTGAATGATGTTGTTTTCATGAAGTTATGTTATCATGATTATCATTCATTGTGTTCCATGTAGTCACCATGTTGTCACTAAGCTGTGGTAAGAACTAGTCTTACTACACTTAGTCGACTCAGGTGGTGGATGATAGTTGTTCCAGGTTATCTTGTAGTATGTATCGAGTTGTAAGCTAAGTGTTACAAGAACTAGTCTTGTGACAATTACTTAACTCCTGTGTTGAATGTTATTATGAAGATATATTATCTTTCTAACATTCTTGTGTTTTGTTGTTATTGTCATCATGTTCACCTGTGATTATCCCAATGTTTGTTCTTGTGAGAATAACTGAGTGTTGTGAGATGTACTCTTACAACTATGTTATTCTATTGTGTTGATGAGTTATGATATTATAATATCATATTCATCTTAGTTGTTCATGTCATATCATGATCATACAAGCATGCATACTATGATAAACGATAATAAGCAATTAAATATTATCTAAAATCAAAGTATAAGCAATATGTTAAACAAAACTTTTAAATAAATAAAAGTTAAGCATGTTTCTCAGCCCCGTGAGTTTAAAATCAGTTAATATTAAAGAAAAGGGGCATATGAACTCACTTTATTGTTGAAGTGGTTGACTTAGCTTAAAATAAGAATACACGCGCTCTTGATTGTACTTGTCGTTGTGTTCACGATCCTGTATTGATTTCATGTGATTGCAACTTATAAGTAGATGTCGTAGGTATTTGTTCGCGTGTATGTGTTAGCCCCAAAGTTGGCTAACACTTGTGAGTCTCGGTCTTGGTCATCATATCGGCCCTTATCTCAAGTGTCCTAGATTGTTATTACCATGTTTTCTAATATTGTATGTTTAAATTTGATTCTATAAACCTTGACATTAGTGTTAGTCATTTGTTTTAATATGGGACTTAGCAATTTAAACCCAACATGACTTTGGTTTATGTCGTAAACCTCCCTTGTTATTATGATTCAAAGACCTAGGTTTTAAGTTTTAACCTTTATTATGTTTATCCCTTTGAATTTCGTTATGATCACCACTCGTCACCTTTGTAGTAAAAACTATCAATTTCCCATGCATCTTATTCTTAAAATTTGATTCTAGTATTAAATTACATTTTTAACCTGTTGGGCCGATAAGAAATTCTTGGGCCCTAAGTGTGCATGTGGGCCGAAACAATTGTTTTTGGGCCACTTATGTTAATATAGGTTTTGGGCCGGTTTGCACATAGGCCGAATGATGTGTGGGCTTGATGGACCCCTATGGGTCCACTAAATAAATTTGGACCGATTCAATTGCTCTTGGGCCTAACAGGTGGGCTGTATAGGCAATTGTGGGACGAGACATGCCACAAGGGCCGAATGCAAGAACATGGGCCGGTTATACTTTCAGCTTGGCCCGAAGGTTTCTGCTTGGACCAAAAGGTGTGGGCTGCAAATTTGAGATGGTTTGGATAACCAAATCTAAGCCGAACATGCACAGGATTACGTATAATTAGTTGAATCAGCAATTGTTACAATCGGTCGAACACTTGATCAGCGTACCTTCTACACCCCCTCTAGGGTTCGGCTGGAATCATAGGTTCATGATAACAGGTTCGTTACAACCTATAGGTTCGCATGAATGAAGAGGTTAGGCCCCAAGATAGTTCGGCTGGTGAGGGTTCGCTGGTTAAGACTAGTCCAACGTTGGTTTCTGAAATCTTGGTTCGTGAACTCAAGGTTCGTGGTTCCCTTCTAAGTTCGACCAAGAAACAAATCCAGCTGGTCGAAGGTTCGCGGCTCTAAGAATCGGTGGTCACAGGTTCAGTGTAGTAAAGGTTCGGCTCATGGCTACAGCCTCACGAACCTTGAGGTTCGCTCCTGAAAACTCCTAGTTCGGTGCTCATCCAGGTTCGTTGATAGCTGTAGGTTCAACGGCTTGGTCATGGGTTCGTGTATTGGGGGTTTGGTTGTTGATGATGAAGGTTCGGTGGTGCAGCACAGGTTCGGCCAAGTACTCGTGGGTTCGGCCCTTCGTGGGTTCGTGAGACCTCAGCCCATGCATGCAGGTTCGTGACCCCAAAGGGTTCGGCCCCCATGACACCCAGCAAATTCCCGAACCTGTCGCACCTTCATCATCATCATCATCTTCCTCGATTATGCTGCTTCTAAGGTTATGTACACATTGGTGTCGTGCAATATGTGATTCTCGAAGAGGTGACGGTCGTGAGAGTGAGTCTAGGGCCGACTAGGGTTAGATAGGACCAAGAGGTTGTGAAAACTCTAACTTTTCGAATATTTCAAGCATCATTACCTCGATTTTTAGTGGAGTTGGTTCTAGATTGGTTGTACTTTCGTGTAGAGGACGTTGCTAGCTACACGTGGGCACCAAGAACGCCAAAATCCATCAAGAAATGAGCTAGTTATCAAGGTTTGAAGGTTGATTCTTCTAGAGAGAGAGAGAGTAAAACGAGTTGGGTGTTTTAGAGAGAGAGAGAAATGTGAAAATGAAGTGAAAGGCTTCATTTAGCATTTAAATACCCCGAGGGTGTTCGGGTTCGTTTCGGTTGCTCGGTTTTCGTCCTCGTTGCGTTTCCGGAACGTAACGCGTAGTTTTACGCGTTTTAAAATAAAAGAAGTTGTTTTAATTATTTTTGATGAGTTTCAAAATTGTAATATTATAAACTATTTTATTTTCTTAAATTATTTTCGTTCGTATCGTCTTTCGTTTTCGTTTCTTTTCGTCAGATCGCGTAGCCTTCGCGCGTATTCGTTCGAATCGTCACCCGAACGAATACGACGATGGTTTTGCATTCCGACTTTTGTTTTCTACTTCTCAGTCATTGTCTCAGAACGTTAAACTCACATATATGTTTGTGTGAATCGTCACCTACGCAAACACGCTGTCAGTTCGCTATTCTGAAACAACACTGCAATGGTGCTTTAAATTGGGTTTCCTCACTGACGGACTCAACTAACTTCCTGTTTTCACATCGTTTTAGTACTGATTTGTTGGCCATCTGATTCCTGTCATCTATGGATATCAGATCGCAACCGATATGTTTTCGTTGTTCACTTGTACACTGTTGTCTTTCTTGATTCGTTGTAATAATTGTACTTAGGTTTTCACCTAAATACACACAACTATTGTTTATCGTGAATTGTTGTACTTACGGTATTTAAGTTTTCACAGAAATACATACAACTGTTTCTTGTATCTTGAATTCTGTTATCACAAACATTGTACACATAATGTATTTACACACAGTAAATATAGAAAGTACACGTACCATACAGACTTGCAGGCCGGTCAGGTACTAGTTGTCACAGAAAAGTAGTCAGCAAAGGCATTAAACATGAGAAGTACTAAGGAGTTTACTCAGAAGACAATCTCCGTGTTGACGTACCCGGTCAATATGACCTATGCTGGTAAAGTTAATTAGCAGCAAATCCATATTACCGTAACGCATCCAATCTGCAGTTAGGGTTTAAAACACATTTAAACACTAACCACAGCCTTGGCGTAACCAAAACATGTCCCGCGTTCCCTCGTTGTGTTCACCCAGTACTAACGTTAAAGGATTAAGAATAAGATTGATTAAATAAGTGTCTTGATGTGTATAAGCTTGTTCACAATGATGAACACAATGACTATCAATTGTCGTAAAAATTAAAAAAACGTTTAACTTGATTGAATACTTGTTTTGAAGCCATGATTGAATCCCTTGTTAGAAAAACCATTGATTGAATACCTTGAAAACCTTTGATTGAATCCCATAAATGTACCTTGTTCGAAAGCCTTTGATTTGATTACCAATGATAGTGTCCTTGTATAATAACAAGGTTTGTAAAAATAGCATTTACTTATAAACACAAGTTAACAGTAAAAGAGTTTATAAAACTTAGCCTTTAAAAGTTTTTAACATTTATAAAACAATTTTGTGTAAAACAGTTTAGAAAACCTTTTCTAAAACCGTTTAGTAGAAAGTGTTTAACAATTGATACATCATTTAAAACCATTGATAAAACCTTTAGAATACTTGATAAATCATTTGAAAATAGTTGAGGAATCCCTTGGATTTGTAAAGTAAACCTATGATTGTTGAAAAGTAACGTGAATCCTCTATATGAAATGTAATTGTATAAAGATTGTTTGGTCACGTGTTCCACCCCAAAACAGTTGTAAAACAGTAGAAGATGGGCTAATGTTCTCACCTGACAGTAGTAGACTCTAAACCTGAACAAGTAGCAAGCAACAAGACCTCTAACTGATTCCTATATCATTGCAATCATACATATAATATAAGCTTTCATGATTGTATAGACTTTGATTGATTGATTGACTTATGTTAAGCTGTTGACTTATGTTATCTTGTTAATGATTTCCTCTTGTAACTTGTTCTTATGTTTAAAAGTGTCGTATGAACTTGAAAGACATGATTGAATCGTTTGAATAACACTTTATTTATGAAAAATACGTGTCATGTTACTTTATGCATAAGAGTTATTATACATATATACATATATGTAACATGTGTTGTAGATTTGATAACTCCTTGTTTAACATTTAATTTATTGAAAAATTAAAGTGTTTTAAGCCTTTGTGTTTATGATATGATCTTATCATTAGATTAAGTTAAACTTAAACCAATTAAGATCAATCCATAATTCCTTTAAGTCGGATTAGGGTTAGATTACCCTTATCGACCCATTAGGCTTAGATGACTTCTTGCATTTTCATTAGTGTTTGATGTTTAACAACCCTTAGGTTTAGAACCCATACATGGATTTAGGGATCTAATATCGACAACCTTTGTGTTTGGGTGACAGTCGAACTTAGAAATATCGACCATCTAAGGCTCAAGAGAAAGCCATCGATATTGATAATATCGATGGTTTCCTATCTCTTCGATATTATCTTATTCATACGTCCCATATCCACACTTCTTGGTCCTAACCCTCTTGGATTCACTTGATTAAGGTCATGTTTATGAATTAGAATAGGTTGTTATGGTTGCATGTCTGTTAACAACGAAATAATGCTTGGTTAAGATTGGGTCACCGCCCATCTATATTATTAACACTATCGATTGGCTCAAGTTCCATGATCAGCCACGTTTTTGTCCAATATCCATAGGTTCTTGACTACTAATACTTTGATGATCCTAGTTGTGGCAATTGCGTACGAAAAATTCGGCATTTATGACGTGAGCACATTTGGTCGTGCTTGAAATCCACGTTGATTTGATGATTTTAATTATTACGGGTTGATAGCATGTGAAAAATGGCGTTAGTAGATCGCAAAGAAACATCCATCACCTAATGCTTATTCAAATAGAGGACCAACCGATTTCATGTATAGAATCATAACTAGGAAATGAAGAAAATGAGTGTAAGCGAAATCGCGAAACGAGGCTCTGATTTCAAGATACACTGAATCGAAGATAGCGTTAAATAAGAGATCATATATTTTGAACTCTTTAGGTCTTGAAATTACAACCATTGGAAAGAGCTCGAAAAATCGTGAACATAGGCGAAAACCGTGCGCAAAACGGAGTTCGTATGCTCCTGGAATCGCGAAACGAAGATTAACTCAAAATTGGAAGAAACCACGTGGGGCGTTACGGCCCGGGCCATGCACCCAGTTGGGGCGATGCGCCCGGGAGTAATTTGAGGCGATGGAATGGATTTAAAGATCAAATTTCATCCAGAAGTTGATTTTTACTTGTATCTCGATCATCCTTCACTTCCAGACGCAAATTAACACATTTTTAGCACCCAAACTCTATTTCAAAGTCTTCTAAAAGTTCAGATCATCCCAAGTAACGAATCTACAAGCCCTGATCGTTGTTTTAACCGCAGAAATCCGTTAGATTAGGTAATGGTTCGTTTTAACCTTCTAGTTTGATTTTGATTGATTAGATCTTGTTTTTGAACGTAATGATATAGTTAGGATTGTTGATTATTGCCTAGATGATGGCTAGGATTGATTATAAATAAAGAACACAATGTTTTAACGGTTAAATTCTTGTTTTGATCCGTTGTAATGCCCGGTTTGCATGAAATCACAACTATGATTATAATGGTTTAAACCATTTGATTGTGACAATGTAGGTGATTAGTTTGATTAATCTTTGTAATGCAAAGGTTAAATTCAAGTGTTACAAACTAATCACAACCATTAACATACTTATTGAAATGATTATCTGATGTTTATGATAACAGTCAGATTAGTATGTTAAGCATGGTTATTACACCTATCCTAATGCTACATTGTGATATTTCATGATATTTGGGTAATCAATAACAAGGATTAATCATTCCTAAGCCATTCAATCATCTAGAAACTGTTTTAGCATTATAATCAACAACATTAACTATTTGGTTAATCCAAGATTATTCTGATTAATCAAACATGTCATCAACTTCATATTAGGAATCTGAATCAGTATAGGTTCCTACATTATCATACATTGTATGATGCGATATTAAATTAACTAATTAAATACTTAACATCAGTTTGATGACTTTCAAAGCAATGTCTTTGACATTGAACGTTCAGAAAGATCTAATCAGTAAGTTAAAACATAAATAGCTTATTAAACATAAATAAATGCAGAATCACTCTATTATCACTGGTTGCAAAATATTCTGCTACTTCTAAACTATCAGGTGAGTTTCGTACAACCCCTTTTCTTTTTAATCTTTTATAAACATCGAGGTAACACTGTGGAACTAATCTTAAACATATGATATGTGTCACTGTTATCTATTTGATTTCATGTGATTTATTGAGAACTTGTGGATTTCATGGGATTGTGTTTGTAAAACGAAACTCTATCACAAAACTTAAAATTCCTCATTTCTGAACTGTATCTAGTGAACCCATGTGGGGCCGAACAGGGAACAATGATAGTACTATCGGCTGACAACCCATTTGCTAGGAGTATGCAACTCCCCTTGCTGTGAATGTTTGTTACCTGTTTTTAGACTTCTTAATGTTGTGATAGGCATTAAGACAATGAGGCATAAGATATTACCAGTAGGTAATGTCTTCGAAGTACGTAGAATCACGTCCGAAAGGAACTAGATATGGGTCCCATGGTTATCTTGAACGAAACACTTTGTGAACTTATATATCATATCATATCGTTGAACTTGAACTTTTCGATCTCACCAGCTTTATGCTGATGTTTTAAACTTAAAACTTTTGCAGGAAGACAGTGACCACCGGGTGAGGATGCACTTCATACATTTGTAATTAAATAAGATAGTTGTGTAATAAATTTAGTTGTAAACTGTAATTCTGGTTGTGATGACGAAACCCTTGGTAATGTATTTACTTTAAGTTAATCTGTGTGCTGTGATATCGGATCAAGTAAGTCACCCCTCACCTCTGAGACATCACCACTATGCTTCCGCAACCGTTTCAGTGACATCATCAACAGGTGACGAGAGGTGGGGGTGTGACACTAGTTTAGGTAATATCGATGTTCTTGGTTTGTCCAATGAGCTGCCACGTTCAATCAGATTGAAATAATTCCGATTTATGGTCGAATTTGCGAAGTTTTTTTGGAGGGAGAGAGAGAGATATGGACAAGAAAGAGAGAGTTTTGGTGTTCTTGAAATGTTAAATGAATTTTGAAAAGAAATTAAGGGATTTTATACCCCAAATAGTTCCCTGCGTATTGTGTCGCAACGGTTACGTAAATGAACATTTTAGTTTGTAATTAGATTCTGGGATTGTTTTTGATGAGTTTCAAAATTGTAAAACGTAAAATATGATATTTTACTTATTTTTATTGTTCGTTCGTAATCAGACCGTTAAACGGATATAGTTACGTGTATACCCGTAATCATATAAGTTTTTGGTCATTTTTGCGTATTTATTTTTGTTTACTCGTAATTATAAGTTCAACATTAATATCATTACGAATCGTCACCCATAATGATACTCAGTCTCGCTTACGCATTACGGTTTGTTTAATTGATTTGTTTGTCATACTACTCGTCATAACACTACGCACTAACACTATCCTAGTACACCGAACTCAGTATATGTATAGGGCATACGTAGAGTCCAGCTACGTGCCTTGTCAGCCGCCAGCCCACCATTGTTTCGATATAATACAATACTGTTTTTGCCTAGCATTATTAACTATAAATAGATACATACTTGTACTTAAACTAAAAAGAATCCTATGACAATAACACACAAACATGAATACATGAATCACATTGGCACATTGACATATTGAACACGAATCACATTGGCATATTGACTAAAATGTACACACTGTTCTTTCCTGAACTACGACTAGCATAATTACTGTACAGATGTTACATAAATAAAATAGAATATTAAGTATTCTTTTTATTTATTATTTTGTGTTTTAATCTCTAATACTATTGGAATAGTTTTCCCATCTAATTCTTTTACAAATGTTTATTAGAAACATTTGTATGTAAACTTATGACTATTTGGTTTAATACTTAGAATAGTTATTATATTTAAAAATCAGTTTAAAACTTTATTAATGAAAAAAGAAATGATTTATTTGAATAGTCATTTGTTTTTAAATAAACTTTTGTTTTCATAATATTTATTTTTTAAATAATTCTTATATTTTAAATATCGTTTTCGATTACTGTTTTTGAAGAAAAATAATAATCTTTCAATATATATATATATATATATATAGGATTGGGATCATATAATAACCCACCTTAATGGAGGTAACCTATTAACCTTGACAAAAAAAGCTCAAATTTTCGAAATTTTTTTCACGGTCTTTTTTATAGAAAAATAGGGGGCTCCTTTTTTAAGTTTTTGCTAATTCAGCCGCATTTAGAAGTTAAACGAAGTGTAAGTTTGCATTACACTGCGAAGCTTAAATATACCTTCGCAGTGTAACACAAACTTACACTTCGTTTAACTTCCAAACGCTTGTTAATTAGCAAAAACTTAAAAATGGAGCCCCCTATTTTTGTACAAAAAAGACCATGAAAAAAAATTCGAAGATTTGAGCGTTTTTTTGCTAGGGTTAATGGGTTACCTCAATTAAGGTAGGTTAACAACGGATCCTTACCACATATATATATATATATACATATATATATATATATAGGATTGGGATCAAATAATAACTCACTCTTAAAGCAATAACCCAGATAACTTTGCCAAAATGAAGCCAAATCTTGGATTTTTTTTTTTGAACATCATTGTAACACAAATAGAACACTGTGTTCTTTTATGAGTTTGCAAAAATTCATCACCGTTTGAGAGTTTACATCGTTGTAAGTTTTAGGCCTAAAACAGTTACAGTGCTGTAAATCAAAAACTTACAACGATGATATCTCTTAAACGGTGATGAATTTTCACAAACTCATAAAAGAACATAGTGTTCTAATTGTGTTACAATGGTGTTCATAAAATATCCAAGATTTGACTTCATCTTGGCAAAGTACTCTGGGTTATTGCTTTAAGAGTGAGTTATTATTTGAACACTTCCCTATATATATATAAGTTAACTTTGCCAAGGTGTATATTATAGATAAAAGAAAAAAAATTACGAAGTATAAATTATTACGTAAAGATTTACAATAAATACATATGATAAAAATATTTAAATATTTAAATAAAATTTTGATAAGAATATCTAAGTATCTAAAAAAAATATTTAAATTACGTACAATACTTAAATATTCAGGTAAGAAGATGATAAACATATTTAAATATCTTGATAAAAATATGTAAATAAGAGTTATAATGTTTAAATATTTAAACAATGAATATGTTTTTAACTAGTAAATGATTTTTAAATCATTTTCTTAGGAATAAAAATAATTAAATAATAAATATAATTTTTTGGAATAAATAATTTTTAAAAGTTTGTTAAGAATTATTTTTTAAGATTTTTGGAATTTATTTTCTATAATTTTATTAAAAAGAACTTGGATGAAAAAGGTTTAAGCATGGAGAACGCGCGTGCTTAACCGCTACACTAGGCCAAAGTTTGCTGGAAAGCTTCAGTTCTTATTGTTCTTATACTAATTCCTGAAGTCCCTCCCAAATCAGACAAACCCTAATTATGTTTCTATCCAATTCGATCGGTCTGGTTCTTAGTAATGAAATTAAACGTAGGGCTTTCAATCTACTCCTAAAACCGATCAGCTTTAATACAAAACTTACCTGTTTTGAGATCAGATCGAATCAGCTTGGGTTCTTCACAGGTTTCGAATGTTCTTGATATTAGCTTCAACTGATTAGGTTGATTTTGATGGGGCTTCGATGTTTCTACGATTCAGAGTGGGCCGAAATAGTTGTAGTTATCCTTAATTTGATTTTGATTAATGTTTTGATTGATTCTCGAGCTCGTTTTGTACGGTAAATTTACAGCTATGATTTGCACTCTAGTTGCTATGTAATTTAGGAATTGATCTTAGAGATTGATTCGGCTTTAAGTTTTAACCGCTTGAGAATCTGATTTGAATGTATCAATGCGTGTTGTTAAGTTGGAATAAGAACCGGGTATATGAGGATTCGAACAGGGCAATTGGGGGAGAAGGAAAAAAGAAAGTTAGGAATTTACAAAACAGGCCTTCAAACTTTATGATGCTTTTCAAAATCTGATCTTAATCTCATAACTCAGTTTTAGGTTTTGAAATAACATTAGTAACCCCTCTAGTTTCAACCCATATTATTTTATGTTATAAGTTTATTAAATTTTATAAAACTCTTTATTTTGTTTTATAACTATATTGTTTTTATAATCTTTATAGAATTATTCATATAATATAAACATAGCTTATTATGCATATATTTATATATTTATGTTTGGGTATAAATACATATAATATATTTTTATTTAAATCTTGTAAAGATTTATTTTAAAAGATGATCATAGTTAGACAATATCATGCACACACATACGCACACGCTAAAGTCATGTTTTAAAATGATGTGTAATTTAATAATTTTTTTGTCTAGAATTAACTCCTAATAAAATTTGTTTTATATTAAGTAACTTTATTTATATATCTTTGTATATAATATAAATGTGTTCTTATGAATATACGTATTCAACAAATGTCACAAACTTTTGCTTTTATTATTTTTAAGCACAACTACAAATTTGATTTCGTAACTGTAAACCCTAGGGATTACATTACCTACCCCTCACATGCTCAAACTCCATTAAAAAAGAATCCATTGAGTTAATGGGAAAGAGCACTTAAGACTACATTGAAGCACACTCTCACAACTCTCTTCTCTGGTTCTTTTTACAAATGAGAATAATCTATATTTATAGTGTCACATGACCTAAAACTCTAAAAACAACAAATACAACAAAATGATAATAAATAATAAACATTAAATTAAGCTCTATCATTTTTGTGGTCTTCGGGTCTTTTGGTCATAAGTGTCTTCGTAATCTTGAGTCTTTAGTAACTCGTGTGGTTACTCGTTGCTCCCTAATCAACAAATACATAATACTTCTTGTTTACATTACATCTATCCAAATTAACGGTTGGTCTTGGCTTTTCTAGACCCAAAAAAAAGTACATCGATAGGAGAGTGTTATGCCTTAGATACATACCCGTTATCCTTTCTATGTGTTGGAATTTTGTGTGAAAACAAAACAAAAAAATTATAAATCTTTCATCTATCAATTCAGTTGAATAAAATAAATAATTGTTATAGGTTTTTAAATACAATTACATTTAAAATAAATCAATATAATTGACTTCTCCTTTTTCGCGACGTATTTCTATGAATTGTTGTATACGTTGTCTATACATATATTCTCAAGAAGAAGCGTTTGGTGTGTGACACTTATTCCAAATCCCACTTACTGACGGCATCGAATAATCTCCTTCCCACTTGATGTTGACGAAATGATTGTTGTGTACAAATACGAACGACACGACTTGATGAGAGTTGACGGCTTCACTCTCCGCGCTTATCCACAGCGGAAAATATGTCTGAGAGCTTTTTATATTTATTTGGTGAACAATCACACCAAATCTTTGAGCAATCGGAATCCCGGTGTAAGGCATTTGCATCTAATGTCGGAATGATGTAGCTTGAACTTGCTTCCAGTTAATGCTGTTATAAAGGAAATTATACATGCCTTCTTGTATATTTTCAAATATCGACCGATATGCATCCCTATGTGTATCCATCTCGTCTAGCAGTTGTTGTCGAACATAGAGACACATATTTTCATCAAAACCTAAACCCATGGCAACAGATCGGAAACTGCAGTTTCCGTCGGGCATTACGTCCTGTATGTGTGAAATGCGACCATGAAACAAATCTGGTATAAAGATTTTAAATCTGTTAAAATTCTAGATACTTTCGTTTTCAACGACAGATACATTTGTTGCAGGATGTTCTCTGGTATAATATACATTGCCCTTAGAATGTAGTAGGTTTTCCAGAACCTACATCGGCGTCGTATCTACTTTCTTTTCATTTTTTATTTTATGTTGGGTGTCGTATATGTCCCTGAAACATTTACTTCTTGATAGTTGACAGAATATTGTGCATGTCCATATGTTGTTCCGTCAGCTGTCCCACCATCTAATGTTCATCTTGAGACAAACTTCTTTTTAGATCGAGCGGTGACTACAATATAACCGTTGTCAACCGTGCTTTTCACCCAGGCAACCACCTTTACAACGTCTCATTTCTTTTTAGATCGAGCAGTGACTACAATATAACCGTTGTCAACCGTGCTTTTCACCCAGGCAACCAGCTCATCATGGACATAAATTCCTAAAACAATAACACGACTTAAAATATATCTAATGTTAAAAACACGAAAGTCAATCTAAATTATACCTGATTGGTATCCCAAAACACTTTATCATGATGGCCCCCGTCTAAATAATCATGCCCGCTATTTTGTGGTTTTGAACATACATTATTTTCTTCATGCTTGTATGAATAGTGACTTTCCCATCCAAATTCTTGCTGGTTTTCATAATTGTAAAAAGATTCAACGCAAGGATCCTCATTTAAATCGGGAATCCTATTCACATTGTATGATTGAAAGTTTGGTTCCTCGTTTAAATCAGGCAGCTCTTGAGGTCTACTGTCACCATGATAAGATCGACCGACATAATCCTGTTATATCTTGTCGTCTCCAAAGAAGAAGTTAACGTCCCAAAATGACATTATGTGAATACAATAAACAATTGAAAGAATTCAAATAGAGAATTCGTAGGAGGAAAAACGCGAATGAATACGGAACGTTCGTTCGATATATATATAATTTATAGAATCTTACGTCGTTTCATTATTTGTACGAGATTTCAATTTCAAAATTTTTATACGTGTCGTATAGCACTATACGTGGCGTATAAGTCCCCTGTGAGTGCAATCACCGGACTCCAAAACCAATTATTGTACTTTATACGCTACGTACAGTACTCTACGTGGCGTATAACTTTTTCAGCATGTCAGGCTGTAGACTGTTCCTCTCGTATTATAGTCCTTTATACGACACGTAGAGTACTATACGTGGCGTACAACATCCCATCATTGTGCAGAGGTGTCAGTACTATTTGTACGATGTTTTGTACGTGGCGTATAGTATTCTACGTGTTGTACAACACCCGATCATTGCCTAGAATGTCAGCCTAGAATGTTATTGTACGTGGCATAGGGATCTCTACGCCATGTATAGATACCTGTAAGTGGCATAGGGATCTATACGACACGTACAAATGGTGTGAAAATAAAGAATTGGGTGTGAGATTAACACAACCCTTTTAAAAACATTAGAAAAGTAGGTATAGGAACTTTCAATGACTAGTTTGTCAAGGAACAAATAGCAGCTAGCTTACCTCTTCAACATCTGGCTGTTTAAATATAAAAAAAGCAAAGCTAGGGTTTTAGGTTTCTATTATAATGAAGAAAAGGTCATTAAAATAAACATTTCATCAAGTTAAATAGTTTATTTATATGTATTGAACCAATAATTTATCATTAGGCTTAGCAATAAAGCCGGCAGGAATGAAGCTTAATAGGGACCGAGACCTATATGTCTGGTTATGTACGTACATCCAAAAATTTGGATAAAACTGTTTAGTAATATCAGAGTTGCGGAAGTAAAGTATAAGTTATCCAAAACAGATTAAAAATTCATGATTAGCGGAAGCATTCAGAAAACGGTTTTCAAAACAAAACATAAGATTTCAGTTTGCGAAAGCGTTAAAAGGTGTTTAATATTACATAACATGTCAAATAGATATATGTTCTCAAAATATACTAAGACATTTAAGCAGATGCATGCGACTCCAGCCTAGCATCCTAATCCTTGTGCGCGTGTCTTAGTTACCTGAGAAAACATGCGAGTAAAAGGGTCAACCCAAAGGTTGGTGAGAGCACAGGTTTATCATAAGCAGTAAACATCCAATGTTTAAAGTAAGAGTTGTTATCTACGTATCATTACAATGCAGTATCGATTGATAGCTAGTCAATACAGTTATATTATATGCGGGGTCGTACCGAAGCTGACAGTTGTGCCTCCCGCCATGTCCATCACAAGACAATGGCAAAGTGTTGGTCAATATTGTACCCATTCCGACTTCCAGTCGGGTTGGCCTCCCAGGCGCGATGGGTGGGGCTTGTCAGGCCCAAATAGTACTATTCAAGATTACCACGCTAGGCGCTACACGCTACTAACGGTCCGTGGAGTATCGCGAGAACTTTTAGTTGTGATGTGGTCCACACATATACATATAGTGAAAAAGCATGTCCATACATAAATGAAATGAGTTGTTGTTCATAAAACAATTTATCATGCAATGTTTACTCCCCCAAAGGTAGAAAAAGTAAAAAGGGGCCGTGAACTCACCTGATTAGCAGTTCCGGTGTGTTTGTGTGTTCGCGTCTGCGAATGCTAGCAATCCTGCTAGTAGGCACCTATAACCATATAGGTGTGAGTATGTGTTTTGTGGTGTGTTGTATCTCATACAACTCCAAGTGTCGGTGTGCTCAACCGAGTGTGTGCGTGTTGACTAGTGAGACTCGTTTACCAAAACGAATGATGCCTTTCCAGGGTGAGACTTTCAGAAGGACTTTGTTTCCTACCTAAAATTCCAGAGGCTTCCGGCGTTTGTCGGCATAGCTCTTTTGACGATCACGAGCTGCTGCCATGCGGTTTCTGATTTGCACGATTTTCTCGGTTGTTTCATGCACAAGTTCCGGGCCAGTGAGCTGACTGTCGTCCACTTCCGCCCAACAGATGGGTGATCGGCATTTCCTGCCATAGAGTGCCTCAAAAGGCGCTGCCTTGAAGCTGGTGTGGTAACTGTTGTTGTAGGAAAACTCCACCAACAGTAGGTGAGTCTCCCAGCTGTTACCGAAGTCCACTACGCACGCTCGTAGCATATCTTCAAGAGTTTGTATTGTGCGTTCACTTTGGCCATCAGTTTGTGGGTGGTATGCTGTACTCATATCCAACCGTGTGCCAAGCGACCTTTGCAATGATTTCCAGAAATTAGAAGTGAATCTGGCGTCTCGATCTGAAATGATGGAGATCGGCACTCCATGTCGCGAGACCACTTCCTTGACATAGATTCTGGCTAGTTTTTCCATCTTGTCATTTTCCTTGATCGTGAGGAAATGTGCTGATTTAGTCAGTCGATCAACAATTACCCAGATAGTGTCACATCCACTAGGAGTACGGGGTAATTTGGTGATGAAATCCATGGATATTTGTTCCCATTTCCACATGGGGATCTCAGGTTGTGTGAGTAATCCAGAGGGTTTCTGGTCCTCGATCTTTACTTTGGCACAGGTCAAGCATTTGCCTACGTAGGTGGTGATGTCGGCTTTCATGTGTGGCCACCAGTAGAGTATCTTCAGATCGTGATACATCTTATCAGATCCAGGGTGAATGGAATACCGAGATTTATGAGCCTCGTCCATCACAAGGTCTCGTAAGTTTCCGTAATGTTGAACCCATACACGTTCCATGAAATATTGTAAACCATCGGCTTTTACTTTAAGGTGTTGTTCCATTCCTCTTAGTGATTCTGCCACTAGGTTTTCCGATTTAAGTGCCTCCTCTTGGGCAATTCGCAACTGCTCAGGGAGGTTAGGATGGATGGTAAGCTGTAAAGCTCGTACCCTCTTGGGTTTCGATGTGTTTTTCCGGCTTAGGGCATCGGCCACCACATTGGCCTTCCCCGGGTGATACTTGATAGCACACTCGTAATCGTTTAGAAGCTCGAGCCAGCGACGCTGTCGCATATTCAGTTCCTTCTGCTCGAATATATGCTGGAGACTCTTGTGATCAGCGTATATCGTACACCTTGTACCATACAGGTAGTGTCTCCAGATCTTGAGTGCAAATACCACGGCTCCAAGTTCTAAGTCGTGGGTGCTGTAGTTCTTCTCGTGGACTTTCAGTTGTCGAGAAGCATATGCGATCACCTTCTCTCGCTGCATCAGTACGCAACCGAGCCCTTGTATCGAGGCATCGCAATATTCTACAAAATCATCTGTTCCATCTGGGTGTGATAAGATAGGTGCACTACAGAGCTTCTGCTTGAGAAGTTGGAATGCAGCTTCTTGTTTGTCAGTCCAGAGATATTTCTTGTCTTTGTGGGTTAAAGCTGTGAGTGGTTGGGCTATCTTGGAAAATCCTTCGATAAATCGTCGATAATAGCCTGCCAAGCCTAGGAATTCTCGCACCTCAGTTGGGGTCTTTGGTGCTTCCCAGTTTTTGATCGCCTCTATCTTAGATTTATCAACATGAATCCCTTGTTCATTGACAACATGACCTAAGAATTGGACTTCTCGAATCCAGAAGTCGCACTTTGAGAGTTTAGCGTACAGCTTCTCTTTCCGTAGCAGTTCAAGAGCCAATTGAAGATGCTCTTTGTGTTCTTCCTGAGCTTTCGAGTAAATGAGGATATCATCAATAAAGACAATGATGAACTTGTCGAGGTATGGTTTGCACACTCTATTCATGAGATCCATGAATACTGCGGGTGCGTTTGTCAGCCCAAACGGCATAACCAGAAACTCATAATGGCCATACCGAGTGCGAAAAGCAGTCTTGGGTATATCTTCCTCCTGAACCCTCAACTGATGGTATCCAGATCGCAAATCGATCTTAGAATAATAACTCGATCCTTGCAGTTGATTGAACAAATCGTCAATGCGAGGTAAGGGGTAACGGTTCTTGATTGTCACTTTGTTCAACTCACGGTAGTCAATACACATGCGAAACATGCCATCCTTCTTCTTCACGAATAGGACCGGAGCTCCCCAGGGTGAGAAGCTTGGTCTAATGAAACCCTTGTCCAACAGCTCTTGCAGTTGATTGGACAGTTCCTGCATCTCTGAAGGTGCAAGTCGATATGGTGCTCGTGCAATAGGCGCTGCTCCCGACACAAGATCTATGCGGAACTCCACTTGTCGAGGTGGTGGTAGTCCTGGTAGATCCTCAGGGAATACGTCGGAATAGTTGCATACGACTGGGATATCTTCGATTCTCTTCTCCTCTTCAGTCTTGTCGGTGATAAGTGCCTGAATGGCTGTGTATCCCTTTCGTAAGCATTTGTGAGCTTTCATGCACGAGATGATGTTCAGAGGAGTGTCACTCCTTTCGCCCTTGATATTTAGAGTTTCTCCGCCAGGGAGAGGTATGCGCACAACCTTGTCGTGGCAAATGATTTCAGCCTGGTTTTCAGACAGCCAATCCATGCCCACTACAACATCAAAACTGCCTAGTGTAACCGGCATGAGGTCAATCTTAAATTTATGGCCTGCTAGCTCTAAAGTGCATTCTTTCAGAATGTGCTTAGTCACAATTAATTTACCATCAGCTAGCTCTACTGTGTATTCAATATCTAAGGGTGTCGGGGTAATGGCAAGTATCTCACTAAAATCCTTAGATATAAAACTTTTCTCAGCTCCAGTATCAAACAACACAGATGCATAATTATCGTTTAAGAGATACGTACCAGTTACAAGGTTGTGATCTTTTCTGGCCTCCTTTGCCCCGATCACGAAGGCTCGTCCCTTCGGACCGTTGTTGTTCCCGTTATTGTTGTTATTCTTCAGATGTGGGCAGTCTCTCTTGAAGTGCCCTGGTTTCCCACATTCGAAGCAGCCCTTCCGTGCTTCAAGTTGTTGTTGATGTTGTGGCTATGGGGTCTTTACAAGTAGCTCACCCTTGCAGTCTTTGGCAAGGTGTCCACCTTTGCCACACCGTTGGCATCGGATAGAGCCACACTGCCCCAAAACATGGTGTAAGTTGCATTTGCTGCACTTGGGGTGTTTGCCTGCATAGGTTCCTGGGTTTTGGTTGGTTGGGATGGGTGGTGCGTATGCCTGAGACGAACCAAGCTTACGTTGTTGTGGTGGTGGTTGGAGAGTGAAAGTCTTGCTCAGGGTGTCATCCCATTTGCGTTTCCCTTGTCATTGGTTGTGGTTACAGCACCACGAGGTGGTAAGAGTCCTTGTGCGACTGCCGAGTCTGTGAGCTTGTGGGTTAATCGCACGGCTTGTTGCATGGTGATGGGGTCAGCAGAGAGTACCATTCCTTGGATTTGAGGTGGCAATCCATCAATATACTTCTCTATATGTTTGAAGGGTGGGGTTGCCGTTTCCGGGCACAAGTGTGCCAGCTCATACGATCGAGCGGTGTATGCCTCGACCTCGGAACCAATCATCTTATGGTTCCAGAATTCCGTTTCCAGCTTCTGCACTTCACCGCGAGGACAGTATTCGCGGTTCAGCATCCTCTTAAAGTCGTCCCAAGGTAGGGCGTTGGCTGCATCGAGCCCTAGGTTTTGCACATTAGCATTCCACCATGTGAGGGCAGCTCCCTCAAATGTCCCTACAGCGAACTTGACCCTGTCATCATTCCTGCAGTTGCTCATAGCAAAGGCTGATTCTGCCTTTTCGATCCAACGCAATAGCCCAACGGCTCCCTCAGTGCCGCTGAATGAGTGAGGTTTGCAATCCAGAAACATCTTGAATGTGCAGAGAGGAGGGTTAGGATTTGCTCCTTGGTTCAGTGGGTTTTGATTACGGGCAGCTTCCCGTGCAGCAAGTACCTCCTCAACTCGCTCGTTAATGAGTGCGTTCAACTCAGCTTGCGTCAGGTTGATGTTTCCACGTCCGCCCGCATTCCTGCGTCCTCCACGTCTTCCAGCCATGATCTTCATAGCGAGAATAAGTGTTAGTGATTGTCTAATAACTAATGTAGTGTGTGTGGTTGGTACTGTAAGGAAACATGTAGAGCTATCGGCTCTCCCCGTCATGGGTAGTCACGTGCGATGATGAACGTAATGCATACAAGATGTGACATGTATACAAGTACTATAATACTAATTAGTAAGTGTTGTGTGGAGACTAGTGGTTATAGACTAATTTCACTAAATGCAAACTTAATTCGCAATAACCGGAGTCTCTGATACCAATCTATCGCACCCCGAGAAATCCCGTCCCTTCCGGGGCGCGACGCGGCAACAGATTGACAGGATCGCAGTCTCCGGTCACACAACATGCGAGACCTATATGTCTGGTTATGTACGTACATCCAAAAATTTGGATAAAACAGTTTAGTAATATCAGAGTTGCGGAAGTAAAGTATAAGTTATCCAAAACAGATTTAAAATTCATGATTAGCGGAAGCATTCAGAAAACGGTTTTCAAAACAAAACATAAGATTTCAGTTTGCGGAAGCGTTAAAAGGTGTTTAATATTACATAACATGTCAAATAGATATATGTTCTCAAAATATACTAAGACATTTAAGCAGATGCATGCGACTCCAGCCTAGCATCCTAATCCTTGTGCGCGTGTCTTAGTTACCTGAGAAAACATGCGAGTAAAAAGGTCAACCCAAAGGTTGGTGAGAGCACAGGTTTATCATAAGCAGTAAACATCCAATGTTTAAAGTAAGAGTTGTTATCTACGTATCATTACAATGCAGAATCGATTGATAGCTAGTCAATACAGTTATATTATATGCGGGGTCGTACCGAAGCTGACAGTTGTGCCTCCCGCCATGTCCATCACAAGACAATGGCAAAGTGTTGGTCAATATTGCACCCATTCCGACCTCCAGTCGGGTTGGCCTCCCAGGCGCGATGGGTGGGGCTTGTCAGGCCCAAATAGTACTATTCAAGATTACCACGCTAGGCGCTACACGCTACTAACGGTCCGTGGAGTATCGCGAGAACTTTTAGTTGTGATGTGGTCCACACATATACATATAGTGATAAAGCATGTCCATACATAAATGAAATGAGTTGTTGTTCATAAAACAATTTATCATGCAATGTTTTCTCCCCCAAAGGTAGAAAAAGTAAAAAGGGGCCGTGAACTCACCTGATTAGCAGTTCCGGTGTGTTTGTGTGTTCGCGTCTGCGAATGCTAGCAATCCTGCTAGTAGGCACCTATAACCATATAGGTGTGAGTATGTGTTTTGTGGTGTGTTGTATCTCATACAACTCCAAGTGTCGGTGTGCTCAACCGAGTGTGTGCGTGTTGACTAGTGAGACTCGACGAATTGTTGGTGACACGATTGTTGTGTTTATGTGCCTTAATGCACATAAGACACCAAAATGCACGCTAGGACTCTAATTGCGTAAGTTACCATTTTTAGAAAGTTTCCAATTTAGGAAAGTGTAGTTATGAAATCCCATTTCATAAAACTAATAACTTCCAATAAGATTATAAAACACGTTTAAACTCTTCAAACATGTCGTTCGCACATAAATCACCATTTAAGCCGTTTTGCCCAAATAAAGTTTCCTTATTTGGAAAGTATCCGTTTAAAAGCTTGTTTTCACAAAACGAAGTTTCTAAACATGTTAAAAATCATTTCTAAACATATTTCAACAATCCTAGTTCATCAAAACGTCTTAAAACATCAAAAGCCCTCTTTTGATTTTTAAAAGTTTCCTTTTATAGCAAGTTTATACAAAACCATGTTTTTGACAAAATCAAATACCCAAATGTGTTTCTAAACACTTCAATAAGTATTGGACAACATCTAGACAAGTCTAACATGTCTAGATCATCACAAATCTACAACATGCATTTAAAAAGTTTCCTAATATGGCAAGTCTTACAAAATCATCATCAAATCAACAAGACCCAATCCTAGAAGATTTCTATCATCAATCTACTTCAAAATACATCAATAAACATTCTAGACCCATCAAAATTTCGTGCATGTGAGTGGATCGGAGTTGCATGTGAGTGGATCTTCATACATGTGGGTTTTTACCCATTGCATGAAGATCTAACTATGAATAAACATGTAAAGCTACCTTAGATGTTCTAAAACACTGAGATGGAGGTGGATCAAGGACTTAGCAGCTTCAAAACCTTCTAGGAATGATCTCCTAGGAGGTTCAAGTGATGGTGTGGATGAGAACAAGCCTCCAAGCTTCACTTCCAAGCTTCAAACCTTCAAGAAGCTTCAACAATGGCTTTCAAGTTCATCAATGGAGGTTTTGCTGGTGAAATGATGAAGAAATAGAGGTAGGAACTTGAGGTAAAGGTGTTATGGCCGAGAGAATAGGATTAGAATGATTAAAAGTGAGATAGGTTGAGTGTAAAAGTGTTTTTGTGATCTGTGTATGTCAGGCGTAACGCCTGACGTGGCACTTCGAAATCAGGCGTACCGCGCGGATGGTTTTCATCCGGCTGCACCTTTTCCTCGCGCGCGCATCGCCCATATCCAGGGCTCCGGGTTAGGCGTAGCGCCTGGCCCAAAAGTTAGGCCCACTAAGCCTATTTTGTTGTTCTGGGCCCGTTCTTGTCCGTTTCTCGACTGTAGAACATCATTCGAGCATCGTTTGGTCTCGTTTGAACTTCCAAGTTCAATGTGTGATTGTTTCGTGAAGTTTCGAGTGTTGTGCTACACAATGTGTTTGACGTTCACCAACGTTCGTGAGACTCGTGTGTGTTTCGGTAATTCCTCAAATTATCGGTGATCGTTTGTGTTTGTGTCTTACGAAGTGTTTGCACGCTTGATTAATCCCAATCAACGTGTAATGCACAATTCAATAATTCCCCGAATTATTGTTTTGTGTTAGTGTTGTGTTTGCCACACTTGGTTTCCAAAACCAATGTGCAATGTACGATTCGATAGTTCCACGAACTATCGTTTCGCAGTAGTTTGTGTTCAACTCATCTAATTAAACATAATTAAATGAAATGCAACAAGTATGAATGTGAAATGTAAAGAATGTAAGAGTTGCAATTTACCTGAAATTGCCGGGTGTCACAGTAGTAGTGTTATTTTTTCAATCAAAAGGCTACCTTTTGTTTTAAATATTGGGTACGTCTCCTCTTATTAAAAAAATTAATGTGTATTGTGTTTCCAGTAAATTTCCACCCCCTCTCCCCCCCAATTTCAAAATGATCAAGCTCCATCACCGAAAACCCATCATGATCATCATGTCTAGAATCAATTTGTAACCATAAGAATCAAATAGGCATTGTATTCATATTGAAAACCATTAAAGATTGATACTAGTTTAAATATATATGATCTAGATTTATTTCAAGAACTTAAGATTCTAAAACATATTAAAATTTTAAACTGTGACACAATTATTATCATACTCAGTTGTATTAAAAATTTTATATACTTAGGAGTTTTTTTACAACCTCTTGATGATTTTCTTAAGAAGTCACCTTTAAATCTATGAGAGGCTATGACTATTTGAGTGTTTCACTAATATAATATATATGAATGATTCGATCAAATTCTTGATCATTAAGTTTTAAATATGATCTGAATATCATTGTTTAATAAATCAAACAATTATTATTATTCTAACTATTTATGAAACAATTAATTTTCATAGAAAGAAGTTTTTCTAATTAAAATTGTTAAAAATTATTTAAGATTTAAAATGTTATAAAAAGATCAAATGGGTTAGTTATTATGTCAATTGAAAATTTTTCTTAAATAAAATTGATTTTGAAGTATTTTATTAAAGAAGTTGCATTATAAGACACCCGTACAAAGTGAAGAGTTTACTAATAGGACTTAAATATTTAATTTTTCCTCAAAATAGTTTAACCTCAGATAATGCTCAACCTACTTATATTATTATATATACTATACAGAGGGATTAGATTTTGGTGGTAGAATATCGTGTTTTACTAACAGAATTATTATTTTTTCACTACATAAATATATTAATTTTTAAATCTGTACATGTTTCAACTTAATTCTTTATAAACAGTAGATGCTTCTTAATAATTTACTTTTGCTGCAAACTATCTTAGCTTAATTTATAAATTGCTTACCCAAAGTCAATCACAAGACTTTTTATCAATTATATTACTAACTCACAATCAACAAGGTCATATCAAATGCAAAACTTTATTAGTATCAATCAATCACATAATAATTATTTTGCAATATCATTATGTGCTATCAATAATTCATGCATTTCATGTCATCAATCACTATTAACTATCGTGTGTTTTCATACAACAAATATGACTTTGCAACCTTCTCATTTTTTTTGCATCTCGACACAAGTTTCATTCAATATTGAAGTGATCCATATTTCACGCTAATTTGATTCAAAACCAAAACATGTCAAATATATATAGGGAAGTGATCCAATGCTAACCTTAGGATCAAACAATAACCCAATAACCACATCATATTTAATGATCAAATTTTAAGATTCTAATCTAAGGGTTAATATTTAATTATAATAAAATAATGTATTTGATTTGAAAAAAAAGGAATAAGGGTATTAATGTAATTTGTTATATTATTAAAGTTTACCCCTTCTTTTTTTATACATCCATAACTTTTTTATACTATAATATTTTTTTTACGAAAATTGCACCATTTTACTTGTCTTATTTTTCTCTTTAATTCCATTATAGTCTTGAGTAGTTTTTTTTATTTATTTTCGGACGTTCGTATTTACACCAATGTAACAAGTATAAAAATAACAAATAAAAAACCTAGTCAAGACTATAACATAATTAAAGAGAAAAATAAGACGAGTAAATGGTGCAATTTTCATAAAAAAATATTATAGTATAAAAATGTTATGGATGTATAAAAAAAGGGGTAAGTTAGTACATAAAACAAATTACCAATCTACTAATCAGATTATAAAAAAAAAATCCATGTGTCCTGATGTGATTGGCTAATTAGAGTTAATGGGTTATTGTCCTAAGTGTGGGTTATTATTAGATCACATTCCTATATATATATATACTAGGATAGTTCCCCGTGTATCACACGGGTTGAATAAAAATATATTAAATAGTTATTAATAAAAATTTCAAAACATCTAAAAGGGTTTATTTATATAAAATACAATTGAAATTGAATATAAGTTAAAACTTAAAATAATAATATTATTTTTTTTAAACATTTGTTATTAAAGTTTGTTTTTTACACTTTCATTTTAAAATAGCTGGTTTTAAAAAAAATACATTTTTTTACAAAATATAGTTTAATATTTATGTATTGTATGAGTTAAAATTTATTTTTAATTGAAATATAATTTGAATATATTATTTAATGTGTGTGCATTTAATAGGAGAGAAAGGCGGGAAAGTTATTGTGAAAATGCTTAAAATTGTGACATGTGTCCCCTTTTATTTTTATTTATTAGTATAGATATATATATATATATATATATATATAAAATGGTGAACGCCACCATTAGGCGCCCCTCACCGACCGGTCCCACGGCCAACATGAGGGAGATAAATCGCGTGACACTAGGGAAAATTGGGTGGTGCCGGGCTTTGAACCCTCGACCTCAATTATGGATTCCCAACCTCTTACCACTAGGCCACCATCACGGGAACCCTATATATATATGTAGGGGATAGTTCCATTGGTAACCCACTCCAATTATGGTAACCCATTAACTAATTTTGATTTGTTGTTAAAATAATGTGTTTTAAAATGATTGGTCAATATTAAATCTGGAAAAAAACAAGTGGATGAAATTTGTTTTTGTATTTTTAACATTTGGTGGGTGTACTTGATTCCTTTTTTAAAAAAAGTTTACCCCCTAATTTTTTAAACCTTCGTAACTTTTATATACATTATTATTTTTTTATAAAAATTTCACCATTAAATTTGTCACTTTTTTATCTTTAATTCAAGTATAATTTCGTCAAATTTTTTTAAAATGTTCGTAATTTGCACCGAGGCAACGGCGTTTTGCACTGACGTAACGGCGTTTTCCACTGACGTAACGGCGTTTTCCACTGACGTAAGGAGCTGAAATTTTTCAAAATCTTCGTAATTACACAGATGTAAGGAGCTGGATTTTTTCAAAGTGTTCTTAATATTTTCAAATATTAATGAACTAATTTTTTGAATAAAAAATAATTTGTAACGAGACGGAAAGATTTTACGTTGGTGTTATTACGAACGCTCGAAAAAATGAGAAAATTACGAACGTTCGAAAATAATTTGTAAAACATTTTAAAGATGGAAAGATTTTGAAAAATTGAGAGAAAATTATTGTATTTATTACTCGTTACGTTGGTGTAATTACGAACTCTCGAGCAAAATTCAAAAAAAAATTGGCATAACTATAATGGAATTAACGAGAAAAATATAACGAGTTTAATGGTGTAATTTTTATAAAAAAATAACATAATATAAAAAAGTTATAAGTGTATAAAAATAAAGGGGGAAACTTTGATTTAAAGAAAGGAAAATGGATAGATTTTTAAGAGTGTGACACTTGTCACTATCTTATTAAATCTGACTTTTTTATATTAACTGAAATGACTTAAACACCCTTTTTAATTTTAAAACGTTAGGTGACACATGACAACATCTTATTAAATCTAGAAATTTAAAACCATTGGATTTGAGTTATTAGGTTAACACAATTATAGTGTGTTCTTATTTGAACCATATCCTATATATATATATATATATATATATATATATAGGATATGTATATTTTGAAAACCACTTTTTATTGTAAAAACCCATGTAAAACATACGTAACAAACGTAAAAAAAAATTTCGTCAGATCTGACGCAGCGTTACGTATATTTTAAAACGTAAAAGAATTTTAAAAAATATTTCTTCGGCTGTTTTTTGATTTTTTTTTATAACAATGTGCCCGATAATGTTACAAACTTTTAAAAAAAATTTCAAAAATTTTTTTTTGTTTTACATGAGTTTTCAAGGTTTTCACACTAAAATGATGTTTTCATTTTATTAATTCACTATATATATATATATATATATATATATTTGATTTTTCGAAATATGTTTTCATATTTCTTAACTCTTATCAATTATTTTTATGCTAATACAACTTTTTTATGAATTTTCTAATATTTCATCAAGATGTCCTTTCTTATCTATAGAATCATTACTCGTAACACACGGGGTTAGCTAACTGGTTTCAATAATAAACTACAAGCTAAAGATTTATTTCCACTTTTATCATTGAGATTGCTTGTTCAACTATAAGGTTATGTGTAATGGGAGGTGACCTAGGTGTGATACCTACGGCCACATCAAGCCCCTAATTAATTTTTAAGTTTGATAAATTTATGAAAGTTTAATTTGTGTTCCAAGTTTACTCTAAATTAATTTAACCAATAAATTTATTAAATTATTATTTTGGTCTAGTTTTGATCAAAGTTCATAATTCTTGCTATTAAACCCTAGATTTTTGTCCAAATAATTGCCATAGTAATTTTGGTTAAGTGATTTTATAAACACGTTAGAATATATCATCACTCATTATCTTACAAGTTACAACTTATCACAATGATAAAATATTATTTTATTTGATTTTTATTGTAATTATTTTCATATTATTCATAAAATATATAATAAATAATTGATAATTTATGATGTTTTGATTATTATTCCGTAGAACTCACGTACCCATTAATTTAATGTTAGATATTTTAGTATTGTTAAATTATTTTGTTGGTAAATAAGAATAATGAAATTCTTTAAATAAATTGGGTATGCGGTCCCAATGAGGCAGTGTCTCAATGGTACCACAAGATTCTTCCAAATGGGAGACCTTGGGTTCAAAAACCCTCCCGCAGCGTAAAAGGGGTATGAGGGGGTCAGGGTTTTTCCAGTGGGGTTTCCTCCTGTGGTGGTTGGGCTGACACATGGGAGTCCCAGATAACTAGACCTTGGTGACATGGCCTGGAAACAGTAGGCTCACACGATTGAGACCATATCCATTCAAAGAAAAAATTTGGGCGTGGGGTGCACCCTTATTTAATGTTTTATGAATTAATGGGGTTCTAAGGTGCAGAGCCCCTAACTGGGGTCGCGCTGTTAGGTCAGTTTGTAAAAAAAATTTCTAACCTACGTTCTTATATTGAAAATTCAATAGAAAAATTAATTTTACGAATTTTGGCTTTGTTTTATGAACTTTTGTAGTTTTCATACTTGCATATCTCTAGAAATTGGTATTCGATCAAACTGGTTCAAGAAGAAATCAATTACGAATTTATACTTGTTCTTCGATCTTGAATTGAATTTTATCTGATCAAATATTTTAGTGGAACACAAATAGTTTAATTTAAAAGTGATACTACGCTTCAAGGTCGAAGTTTTTCGTCTGGATGGTGCTAGAACTCGAGAGATATGAAAAATGGTGAAATTTGCATGAATTCTGATTTTTCATTCTGATATGCCAAACCGCCACAAGTCAGGCGTACCGCCTAGCGTGAAGCTTTGGCACGGGGCGTAGCGCGCGAGAACCAGGATTCTCAGATATTTTGCCATCTGCGCGCATCGCCTAGCGTGGGCGTTAGGAGCTAGGCGTACCACCTAGCATCCCTGATTTTGATATTTTTGTAATTTTTTTCGTTTTGCGATTCCGGAGAATCCGGAACTCCGTTTCGCCCACGGTTTTCTCCCACGTTCATCATTTCTCGCATACTTTCAATCTGTAATAATCACAATTGCTAAATAGACGTGAATTTCAAGCACGAAGATATATGCTTTCATTGAGGATGACGTATTCATTAAATGCAATTGTCATAGTCTCCTCCTGTCAAAAAAATTGTTTCCCTAAATTTAGTGAAGACTTATCTGATGACAATTGTTTATGAGAACATATGTGGATATTTTTCTTTCATCCGATCTTCACGTTCCCATGTACACTCAGGTCCACGTCGTGAGTTCCATCGAACTTTAACGATTGGTATACGACTGCGTTTCAGTACTTTAACCTCTCGATCCATCACCTCTATTGGTTCTTAAGTAAACTGAAATTTTTCATCAATCTGAACTTCTTCAAGAGGTATGATCAATGATTCATTAGTTAAGCATTTCTTCATATTTGATATATGAAAAACATCATGGATATTACTAAGTTCTAGAGGTAATTCAAGTCTGTAGGCTACCAATCCAATTCGTTTGAGAATTTTAAATGGTCCTAAAAATCTTGGTGAGAGCTTACCTTGCTTCCCGAATCTGAAAATGCCTTCAAAGGTGAAACTTTTAACATTACTCGGTCACCTATTTGGAATTCTAGTGGTCGACGACGATTATCAGCGTAACTCTTTTAACGATCGCGAGCAGCTTTAATTCGTTCTTGAATAAGTGCGATCTTATCAGTAGTTTCTTGAATGAATTATGGGCCTATGTTCTGACTTTCACCTACCTCTGACCAACAGATAGGTGATCTACACTTGCGTCCATACAGTGCTTCAAATGGAGCGCATTGAGTACTGGTATGGTAGTTGTTATTGTATGAGAATTCAACAAGTGGAAGATGAATATCTCAGCTACCTCCAAAGTCAATCACACAACTTTTGAGCATGTCTTCAAGAGTTTGATTCATTTGTTCGGTTTTCCCATCCGTTTATGGATGATAAGCTGTGCTCATATTGATTTGTGTGCCTAGATCATTCTGAATAGTTTGCCAGAATCGTGACATAAATCGACTATCTCTGTTAGAAATGATAGAGATTGGTACGTCATGTCGAGATACAATCTCATTAACATAGAGTTTGGTGAGTCAATGATAACCCATATTTAATTATGATTACGTGATGTTCTGGCTAGTTTAGTATGCAAGTATGTTAGTACTATTACTACTAACACTATGTGTGTGGAGACTAGTGGTTATAGACTAAGTTCACTAAATGCAAACCTCATTCGCAATAACCGGAGGCTCTGATACCAATATGTCGCACTCCGAGAAATCCCATCCCTTCCGGGGGCGCGAGCACGATTAGTCAGGATCGCAGTCTCCGGTCACACAGTTGCGAGACCTACATGTCAGGTTGCATACGTATATCCAAATGCTTGGACAAAACAGTTTTATAAAATCAGAGTTGTGGAAGTAAAATTTTAAATTGTCAAAAACAACATTGTAAATATAAGTTGCGGAAGCATAAGTTTAAAACAATTTTCAAAATAATAATGAGTAATAGTGCGGAAGCGGTTTAAGTAATTATCATTACATAACAAGTCAATTTTTTTAAATGTTCTCAAATGACCTAAGACACTAAAACCGATGCATGGACTCCATCCTAGCATCCTAGCCTTCGTGCGCGTGCCTTGGTTACCTGAGAAAACATGCGAGTAAAAGGGTCAACATAAAGGTTGGTGAGAGCACATGTTTTTCATAAGCAATAAACATCAAAATGTTTAAAGTAAGAGTTGCTGATTTACATATCATTACAATGCAATATCGATTGATAGCTAGTTAATACAGTTATATTATATGCGGGTTCATACCGAAGCTGACAGTTGTGCCTCCTGCCATGTCCATCACAAGACAATGGCAAAGTGTATTGGTCAATATTGCACCCATTCCGACCTCCGGTCGGGTTGGCATCCCAAGCGCGATGGGTGGGGCTTGTCGGGCCCAAATAGTACTATTCAAGATTACCACGCTAGGCGCTCCGCACTACTAACAGTCCGAGGTGTGTTGCGAGGACTTTGAGTTATGATGTGTGCCATACATATACATATAGTGATAAAGCATGTCCATATGTAAATAAAATGAGTTGTTGTTCAAAAACAGTTGTAATGCAATGTCTTCTCCCCCAAAGGTAGAAAATGTAAAAAGGGACCGTAAACTCACCTGATAAAGCAATTACGATTTAAGTGGTGTTCGCAACTGCGAATGCTAGCACCTGCTAGTATGCACCTATAACCATATAGGTGGTGAGTATTGTTCTGTGATGTGTTGTATCCCATACAACTCCAAGTGTCGGTGTGCTCAACCGAGTGTGTGCGTGTTGACTTGTGTTATCTCGACGAATCGTTGGTGACACGTTTGTTTTGTTAAGTCCGTTTAATGTGTCTTACTGCAAGTAAGACACCAACATGCATCCTATGACTCTAATCATGATGTTTTCACATAGGTTATGTTTCGAAAATCAAAACGTTTCCGTTTCGGAAAAGTTTCTATATTTGGAAAGTTTCTATTTTCGGAAAGTATAGTTATGAAATCACATTTCATAAAACTAATAACTCTAGTATGTTTGTAAAAACACGTTTAAATACTTAAAACATATCGTTTACACATAAATCACCGTTTATGGCATTTTGCTCAAATAAAGTTTCCTTATTTGGAAAGTATCCGTTCAAATGTCCGTTTTCAAAAATCAAAGTTTCCAATATGCTTAGAAATCATTTCTAAACATATCTCATTAATCACAAATCATCGAAACATGTTCAAGCATCAAAACCCCTCTTTTGATTTACAAAAGTTTCCATATATAGTAAGTTTTTATAAAATCATGTTTTTCACAAAATCAAATACCCAAATGTGTTTCTAAACACTTCAATATGCATTTGAAAACATCTAGACATGTCTAACATGTCTAGATCATCACAAATCTACAACATGCAACATAAAAGTTTCCTTTTATGGAAAGTTCTACAAAATCAACACAATAACCTATCAAAACTTAATCCCATCAATCCTATGTTCTAAAATCAGTAGATCTATATCAAGAATACACATGAACACCAACAAATTTTGTGCACAAGAGCCACATGGAGTTGCATGTGGGTGGATGTTGATGCATGTGGGTTTTCACCCTTTGCATGTTAGATAAGCATATAAAACTACCTCACAAAGCTATAGAACACCGAGATGAAGCTGGAACAGGTCTTAGTAGCTCTAAAACCTTCTAGGAATGATCTCCTAGGAGGTTCACGTGATGGTGTTGATGAGGACAGGCTTCAAACCTTCCAAGAGCTCCAAAAATGGCTTCCAAGTATCACCAATGGAGTTTCTTGATGTTATGCTGAAGTTAACAGGGTGTGCTTGTGACAGTTGCATACGAGAATTACGTCATCAATGACATGAGTACATTTGATCGTTCTAGAAATCCACGTTGATTTAATGATTGTAATTGTTACAGATCGATAGTATGCGAGAAATGATGAACGTGGGCGAAAACCGTGTGCAAAACAGAGTCCTGGATTGCCTGAAATCGAAAAACGAAGAAAAATTTCTAAGTGTTGATCGAATGGGCTCGTCGCGGTACGCGATGGAGGGGTTGAGAGTCCTCCGCGGTACGCGATGAATGCAAAATATCTAAGATTTCTCCGGAAATCTTCGCGGTACGCGAAGCCCTTTTTGGCTTCTGGTCGCGGTACGCGACGAGTGTGGCGGTGCAACAATCTGATCTACTTCATCAGATTTCAAGCAGAGTTTATTTTTTTTAAACATTCGAACTCAGACGAACCATCAGACGAAAACTCGATCATTTCACCATCAAAACACCATCTTGAGGCCACCAGAAGTCACCAATCATACCAGGGATCATCTCTACAAGTTCTGATCGTTGTTTTAGCCTCAGATATCCGTCAGATTAGGTAATGATCCGTTTAAACCTTCTAGTTTGATTTTGATTGATTAGATCTTGTTTTTGAACGTAATGACATAGTTAGGATGTTTGATTATTGCCTAGATGATGGCTAGGATTGATTATAAACAAAGAACACGATGTTTTAACGGTTAAATCCTTGTTTTGATCCATTGTAATGCCCGGTTTGCATGAAATCATACCCATAATTATAATGGTTTAAACCATTTGATTATAACAATGTAGGTGATTAGTTGGATTAATCCTTGAAATGCAAGGTTAAATCCAAGTGTTTCAAACTAATCACAATCATTAACATACTCATTGGAACGATTATATGATGTTTATGATAACAGTCAGATTAGTATGTTAAACCTGGTTATTACACCTATTCTGATGCTACATTGTGATATTTCATGATATTTGGGTAATAATTAACAAGGATTGATCATTCCTAAGCCATTAAATTATCTAGAAACTGTTACAGTATCATAATCAACAACATTAACTATTTGGTTAATCCGAGATTATTATGATTAATCAAGAGTGTCATCAACCTTGTATTGGGAATCTAATGCGATGTAGGTTCCTACATTATCATACATTGTAGGATATAATACTAAATTAAGCAATTAAACATTTAATATCGGTTTGATGACTTACAAATCAATGTCTTTGACATTGAACGTTCAGAAAGATCTAATCAGTAAACTAGAACATAAATAACTTATTAAATATAACTAAATGCAGAATCACCCCTTTATTATCAGTTTGGGAGACATTCTGCTACCTCTATATCATCAGGTGAGTTTCGTACAACCCCTTTTGTTTTTAATGCTTTAAAAACAGCGGGGTAACTCTGCAAACTGTTTTCTGAACATATGATATGCATCACTGATATCTGTGTGATTTCATGTGACTTTTGTGTGATTTCATGGGATTTTGCCGTTAGTATCTCTATCACAGTATCAAAAAGTCCTCTTCTCTTGAACTGTATCTAGTGAACCCATGTGGGGCTGAACAGGAATCATTGATAGTACTATTGGCTGACAACCCATTTGCTGGGAGGATTGCATCTCCCCTTGTGTGAATGTTTGGTACCTGTTTCCAAAACACTTTCTTAGTGTTAGTGATAGACATTAAGATAATGAGGCAATAAGATATTTACCGACGGGTAGTATCTTCGTGAAACGTACAACTGTCGGGTCCCATGGTTATCCGGAACTGAACTTTTGAGAACATGCTTATCATATCATATTGTTTTAAATTGAACTGTCGAACTCACCAGCTTTATGCTGACGTTTCAAACTCAAACATTTTTGCAGTTAACAGTAATCGCCGGTGAGGATGCACTTTTGGAATACTTGCACTGGAATAAATTAGTTTAGTAATTAAATAGACTTAGTTGTAGACTGTAATATGGATGTTAATGACGAACCCTCTAATGTATTTACTTTAAGTTAATCTGTGTGCTTGTGATATCGGATCAAGTAAGTCACCCCTCATCTCTGAGACATCACCACTATGCTTCCGCAACCGTTTCAGTGACATTATGTACAGGTGACGAGAGGTGGGGGTGTGACAGTGCTACTCGAGTTGGAGGTGTTTCGGCCGAGAAATAGGATTAAAATGATTAAAAATGAGATAGGTTGAGTGTAAATCTAGTTTTGATATCTGCGACTGCCAGGCGTAGTGCCTAGATTAAAATAATCAGATTGACTTCTAGTTCATCCGCGCGCATCGCCCCGAGTGGGAGTAGCATCCCGGGCGTAGTGCCTGGTGCATGGCGTACCGCCTAGACCCAAACCTTGGTCCTAGGCGTACCGCCTAGCTTGCAGAATGAGCCCAATTTAATCGTTTCGACTCGTTTTTCAATTATTTCACGCTTATAACTCATCGTTTATCATTGTTTGAACTTTTATTATTGTTCAATGGTTTGTTCACCAACGTTCGTGAGACTCGTGTGTGTTTCGATAATTCCTCGAATTATCGATGATCGTTTGTGTTCGTGTTTTACGAAATGTTTGCACGCTTGATTAATCCTAATCAACGTGTAATGCACAATTCAATAATTCCCCTAATTATTGTTTTGCGTTAGTGTTTGTGTTTGCCACACTTGGTTTCCAAAACTAATGTGCAATGTACGATTCGATAGTACGTTCCTCGAACTATCATTTCGCAGTTGTTTGTATTTAGCTCATCTAATTAATCATAATTAAATGAAATGCAACAAGTATGAATGTGAAATACATAGAGTGTAAGAGTTGCAATTTACCTGAAATTGTCGGGTGTCACAGATTCTCTCTCCAGAACAGCAAAGAATAAGCATGCATTGATAGGTTGCACCGTATGCATAAAGCACATACAAAAATGAATAGTGATTTCCAAACACAAACAAATTTTCTATTATGTGAAGAGAGTCAGTGAGTTGATCCGAATCATTTTCGAAAGTAGCACCACAAAAAGAGAGATGATAAGCTAGGAGAGAGAGTGTTAGGCCCCGAAACCGGGCACCTCACAGAGGTTGGTTTTCATCATAACACATAGCTCTTAAACTAAAAACTTTCATAATCATGCAGCGGAAATGTAAACATAGTTTGATAAACAGAAATCAATAACATGTCTATATCAAAATCACATCGAATTGCCAAAACCACCGGATCGTATGACTCTATGCCCGAGCTCCATGCCTCCTCTTATCATACCTTCAACCTGACATACATGCTAAATCAAGTCAGCTTACGCTGGTGAGTTCTAGTTTTCATAAAACAACGTTAAACATACTTAACATATACATCATTTCATACACATAGTCCATAACCTTAGCACATAACATCCTTACATCATCATCATCATACGTTCCACTGATACCATTCGAACAGTGGGCTTATGCCGGCACAAGGCTCCATAACCGTTGGTCTGTCCCGCCGAAGCGTTCTGCAGACCCATACTTACCCAGTAGCAAGTACTGGAGCAACCATAACCATACTTACCCCATATGAATATGGGAGCAACGTCATACTTACCCCGTAACGAATGCGGGAGCAACATCATACTTACCCCGTAACGAGTACAGGAGCAACATCATACTTACCCCGTAACGAGTACGGGAGCAACCATACTTACCCAGTACAAATACTGGAGCAACCATACTTACCCAGTAACAAGTACTGGAGCAACCATCATTCATCATGACATGATACACTAGCACCATATCATCATTCATCATAACATCGTATCATTGTCCTAATAACATAGGATTTCTCATACAGGGTATGCTAGTATCATGTCATCATAACATCCTAGTACCATGCACATGTCATGCTAGCCGCACGTCATCATTTCATTTATCATGGCAACATAAACACATTTTGCTAGCATGTAATCATCATAACATCATACTTCCATCATAGCGTACCTAGGATTTCATCATAACATACCTCCCTATTTATCATCATAGCATGTTATCATTAGTTTATCATCATAACTTACTAACATGCATTCATCATTCTTAGCATACTTTCGTGCAATAATCATACTATCACCCTAACATGCATACATGGTCAGGGCATAACATCATTCATTCATTATCATCATAGGCACATATCATCATAAACATAACAATAAGCATGTATGTCAGCCCAAAACATTAAGCATAAAATAGGGCGTCTAGAACTCACTTGATAGTAGACTCTTGTTTTCCTTAGCTGAACTCCTTAGCTAAGCCTTAAGAACCTACATCCGTTACATCACCTTATTACGTTACATTACGTTCTTAGACTTAGAAAATATTCTAAGTCCCCATAGCCCACTAGTCCCCCCCTACTGAATCCAAGTCCTCGACACTTAGCTAAGTGTTCGAAACCCTTGACATTCATTAAGTCTTCATGTACCCGAAATCTATGAGTATTCGAAATACCAGTACACGAAATACCCAATGTACACGAACCCCCGTGTGTACACGAACATCCATGTGTACTCGAACCCAATGGTGTACTCGAAATCACGTACTCGAACTTCTTGTACTCGAAATAACATGTATTACTTCGAGTACCCTCTAGTACACGATTTCGTATACTCATCATTTCGTCATTAAACATCTCAGAATTTCATCTAAGACTTTGGGGAGCTAGTTCCAGGTTCCTTTGGTTGTCACCAACGTATTGGAACCTCAAAGTTATGAACTTTATGCACAAAGGTGAGAGCTTTATGCATAAGTTCATCCTTTGTTCAACCATCCTAACTTTTGTATAAAAATCCAGCTTTCTATACATGGATCACTTACTTGAAGGTAGCTGATCCTCCTGGTAGAATCCCGTGCGTTTCCCACTTCGTTTAGTCGATCAAAGTTTGATTCTTGAAATCCTTGGACTTAAATTTCGTGTACTCGAGAGAGAGAGAGCTTGCTCAGCCAAAGGTTCGCACATATCCCAAGGCACTACTATATATAGGCAGTGTCTGGTACTCGAAACCTGAGTACACGAAATCCTGTGTACACGAAATCTGGTGATTTCGAGTACACGATTTCTAAGCCTTACCTTGGGTTATTTTTCGTCTATTTTCCTACAAGTTTATTATCCGTTACCCATTCGTAAGTTCCAATAACTTGTATTTAGAAAATTTGGGATGTTACAAGTCTCCCCTCCTTACAATAGGTTTCGTCCCGAAACCTGCCTCGTTACATATCGAACAAATGAGGGTACATCTTTCTCATCTCGTCTTCCGTTTCCCACGTCGTGTCCGAACCCTTTCGATGCTTCCACTGAACTCTTACTTGACGAACCGTTTTATTCCGTAGCTGCTTTTCCTTCGTATCCACAATGGCAACTGGCTCTTCAATGTAGTTCAGTCGATCATCTACCTCAATGTCATCCAAAGGAACGTGCGCCTGCTCGTCTGCCAAGCACTTCCTAAGATGTGACACGTGGAAGGTAGGATGAATCCCGTTAAGCTCCTCTGGTAGGTCCAGTCGATACGCGACCTTCCCTACCCTTGCCTTTATCGGAAATGGTCTGATGTACCTCGGACTCAACTTGCCTCGCCTTCTGAATCGAATGATTCCCCTCCATGGTGATACTTTCAGCAACACTCGATCGCCAACATCAAACTCGATCGGTCTCCGGCGCTTGTCAGCGTAGGACTTTTGGCAATCTTGTGCAGCCTTCATACGTGCTTTTATCACCCGTAGCTTTTCTGCCATATCAATCACAGCAGCCTTGTTTCCCATTTCTTTCTGTCCAACTTCACCCCAGCATACCGGGGTTCTACATCGTCGTCCGTACAACGCCTCATATGGGGGCATTCCGATACTGGAGTGATAGCTGTTGTTATATGAAAACTCCACCAAGGGCAAGTGGTCATCCCAGCTTCCTCCAAAATCGATAATGCACGCCCTAAGCATATCCTCCAACGTTTGGATAGTCCTTTCTGACTGTCCATCAGTCTGAGGGTGATAGGCGGTACTGATATTTAACCTCGTTCCCATAGCATCATGAAACTGCTTCCAGAATCTGGAAGTAAACCTCGTATCTCGATCTGACACAATGGAGACAGGAACTCCATGTCTGGTCACAATCTCTTTTACGAACAACTCAGACAACCTTTCGGACGTATACGTTTCCCTGATAGGGAGAAAGTGTGCACTCTTCGTCAGTCGGTCCACAATCACCCATATGGTATCATGTCGCTTAGCTGTCTTTGGTAGCTTGGTAATGAAATCCATGGTGATGTGTTCCCATTTCCATTCCGGTACCTCTAGAGGTTGCACATATCCGTAGGGCTTCTGATGTTCAGCCTTCACTTGCGCACAAGTAAGGCACCTGTTCACATACTGCATCACATTATACTTCATGCCCGGCCACCAATAATCCTGTCGAAGATCTTGATACATCTTCGTCGCACCGGGGTGCACCGAGTAACGTGACTTGTGGGCTTCACCTAAAATCCTCGCTCGAATGTCCCCATTTCTGGGCACCCACATTCGACCGAATCGTAGCTTTATCCCATGGTCATTGTCTTCCAAGTTCTTGACTTGACCGAAGACGCGTTCAAAACCCACATTCTCTTCTTTCAATCCCTCCTGTTGCGCCTGTTTGAGCTCGTTCAGAAAGTCTGGCGTTATCACCAAACTATACGATTTCACTCGTATGGCAGGATGATCAGTCTTGCGACTCAGAGCATCTGCCACCACATTGGCCTTTCCCGGGTGATATAGAATATCACAGTCATAATCCTTTAACAGCTCAAGCCATCGTCTCTGCCTCATATCCAAATCCTTTTGCTCGAAGAAATACTTCAAGCTCTTGTGGTCGGTATAGATGGTACTCCTTACTCCATACAAATAGTGCCTCCATATTTTCAATGCAAACACCACTGCAGCGAGTTCAAGATCGTGGGTCGGGTAGTTAGCCTCATGAATCTTTAGCTGGCGCGAAGCATAAGCTATCACCCTTCCCCTTTGCATTAGTACACATCCCAACCCTTGTCGTGACGCATCGGCATACACAACAAGATCATCATTCCCATCCGGCAGTGCTAGAACAGGAGCTTGGGTAAGTTTCTCCTTCAGCACTGAAAACGCTTGTTCTTGGTTTGGACCCCATTCGTACTTTACGTCTTTCTTCGTTAGCTTCGTCAGTGGCGTCGCTATCTTGGAGAAGTCCTGAATGAATCTCCGATAGTAACCGGCCAAACCAAGAAAACTGCGTACTTCTGTCGGTGACTTTGGAGGACTCCATTTCATAATCGTTTCAACTTTAGCTGGATCTACCATAATGCCTTCTGGGTTCACCACGTGACCCAGAAACTGTACCTCTCGTAACCAGAACGCGCATTTGGAGAACTTAGCATAAAGTTTCTCTTTCCTCAGGATCTCCAATACCTCACGTACGTGGCAAGCATGGTCTCCCTCATTCTTTGAATAAATCAAAATATCATCAATAAACACTATCACCGATCGGTCCAGCATCGGTCGACATACCCTGTTCATCAAATCCATAAATGCTGCGGGAGCATTAGTCAATCCAAACGACATAACGAGAAACTCGTAGTGTCCATAACGCGTACGGAAAGCAGTCTTTGGAACATCCTGCTCTCGAACTTTCAACTGATGGTAACCGGATCGGAGATCTATCTTTGAGAACCAGCTTGCACCTTGCAATTGATCGAACAAGTCATCAATTCTGGGTAGAGGATACCTGTTCTTTACGGTCAACTTATTCAGTTCCCTGTAATCGATACACATACGCATACTTCCATCTTTCTTCTTAACGAACAGTACCGGTGCTCCCCACGGAGAGACACTCGGTCGTATAAAACCTTTGTCAAGGAGTTCTTGTAGCTGGGTCATCATTTCCTTCATCTCAGTTGGAGCTAAACGGTAAGGTGCTTTGGCAACGGGTTGTGCCCCCGGCACTAAATCGATCTGGAACTCAATTTCCCGTTCGGGTGGCAATCCAGGCAATTCCTCAGGGAACACATCAGGGAAGTTACACACCACGGGAACATCATCAATCGTCCTCGTATCCGTACGTTCCTCAATCGCGTAGGCCAAGTAGGCTACACACCCTCGCCTCATCATAACATCAGCCGTGATCATTGAAATGATCTTTGGCGCATACATCGCTTTATCACCATAAACCGTCACGGAGCTCCCGTCCATCGTACGTAAACATATCATCTTCCGTCGACATACAATGTTAGCCTCATATTTGGCTAACCAGTCCATACCCAAAACCACATCAAATCCTCCTAAGGTAATAAGAAACAATCGGACAGGGAACCTATGACCTTCTATCTCAACATAACAATCATCAATAGCCTCAGTCACCCTGGTCATCTTACCAATAGCCGTCTCTACATCGAATACCCGATCTATCTTCTTAACCTTCCCAGATAACCCATCACAGAAAGTAGAAGACACAAAACTCATACTGGCACCAGAATCAAACAATACAGAAGCAGGAATATTGTTGATAGAAAAGGTACCTGTGACCACGTCCGGGTCCACAATCGCATCATCCTTCGTCATCGTAAAGGCTCGTGCTTTAGCCTTCTGCTTCTCCTTTCCTTTCTCCTCTTTCTTACCTGAGCCCGAAGCATCGGTCCGTGGTAACTTGCAATCCTTGGACATATGTCCTAATCCATTGCAGTTGAAGCATCGAGTAGCATTCGGGCAATTGCTAGAAAAGTGCCCTGTCTTTCCACACCTGAAACATAAATTAGTGCCCACCAGGCACTGTCCCGTGTGGCTTTTCCCACACTTGTTGCATCGGCCCATCTCCTCTCGCTTAGCCTTCTTGCTTGAGAACTTTCGTTGGTCTGTTCGACCCCTCTTAGTCCCGAAGGACTCTTTCACCTTCCCTTCTTCCTTAACTGGTTCGGCTGACATAACATCGTCCCAAACTATCCCACTGAGCTCCACAGTGGAATCATAAGTCTTGGGAGCATTCGCCTTCACATGAATCCGGACCTTCGGAGGTAAACCCTCCATGTACAACTTCACCCTGCGTTCCTCAGTGGAAACCAAGTGAGGAACCAGTCTAGCCATCTCATTAAACCTCGACGTGTACTGGCGGTGGTTCAGACTTCCAGCCTTCAAAACCAGAAACTCCCTTTCAACCTTATCCAACTCATTCTTGGGACAGAACTGCTTAGTGACCAGTTCCTTGAGATCATCCCAAGTCATCTTTTCCAGATCATCAGTAGTCTTGGATTGCTTGATGGTGTTCCACCAGTGAAGTGCCTCTTCAACGAAAGAGTGAGCTGCAAACTTGACAGCCTGGTCAGTTCGGCACTCACTAATGGAGATAACAGCCTCCATTGCAGAAAGCCAGTGGCAGGTGGCCACTGCGTCCTTCTTCCCATCAAAGGTTGGTGGGTTGCATCCCTTGAAGGACTTGTAGTCACAGCCCTTCAGTTTCCCCGCCATAGAGTCACCGCTCTTTGTCTCGATGATCACCACTTCAGCTTCTTTGGTGCTTTCTTTGGTTCCCTCAGATTTTTCCTTCAGTGCGTCCTTCAGTGCCTTAGCAATCATTGTCGGCATCTTTTCATCCATGATTTTGCAGACTTCATCAGATATGGCCTTCACCACGATAGGCTCTAGAGTGAATTCTTCTTCATTTTCCGATGGCTCACTGTGCTCGTTTTCTCCTTCATTGACCGGTTTCTCGGTCTCAACATGTGGCTCCTCAATTCCCTGTGGTTTCTTTCGCGGTCTACCCTTTTGTCCGGCCATCTTAACTTTCTACATAATGCAACAATTGATGAGTCAGTACAGGAATCATTTTAGCACGGAATAAGTGTTGTAAATCGTTAACGACGTTGATCAAGTGTTATTAACCATTTACCCAACTCGTAGGCTCTAAACGTTTCCCATCCCATCTCTTCAATGTGCATGACACTAACTACTTACGTAACCTTACATCTAACCCTTAACTCATACATAAACATCCGGCTCGTGGCATTCGTCATCCGAGGTTGGAAATCCGCATCCATTAATCCCATTCTCAGTTTAAGTCTTGGCATTTGGGATGCCAAGATCTCTCAAACTATGGCTCTGATACCAACTTGTTAGGCCCCGAAACCGGGCACCTCACAGAGGTTGGTTTTCATCATAACACATAGCTCTTAAACTAAAAACTTTCATAATCATGCAGCGGAAATGTAAACATAGTTTGATAAACAGAAATCAATAACATGTCTATATCAAAATCACATCGAATTGCCAAAACCACCGGATCGTATGACTCTATGCCCGAGCTCCATGCCTCCTCTTATCATACCTTCAACCTGACATACATGCTAAATCAAGTCAGCTTACGCTGGTGAGTTCTAGTTTTCATAAAACAACGTTAAACATACTTAACATATACATCATTTCATACACATAGTCCATAACCTTAGCACATAACATCCTTACATCATCATCACCATACGTTCCACTGATACCATTCGAACAGTGGGCTTATGCCGGCACAAGGCTCCATAACCGTTGGTCTGTCCCGCCGAAGCGTTCTGCAGACCCATACTTACCCAGTAGCAAGTACTGGAGCAACCATAACCATACTTACCCCATATGAATATGGGAGCAACGTCATACTTACCCCGTAACGAATGCGGGAGCAACATCATACTTACCCCGTAACGAGTACAGGAGCAACATCATACTTACCCCGTAACGAGTACGGGAGCAACCATACTTACCCAGTACAAATACTGGAGCAACCATACTTACCCAGTAACAAGTACTGGAGCAACCATCATTCATCATGACATGATACACTAGCACCATATCATCATTCATCATAACATCGTATCATTGTCCTAATAACATAGGATTTCTCATACAGGGTATGCTAGTATCATGTCATCATAACATCCTAGTACCATGCACATATCATGCTAGCCGCACGTCATCATTTCATTTATCATGGCAACATAAACACATTTTGCTAGCATGTAATCATCATAACATCATACTTCCATCATAGCGTACCTAGGATTTCATCATAACATACCTCCCTATTTATCATCATAGCATGTTATCATTAGTTTATCATCATAACTTACTAACATGCATTCATCATTCTTAGCATACTTTCGTGCAATAATCATACTATCACCCTAACATGCATACATGGTCAGGGCATAACATCATTCATTCATTATCATCATAGGCACATATCATCATAAACATAACAATAAGCATGTATGTCAGCCCAAAACATTAAGCATAAAATAGGGCGTCTAGAACTCACTTGATAGTAGACTCTTGTTTTCCTTAGCTGAACTCCTTAGCTAAGCCTTAAGAACCTACATCCGTTACATCACCTTATTACGTTACATTACGTTCTTAGACTTAGAAAATATTCTAAGTCCCCATAGCCCACTAGTCCCCCCCTACTGAATCCAAGTCCTCGACACTTAGCTAAGTGTTCGAAACCCTTGACATTCATTAAGTCTTCATGTACCCGAAATCTATGAGTATTCGAAATACCAGTACACGAAATACCCAATGTACACGAACCCCCGTGTGTACACGAACATCCATGTGTACTCGAACCCAATGGTGTACTCGAAATCACGTACTCGAACTTCTTGTACTCGAAATAACATGTATTACTTCGAGTACCCTCTAGTACACGATTTCGTATACTCATCATTTCGTCATTAAACATCTCAGAATTTCATCTAAGACTTTGGGGAGCTAGTTCCAGGTTCCTTTGGTTGTCACCAACGTATTGGAACCTCAAAGTTATGAACTTTATGCACAAAGGTGAGAGCTTTATGCATAAGTTCATCCTTTGTTCAACCATCCTAACTTTTGTATAAAAATCCAGCTTTCTATACATGGATCACTTACTTGAAGGTAGCTGATCCTCCTGGTAGAATCCCGTGCGTTTCCCACTTCGTTTAGTCGATCAAAGTTTGATTCTTGAAATCCTTGGACTTAAATTTCGTGTACTCGAGAGAGAGAGAGCTTGCTCAGCCAAAGGTTCGCACATATCCCAAGGCACTACTATATATAGGCAGTGTCTGGTACTCGAAACCTGAGTACACGAAATCCTGTGTACACGAAATCTGGTGATTTCGAGTACACGATTTCTAAGCCTTACCTTGGGTTATTTTTCGTCTATTTTCCTACAAGTTTATTATCCGTTACCCATTCGTAAGTTCCAATAACTTGTATTTAGAAAATTTGGGATGTTACAGAGAGGCGGTGAAGATCAATGATTGTACCAAAAGCATTAGAGGTAGTAGGAAATGAACAGTAAAAATGTGAGGGAGACAAATTTTGGTTTTTATACTATATATACATATATTAATTCCACCAATTTTTTCTTATTATTTTTTTAACAAAAACATTGAGGCATTCACTTTTACACTCGAAGATCAAAATATGATGACCTAACCCACTTATGCAAGAAAAAACTCTAAGTTAGGAAAATCCATTACCTTAACACAAAGTAGTATTTATTCTATTAGAGATTCCAACACAAGATCTCTCTTAAATAATCAAGGTCTACATATTTACTTGTTTTAAACATCTAAATAAAATCAAAATTATATTATGTTATAGTGTTTAATTCTATTAAAAGGACTAATTTGTAAAAAGTGTAAAAAGAGTTTTTAGTCACTTATAACCGGCTCAACTGAAATCTAAATGAACTCATTCTAGCGATGTTGGAACCGGATTATTGAACTCTGCGAGTTTAGATATTACGGTTTGGCTTTTAAGTTATAAAATGTGTGTTTTCTGCTTATTGTCTTTTTTTTCATCATCACTATCTCTTTCCTTCTATTCGTTATTGTGTGTTAAGATTTTGTATTATGGTTTAGCTATACTTTGGTTTTAAGGTTTACATTCTAAGGTATAAATTTTAGGTTTTAGATTGTATGTTTAACAACTTATTCTGTCTTTTTGTCGGATAATTTATCTTTTTTGCTCGTCATTGTGCTTTATGTTTAGTTTTATAATTTATGATTTATGGATTTTTTTTGAATTTAGCTTTAGGATTTAGTTTTTATGGTTTAACTTTTATAGTTTACCTTTTAGATTTAAAATTTATGTTTTTTAGCTCATTGTATCTTCCAGCTTATTATTGTGTCTTTTCTGTTTGTCATTGTTTTTATGATTTAGCTTTAGGAAATAGTTTTTGGGTTTAAGTTTTAAGGTTTATGAGTTGACGAATCAAAGTCCGTTTGAGCGGGTTTTCTTTTATAATGTCACTTCAATTTTTAAAAGCTACCAATATAAAAAAAAAAGTGAAAACACACAAAAAAAATGTTTAGAATATATTTAAAAAAGTAATACCATATGTTATAAGAGTTGCAAAACTCCTAATTTTATTGGATTTAAGAAAATAATTATTTTGTCTCTCTAATATGTATTATATAGTAGTATAGATATTATATTAGAAAAGTAACCGATCTATTACACACGTTGAATAAACCAAGAGTTAATAAATAGTTATTAATGAAAATTTAAATAATAGAAGATGATTTTTTTAGCATAAAATACGATTAGAATTTCAAATAATTTAATATTTAAAAAATAAAATAGTTATATTATTTCTTTAAACACTATTTTTTAGAAGTTTGATCAGCTTATGATCATTGTGTATTGTAATGGAGAATTTTCTCAGATTAAAAGAATATTGGAGAGTGATCAAGACACGGTATGTAAAACCAAGGGCAAGAGTAGAGACTACTCGTGCAGAATAAAAGAAGTTGTATGAGATGTTGCTAATATACCTTAAAGCAAGGAATTTCTGGTTTTATTCCATCAAAACACAAATATGGAAGACCATGACCAAAAGGAGAAGACTAAAACGTTAAGTTATTAGAATATATTATATTATGCATCTTAGTTTGAGTGTTTCCCTTATTTTGATATGGCTTTTATTCGCTACGTGAGTGAAGTTGTTTGTATGGGCGGACCTAATTAGAAGTTATGGGGTCGGTCGACACCCATGAAATTTGTTTTTGTTATAAATATATACGATTTAATCTCAACCGATCTCAAGAAATTTTATCACCTACCCCATGAAATTTGGACAACCACTATGAAGCCTAATTTAAAACCAAAACTAGTAAAATTGATACCAAAATAACTCGATATGCATCACCCGTGATAAAACTCAATTAATAATTAACAATTTAGTTTAATATTCAATCACTCGTATCCCAATATGTTTGTTTGTTAGATTTTTTTTACCAGCAATTTTAATTATCAATCCATCTTTCTTGGGATCGAATCTTTGACCTAAAGATGAGCAACAACTTAACTCCAACGATTTTGTCATTTGGACTCAACATTGTCACTTATTTGTTAGTTAATTAAATTTTTATATGATTTATTCATTTAGGATATTAAAAGTTAAAACTTGTTATCATGACAAGAAAATTAGTTGATTTGGGTATAATTTATATATTTAGGTAATATGGAACAATTAAAAAAAATTGGAGTATCACCTTTTTTAAAACTCGAATTTGTTAATTTGAATATTATTCATACGAATCGTTTCGAAAGATATAAGTTATATTATTTTATCTTAATCAACGAGATGAAGATTTAGATACTTTTATTACATATTTATGATTTGATTTAGGTTTATCCTTTTTTAATGACCCGATCCATTTTGAAACGAGGCATTGACGAGGCGGAGGCCTGAGCAACAGTCTAGAGGAGAGGGAAACGAGGAGTCGAAGGAAACGGTCGTAGGTCGTGGACAAGCATATCTTGTTTTTTTTGAAATCGATGGTATCGTTTCATCTTGTTTGTCTCGAAATCAATGGTGAAATTCCTTGTTTTTTTATTCTATGCAGTTTAATACTTGTTAAAAGGTAGGTAATATGTACACATGAAATGCATTATCCACGCAGCTATGGCAAGGCACCATAGCATGCACTCTTGACTTTTATGTGATTGTTGTACTTGTTGTAGGTTTCAAGCAAATGTGATTGCATATCAGAACCTAATTATACAATCCATGTATGACAAACAACTGGATAGCGGAAAAGGCACTCTTCTTCATTTGTATGATGATGTCATTCAACAAAAAGTAAGTCGATTCTTCACCTTTTTTATAATTAATTTTTTGTTTTTTCCGGTTTCTTTGTAGCATTTAGGATGACTTTTCTTGGGGAAAAAAGAGGGTTTTTGGTGCCTGAGGACTTTTTGTTTTGCTGCTTCATATCTTTTCTGGAAAAAAAAACTTTTATAATTGGCGGTCTTAAGCCTGAAGAACAGAAGAGGAGGGTTTTTAGAGGTTAAAATGTCTATCTTTTGCACATTAGAGTAGCAGTGCAGGAGATGGTAAATGCTAAGGACTCTTGGTGTAGGTCAAAATGCAACCGGTTCATGTTAGTTTTTTCTTTTTTTTGGCATGTGGGCCGCAACTTTGTAGTTTTTGGGCCTCTACAATGCTAGAGCCGGCCCTAGATTCTCTATCTTTAGTGGGAAACAGATAATAGATCGGAGGTGATGGATAAAGATCAGAGCAACGGGCGAAAATGGTAGATTTTGAATTAAGTTTGTGGCATGTAATAAAATATATACGTAAAATTGTAACAAAGGCTCATAAGCAACATCGCTTTTCACACCATAGAATGTCAAAAGTAGAATCAAAATTTCAAATTCAATTCTTAGAAGTGCTCATTGTAATAAATAAAAATTCATAAAGCTTCAATAGCATGAAACTTTGCTTTTGTCGTTTCCTATATGCACTCAAAATTTATTTAAATTCAACCAGAGAACGATCTTCTCATTCATCTCTATAAATGGAATTTATTGATTTCAATTAAATGGCAATAAAATTCATCTCCCATGTTGCTACTGCCGCGAAACAGAAAGCAAGAGAAAGAGAGGGAGTCTAGAACATCTCTAATTCAAGTGGAATGTCGATTCGAGCCAATAATTAGTCTTCCTCCGATTGTTTTTTTTGTGAGAATGCTTTGAATGAGCTCATTTCCTCTTCTGTTGAAAGAAAAAAATTACATGAAAAAACAAGTATACATTAATTCGTTACTATTCACATAAGACTTGGACCAAATTTTGTTAACAAAAATGACTCGTACCTTTAAATTTGGTTCCGTCAGAAATGAAAGGATGATAAGATCCAAATGTTTCATTTGAAAACCGACAAAAATGATTGTGATCTAGGATGTATTCTCCTGTTGTAGTTTGAAAAGGGGAGAGATCACCGCCAATAATGTGATTCCACGACTTGTAATAACTCAACACATCTTCTTCTTCCCTAGTATTACCGTCATCATCATCATACACAAGACCAATCCCACACTCCAAAATAATATGACCTGGAGAAAAATAATTATTTGTCACTGTAGTAGTAACATGGTCACCAACTTTCATCTCATTCGGCTCAAACATCCAATGGCTTAACCAACTTAAACAAAACCCTTCACCATCTTCATTATAATGATTTTTTCCATCAAACTCTACTCTATGAACATAATGATTATAAACCCAAGTGTGGTTTTTAGTAATATTACTCATTTTGATCATTGGTATAGCAATGTCATGCCAACCTAAAAGAGGGAGAGATGGTACTTTCTTCATTATACACAAGAAATTCAGTCCTCGAAGCTTCTTTGGAGATGATGGGATGGTAATTGATATTGTTGGGCCCTTGCTTCTACAATTAATCCACTTCGGCATTTCTTTACTCATATAAAACATGCTAAATATTCCAAATTCATAGTACACCTGCCAATTAAACAAATACAACATTAATTAATAACCTTAAATTTATAATACACAACAAGAAACAATTGATATTAATTGGAGGAAACCTGGGTTTGGCATCTAATTGATCTTCCTCGATTGGTGAAAGTTTTAAAGGCCATTTCTTTAGTAAACTCTAAATTTGTCCAAGATAAACTATGTAATACTTTTTCCTCAAAACTTGCCATACCTTGAATTTTCACCATGCCCTCAATTTCAAATGATGATAATAATTGATAAATTCCTCTTAAGCTGAGTGGGGCCATTTTTGGATCAAATTTAATTTTTCTTATCGAAGGATTATATTCACCTTTGGAATAGATTGATAATTCTCTTAGGCTACATGGAGGATGCTCAATTGATATCACATTATAACACTCATCCATATAAAGCTTCTCAAGTCTTGGAAGGGTTCTCACACAATTCGGCATAGAAACAATGGGGTTATTAGCTAAACATAATTCCTCTAACATGGCTAGGCAACTCAAGTCCATGGGGAAGCTTTCATTGGACAATTTATTATTTGTAAGCGACAAAATTCTCATTGAGCTTGGTAAAGAAATCATAAAGAACTTCAAATCATTTGGTATAACCTTCGTATTCCTCATCACAATTTGAGATTCACATGAATTACAACCATCTAACAACACTGTTTTTACCTTCTTTAAGTTGGCTAGGGATTTTGGAAGCTTTTTAAGCTTGTAGCAGTAACTGAGATCAATATGGATAAGTTCATCACATTGCATAATTGATTCACAAACCTCAATCAAACCTGTGCAATTTCTAAGGATTAACCTCTCAAGTGCAAGGAGTAAGAAAAAACCACCCACATTATGAAGTTGGTCACAGAAACTCAGATCAAGAATCTTCAATGATCCAAGCAATCTCTTGTGTTTTGAGCTTGATCCAATTAACCCCTGGAGTACACATAAGTTTAAATAAGTAAAGAAAATTATTTACTCATGATTAACGAGCAATAAGAATTGTCACGTGTGTGTGGTCATTCAATGTAAATTCTGAATGTCATCTCTATTGGGTCACAGTTAGTATGTTGTGCCTATACAATTAACAAGGAAATATGTACACTAAAGATGGATGCTAAGAAGGTAACAATAAGGAGTAAATAAGGATGAAAAATAAGATACAAGCTAATAAGGAAGAAAAATAAAGGTAGGGATATGCTTAATATTTTCCACCAATACACACCCTCAAGTTGGAGCATGTGGGTCACAATGCCCAAGTTTTCTAATAAAAATTGTAGCTATCGAGAACCTAATGCTAATAAATTGCTATTTAAAACTTGGTGTGGATGTGTAATGGCTCCACCTATTTTGACTTGATCCATTCCTTCACAAAATAACATTCCATTTCTTGTTCTTTCATGGAAAACTTTAATGTCGGCAATGTGTTTCAAGAACAAGTTGTCACAAAAAAAAAAAAAAAAAAATTGAGTCGGGTTACTTTATTCATACATTCAATTCTTTCAACAACCACCAAAAAACCATAAAACTTCACTGACCATTGTAGCCATGGCTCAGTATTCCACTTCTGCCAAAGGAGATGACACCACTAATTGTGTTTCTTACTTGATATATAGGAGCACCTCCTAATAATAATATGTAACCATTTCTTGACTTTCTTATATCGGGACATTCAAGCCAATTCGAGCCGGCATAGGCTACCAAATTTGTTCCCCCTTCCTCGAAAGAAGTATTCCTTGATCTGAAGTGGCTCTCAAGTATCTTAGATCCCTAATGTTCCATATGAATCTATTGAGGATTTGCTATAAACTGACTTAAGACATTAACCGATTAGGTGATGTCGTGCCTAGTATCTTGCAAGTATAATAAGAATCCTAAGAACCTTTGATATTTTGTTGAATCAACACGAACTTCCTCAACTTCCTTCCCTAGCTATGTGTTTTGTTACATAGGATACACACTTGGTTTGCAATGTGTCGTTCATTATCCTAGAGAATCTCCATCATATATTTTCATTCATAGGAGACACACTTGGTCAAGTGCGTGTTACCTCGGTGCCCAAAAAAGTTCAAAGACCTAAGTCCTTAATGCTGAATTTTTCACCAAAAAAGGTCTTTGTTTCTTTAAAAATTTTCTCTATGTCATTTCCCTTAATAATAACATTGTCAAAATATATAAGCATTGCCACAAACGAGTCCTCTCTTTTAAAGAAAAACAATGAATGATCATCATTAGATTGAATGAAACCGATTTATTGTAAAGAGAGATAAACTTTTGGCACCAATTTCTTTAAGTTTGTTTGAGGCCATAAAGAGACCTTCTAAGACAACATACCTTTTTCTTTTTCTTTCTCGATGCCTTATGGAATTATTATATGTACATCTTCTTCTAATTTTGCGTGCAAGAAGGCATTGAGATAGTCGAGTTGTTGAATAATTCAATTTTTTTATAGTTGCAACAACCAAAACTATTTGCAAAGTAGTGCAAATGTATCATGGAAGCCAAATTCTTCCATTTGAGTGAACCCTTTTACCACCAACGACGCCTTGTATCTTTAAATTTTGCCATTTTGCTTGTACCTTATTTTGTACACCCATTTTGAATCAATGGCTTGTTTCCCTTCTAGTATATCTTATACAGTCCAACTCTCGTTTTGTTCAAGAGCATGTATCTCCTTCATGGCCTCTCTAGTATAAACTTGTCGGCTCATTGTTCGAGTAAATGGTCTCAAATAAAAAATTTTGTGAATATGTTAAATTCTTGTGTGAAACAATATTAGAAATTGGATGTACAAATGAGGAACCAGAGGAACTTTGATCGATGATGGTTGATGTCTGGTCCTAAGGATGGAAGTAGATTGACTACGTAGTCTTCAAGATAGTTTATTTTTTCTATATTCAAATTCGATTGGGATTTGGTCACTATTGGTTAGGAGAGACAATTCGACACAAATTTGTGAATCAAATTCACCTAAGATTAAAACCATTTGGCATGAAATGGGAATTGGAGAACCCTAAATCACGAATTCGTTACCGGTTAGTCGGAAATCTTGAAAGAATTGCATGGAATTCGATACGCGTACCTTCCCTTTTTTGGGCCACCACTTTGGATACCTGATGCTTTAAAACATCCGTTGCGATTATGCCCATCCTTTCCACAAAAATCATATTTTTGTTGTTTGTGATTCTTTTAACATTTTTTTTGTCCTAATATGTTTTGTGTTTTGTCCACCGGCCCCTTCTCGTTTCATGAAGGATTGAAATGCAAGAGTCTCGATGTTGGTCTTCTTTCGTGTGGCATAGCCCTTTGTTGCTCGTCCTCTGCAACAAGGTGATACGCCTCACCTAAAGATGGATTTGGCTTCGTCGCCAATACACCAGTCCTGATTGTTGAGTATTCCATGTAAAAATCGTCTAGCCTTTCTTTATCTCTTATTTCTCCCATCTTCTTGCTGATACCGCAACTACAATACGAAGAATTTGGTATTGACAAAGGCAAGCCAATTTCATCCCAGATCGATCTCAATCTAGTGTAGTAGGCCGAGACAAAGGTGCCATCTTTCCTGTTTTTGCTAAGAAGTTGTTTCAACTCGTATGCCCTGGTTGTTGAATCTTTCCTTAATCGCTCGTACATGTGCTTCCAGATCTCTATGGTGAATTGTAATCAGGGTCTTGGTCTTTAGCTTTGGAACTGGAACTGTTGTTCTCACCGGCCATGCTAGGTGGCTTAGAGATAGTCGATTGCTTTAGGGTTTTGTTGTTTTGGTACAGTGGTAGTTCATAGGTGACATGCTCTGATACCATGTAAATTTTGAATGTAGTTCCACTTATTCATAATTGTGTGTTGTGTCTATACTATAAAACAAGGACTATATATACACCGAAGATGAAGATGCAAGTTAAACAAGGAAGAAAAATAAATGAGAGAATATTTATGCATGAATATTTTACTCCAATATTCGAGTGTCATTACTTATTTAAGTAAATGAGATTTACACGAGACCGGTGAGATTTCAAGTTAAGTTCAAGTATTCTAGTCAAAATGATTTGAAATTCACAAATTCGAATTTGATTCAAAAACCGCAATTCGAATTCGGTTTGGATATTAATTATTAATAATATCCAAACTCGAATTCATTATTTGATTGCAAATAGCCAAAAATCAACTGTGTATCCAATCCAACCGATCTGATTATGATTTTATGTAAGCCTAGGAATTGTTGGAGTATTAATTATTAATAATCGCATATGAAAATATCTAAAATCTTACCTTTTGCCTCTTCGAAGGTGGTTGTGGGTTAGTATACGACATGTCAAAAGATTCAATATTACTGTAAGACATGTCAAGAACAACCAGATTCTCCATTGGTATGTCTAAATGTATAGACTTTAAAGGGAACCCATGCATAGATAACCATCTTAACTCCTCTGGAAAGCTCTTGAAACACTTGTTTAAGTGCACATAATTGAGTTGTAGTAGCATTAGATTGTCCATTTTACTTAATGAATTTGCTTCTAGCTCGCGTATCTTCTTTTTTTCAAGCATTCTCATGTCAAGGGAAAGGCCTATCAAATTTCCTTTACCCTACAAGTAAAGAGTATGCCAAAAAAATAATTAAGAAAATAAAGGAAAGCAATTAGACATGTTATATGCATACAATAAAAATTATTTGAGCAAGCGTAAATACTAACAATAAATGAGGTATTACTTTTTTTCGTTTCAGCACTTTAAGTGACTCCTCATGACACCATAATCGACTACGCTTCCATGGCTTCTCGGGTGATTCTTGACGTACTAAATCTCTTCCCATTTCTTGAACCAATTGATGCATTATCAACTCATTATTCCGTCCAATACTAAGAAGGCATCTGTCAATGAGATTTGTGATACCGGATCTCGTGTTTATATCACACGCATTCAATATTAGTTCAGTCACATCTCTATTCATTCCCACAAAAAAACATGCAATATGCTTAAACAACTCCTTATCATTTTCATAGGTCAAAGCATCAAAGCTCACTCTCAATGTCGCGTTTATATGAGAGTTGGATTCTTTTTTTAGCACGTTTATGCAGTCTTCCCAATGTGCTACATCTTTATTTTGTAAAGACCTGCCCAGTGTTTGAATAGCCAATGGATGTCCATCACAATACTTCACAAGCTTTTCTGAAACCTCTTCATAACCTTCTTTGGGATTTTGGCTATTGAATGCATGAATGCATAAAAGTTGTAATGATTCATATTCATATAAGCCATTAAGTAAGATCTCTTTATAATTGGGATGAACTTGTGATTTTAATAATGCACACCCTTTTGTTAAAGATGCATCCTTGGTTGTAATTATAACTTTGCTTCCCGGATATAAACATTTGTATCCAAGTAAAGCATCCAGCTGCTTGAAACTACCTATATCATCAAGCACTATAAATACCCTTTTACGGGCTAACAGATATTCAATCTTAGAGGTGTACTTGACGACATCATTAACATGTAATTCAAATTTTTTTGACATGTTTGCGTGAAATTGCTTTTGTAAATCAAGCAATCCATTAAAGCGTTCATTAGTTTTTGCATTGATTCCTTCAATAAAGTTGCTTTTATCAAATTTACTTGAGTGTAGCTCAAAAACATATCTTGCCAAAGACGTCTTCCCGATCCCACTCATGCCTACAATTGTGAGAATGTCGGCGGTATGACAAGATCCATCATTCAACCATGAGCTTATGAAATCAATTTCATAACACATGCCGATGAGAGGAAGCATAGTATTACTTAAGGGTAAATGTAATCGACGATTGATGTCAGCAACAACTTCTTTAATAAACTCCGTCTCTTTCCTGAAAATTGATTTTAGTAAGAAATTACAACACAACTTGATCTAAAGATATGATAATGGATTTTAGAACGAGACTGGACTAAGCGGTTGGACTGTGAACCGGACGGTCGAACCAAAACCAGCATGTGAACCGCCTTCAACCGAACAAGCAGGTTGAGTCGATTCACTGGTTGGACCGGAAACCGGTGGTAGGACCGGATTTCAGTTTTTTTTAATCTTAAATTCAAGGAATGAAACATTAAAACCAAATCTTATATTTTTTAACAAGATTATATTTGTTTAAAAATTAATTATGTTTGTTTAAATGTGATTAAAATTCTATACTTTTTTTTCCAAATAATTTATATATTAATTATGTCATCTGGATCTTGAATCCAGTCTGACCGGTTCAACTGATCCGCCCTTTGATGGGTAAGACGTCATGTCCTGTTAAGAGAACAATTGATATGATGACAATTAAAAGATTGTATTAGGTTTAACTAAATAGTCTCTTTATCCTAAAAAGTGTAAGAAGTATTGTTGACCTAAGATCATAAGAACAAATTTCAGAGAGAAAATTTAAAATTTTAGACGGAAAAGTTGTTAGAAGGTAATTTAGTCATAATCTCTTTCTCTTCACATTTTTTAAACGTTCATGACTTTTACATACGATATTATTTTTTTCAAAAAAAACATATCATAAAAACGAGCATTTTTGTATCTTTAAAATGAGTATAATTTTTTACAAAAAATTAAATTTTTTCAGCTCATTGTGCCTAATTATCGTTATTGTGTCTTTTAAATGTTTTTGTATAATTATATTCGTCGTTTTGTCATCATTGCTTAACATTATGTGCTATTTATACTCTTCATTGTGTGTTATTTATACTCGTCGTTACGTGTCATCTTTTTAAATGTTTTTGTATAATTATACTCGTCTTTATCATCAATGTGTTAGTTATACGTGTCGTTGTGTCATCCTTGCTTAACCTTATGTATTCTGCAACATTATTATGTCTTAAATTGTTTAAGAAAACACAATATTGAGCAAAAACACAAAAGATACAATGAACTGCACAAAAGACACAATACCATGTACAAAAGACACAATAACCTGTATAAAACACACAATGACCTGTACAAAAGATAAAATAATATGTACAAAATTGTTCATACTCGTCATTGTGTCTTTTTTTACAGGTTATTGTGTCTTTTTAAAGATCATTGTGTTATTTATACACGTCATTGTGTCATCATTGCTTGACATTATGCATCATGTAACATCATTGTATCTTAAATTGTTCACGAAAACACAACATTGAACAGAAACATAAAAGTCACAATGACCTGCATAAAAAACACAATGACATCGCAAAAGACACAATGACGTGTATAAAATGTACAATGACATGTATAAAAGACACAATAAACTAAAAAAACAAAAAAAAAATTATAGCAAAACTATACTAATTTTGAAAATAAAAAAAAATGTTCGTTTTTATGGTATATTTTTTTTCAAAAAGTGATTACATATGTAAAAGTTACGAACGTTTAAAGAATATGGAGGAATTTGATAAATAGTAAACATAAGTAGTCATGACAAGAATACCCTCTAACAACTTGATTTAATCATAGTCATTGATTAATGATCTAATAGCTTAAAATCTTTCTTATATTTTTTAGGTTAAGAGACTTATTTAGTTTAACTTAACCCTTAAAAGATGAGCAGCAACAACAACAACATTACCCTGTATATTCCCACTTTTTAGTAGGGTCTGGAGGAAGGATAGATACAAACCTTACCCCTATCCCAATTGAGATAGAGATGCTGCTCCGAAAGAGTTCCCGGCTCAAAGTAAAGATTATAATGTAAAGATGAGGGATTTACCTATCTTTAACATCTCTTCCTTTTAGATTGGCAACTTCTGTGAGTGCCATCTTCCACGATTCCATCTTTTGAGCAAACTGACTCCTTTTCTCGGCATTAGTTTCTGCATCCATCTTCTTTTTAATTTCTGCTATTGCTTCTCCGACACAGTTTTGTTGCTTCCTGACATGGGTAGGCTCCACATGATAAAAGATGGACATGACATATTGTTTACGGTTCCTCCTTTCGTCAAGGATTAGTACCAATTCATCCAGGCACCATGCTGAAGAAGCATAATTCTTGGACAGGATGATAATAGAAGCTCTGGATGATCTAATTGCACTCTCTAGTTCTGGTTTCAGTGGATCTCCGGTTTCAATTTCTTCATCATCTAGAAAAGTGTTGATACCGTCATCTAGAAGGGCATTGTAGAGATGATCTGTGAAACCATTACGAGTGTCGACGCCTCTAAAACTTAAAAACACATCATAATTGTATGTATGATTAGGATGATGATGATGATGATGATGATGATCAAGATCATTAGTTGAAGAAGAAGAAGATGATAATGGTAAAAGTTCAGTGAGGACAACCATGCTGAACAATTAATGAAAGGTATATTGATGAAGATGCAGTAGTGGATGCGCATGCAAATGAGCAAATGTTGAAACTTGTAGTAAAATTTAGGATGGCTATTTAAAATAGTTGATGGGGTTAAGTGGTTTAAGTTTATAAAAAATGTTTATTGGATTTAAATACTCCCAACTATAACCTATTGGCCGGCAATACTCTCAATTTAGGAAATGTTTAGTGACACTCCCAACTTTTAATACATTTTTCATTGGCACTCCATTTAACGTTTTTTTTATGACGTGTAATAACATAATGGAGTGCAAGCGGAAACTATGTTTAAAGTTGAGAGTGTCACTAAACATTTCATAAGTTGCGAGTATGGCTTGCTAACAGGTTAAAATTGAGAGTATTTAAATCTAATAACAAAAAAAAAAAAAAACAAATATTACTAACCGGCAAAAAATAAAGGTTTTTGGAAGAAAATAATAAAAGTAATCAAAATCTATATGGACAACAATAACTCTCTCTCTAGATAAAAAATGAATTGAATTATTAAGGGTCAAAGATATTCGATTAAACAAACAATTGTCACATTGAAAATATGAACAAAAACAATACTAAACATCTTCAAACAACGCCCGTCAAAAATTGTAAGATACGTAAAGGCTTTACCTACCACATCTCACACCCTCTATATGTTTTATATATGTCTATATGAGACGTATAGGGAGTCAACCATTATTTGTCAGAGTTACTCAGTGTTAATAATTGGACTCATATATGTCTCGTATAAGCCTATACACTTGTATATTCCTCGTATAGGCCTATACACTTGTATATGCCTATTGGATCGTATACAAGGCATATACGAGATCAGTCATTGTCGAATCAGTGGAAGTTAGAGGGCGCTATACGCCTCGTATGGGTCTATACTAATCGTATAGTTTCGTGGTATGTTAAAATAACAAAGTTGGGTATGTAAATAACCAAGCTTATTATATTATACATGTAAATAAAACTACTAGTTAATGATACTTTAAACACACCACATGACCAATTAATCAATCAATCACCTAGCATTACAGCAAGTTGAATAATCAAAAGTAGTTAAGCAACCCTCAATTATCAAAAGTTTTATACCAATGACTCGTTGTGTTGAACACACACTATCAGCAAATTAGTCACTAGCGTCTCCGAAAACAATCTTCTACAATAATCCCCCTAATCTTTTAAATTAAATCAAAAGATTTATGTCTATATATTTATATATATAAAAATAAATGCATAGTATAACAAATTAACAACTGAAACATGATATAAAATCTGAACGTAGGAAAGCTTAAAGTGAGATTAGAAACACTCAGTTTTACAATGATAACATTTGATAACTAGTTAAGATTAATCCAAATCTTTGTCTTTCTGGAATATCATTGTTACACATATATAACACTTTCATGTTTTATGTGCACGTGTAAATGCAAGTTTATTTTCTTTCTAAAAACCTTACACTAATTTAAGGGTCAGAATGAGTCTAATTATGGTCATGTCTGAATCGGTTAGATTCAAACTGTTTGTTTCAAACATTTGAATGAAAAGAAATGTCTAAATGGACATCTGAATAGTTTAGATCTGAGTATATGTCCAAATGAGTCCGAATGAAAGGGGCTGACTCCTCTCCACATCTCTAATCCTCTCCAACGAAGACCTCTCCTCTCGGACGGCCTCCAATGACGATGAAGACCTCTCCTCTCCGACAATATCTCTTCTCTGCATAGTCTTTCAGATGCTCAACCAAACAGTCTTAACCGGTCTAGCACTTACTAGTTCAGAGCCTCTTAACCATTTAGGCATCTTACTAATTCAACACTTAATGGTTCATAGGTAACAAACGGCCCCTAAATCTTAACCATTACACCGATGTTAACTCGTAAACGAACTTAAATTTACACATATAAATAAAAGAAGAAAATGAGTTATTAATTGAACATTATCCGATATATATACATAAACATGTACACACACACGCACATACGCATACGCATAGAGGATATGTATCTCGTTATGTAAGGCTATATAAAAATGAGGGTAGTAACTTGCAAGTTCGATTAAGCACATTCATTCTATAATCTTTTAGTTATATATCTCTATATCTTTCTCATTTATGTGTACATTTGTCCCCACGATGCTGATGTAGTGGTAAGGGGGTAAGAATTTATAATAAAGGTTTAGGGTTTAAAGCCCGGCACCACTCAATTTTCCCTAGGTCACGCGATTTACATCTTTCATGTTGACCGTGTGATCGGTTGGTAAAGGGCGCCTAATGGTAGATTTCACCATTTTTTTATGTGTACATTAGTGATTTCATGCACTTCGTAGAGAGATTTATTGATATAATGTATTAAAAAAGAATATTTTTACAACATTTTTGACAAAGTGTCTATTGGAAAAATAATGTGCTACATAGGGAAAACCAATAGGAATCTTGATGAACAATTCAAAACATAATCAAATTTCAAAATCAAATTCATTATAAAACAAAACATGTCAAATGAAAAGTAAGAACAATCAACCCTCTTAGAAGAAGTTTCTTCCAAATAAATATTCGTGACTAAATTTTCTAAAATTGAAGAGATTAAAAAATTTAGTTTTTTCAATAATGATATATTTTGTTATTATACTAATTTTCAAATTAGCAAAAGTCATTGGATTCCTTAGATGAACTATTCACTGACATATAAAAACACACACACACATATATATATATTTATTTATGTCTGAATGTGTGTGTAAATATATATATACAAATATGTGAAATTAATATTACAAAAATATTTTATGTAAATTTAATTTTATTATAATAAAATTGTTTGAATAAGAATTATTGAACATATAAAATTTTATAAAAATATTAAGATAAATTTTATTAAAGTCGAGTAAGAATTTTTAATATAAAATAAAAACATATAAAATCAAAGGGTTTAACTTGCTAATACCCAAAAGTTTAGTCGTGAGTAAGAAAGTTACAAGCATGGAATGAAAAGTTCAAGGGTAGTGTCTTTCAAAAATTTTGAAAATCTTTGTCTCCTTCTTTTTTGAACGACGACGATCCTACATACCACGTATGTTGTCTAAACAGGGTCTACCGGGCAGAGGTAAGACGTGGCCACACCAAATGCGCGCGCGGGAACCCCCTGGAATGGGTAAACGCTCGCCCCCCATTGGTCCAGAACCCGAGATTAAGCTCAAGATTCCTTCCCTCACCTGGATGTCCTTTAAATTGCCTCTGACAGGGCTAGAACCCATGACCTCTCGGTCACAAGGTGAAGCCTCAACCAGTAGGCTAAATTCGCGGGACTATGTTGGTTTGGGTACTCATTAGAGTTGGTAATTTTTACCCATCTCAAAGGAAATATGTTGGTTTGGGTAAACGATTGTAGTATAATGGGTTAAAATGAATAACATCATAATATTGAATGTGTTGAGATAGGTAACAATTAAACACAATGCGAGTTAAGATGTGTAACAAAAAAACTATGTAAATGCAATATATTCAAACATTTATGAATAATTAATGGCATATTTGATTAGAAAATCACTAAAAATTATCCAAATGGACTATTTATTTACTTATAACACATTTTAAGTTAGACTAAATTGATGTTTTTTAAGAACAATCCATTTAGACCCGATCAAATTTTGCTTGAAACCCGTTCTGACCCGCACCCATCCTGACCCGAACCCGTTCTGACCCGTTACACAACCCGACCCAACTCGTACATTTTGCCAAGCATACTACCCATATTAGGCGTTATGAGTTACAATATTCGTACGAATTCAAACGAAAGTCAAATTTATTCAATTTGGGGTTAAATAACGGGTTGTGTTATTCTTACACCCCATTTTTTAAAAAATACACCCCTTAGACGGCATGTACTGCCCAGTACAGCCCGTCACAGTACTTGGTCAAACATTAGCCTTAACAACCTATGACAATGATTGGGAGCAAGACGGGTCATACCGGTCAGTACGGCCACTGCCCAGTACAGCCCGTCACAGTACTTGGTCAAACATTCGCCTTAACAACCTATGACAATGATTGGGAGCAAGACGGGTCATACCGGTCAGTACGGCCCGTCTCATTCATCGTACAGACATTCCCTGAAACATAGGACAATGAAGTGAAATCAAGACGGCCCGTACTGGCCGGTACGGGCCGTCTTGCTTTGTCAATTCTGACAACGCTGACATGGAAGGACATTGATTTGACCCGGTACGGGCCGTATAGGCCAGTATGGGCCGTATTGAACCATCTTCAAATTTGTATATAAGCTTGAATCGTTTCAAACGAACGCGTAAGTTTTCGAATTTGAATATATTTCAAGATAATTCATATTTGTAACGATGTCGTTCTCGGATGGGAATTTTTTCAACTATTCCGTGCCAGATTTGAACGAAGAGCCTCCTGTTGAGTATTCATACGAGACGATAGATCTGAATGCTGAACCTAACGCTGATGTCGGTTTAGACAGTCAAGCATCGTATGGCTTCGTGTATGACGAAAATAAACAAAGTAACCCGGTGTAGGCTTATGAAGAAAAGCAGGCGGATTCAAACATTAACTGTGAAACCAAATAGGTAACTTAAATGAAACATAAATGTTGATGATTGTATATTATCGCTACCCATTTACGGTATTTATTATTGTTTTTATATGTCAGGAGTTTATGTCTGAGGAAGCGCTGGTAGGGTGGGTGAAAAGTAGAGCACTAGACATTGGTTACAATGTAATCAAAAGAAGAACGAAGAAATCAAAGACAACAGGCAGTGTAATCAAAGTCTGGCTCATGTGTGACAGTGGTGGCGAGCACAATAGCATCGCAATCCTTAGACGGTCGGGCAGCAAGAAAATCGGTTGTCCGTTTCAACTGATATGGTTATACAACGAAGTTCGTGAATCCTGGAAATTACAGGTGATAAACGACAATCACAATCACGAACCTGCTCAGAATCTAGAGGGTCATCCATATGTTGGAAGATTCACTCAGGAGGAAGAAGATATGGTTGAGAATCTGACCGAGCGACACATGGATCCTCGTAACATTCTTTCGAGCATAAAGAAACATAACCCTGCAAATGTATCCATCTCTAGAGATGTATACAATTTACAGCAGAAAATAAAAAACAAGAAGAAACTCGGTGATTCTCCGATGCAGGTCTTGGAAAACGTGCTTCACAGTCAGCGGTACGTTTACTATACCCGTGCGGATTATGAAACAAACGTCGTGGAAGTCATTTTCTTCCGTCATCCAAAATCGTATTGCTGGTGGCGTACATTTCCGCACGTACTGATGATGGACGCGACGTACAAAACGAACCAATACAGGCATCCATTTATTCAAATTGTTGGCGTGACTTCCACACACCAGACGTTTAGTATTGCTCACGCGTTCGTAAGCAAAGAGCGTGAGGAAAACTACGTCTGGGTATTGGAAATGGCTAAGAGTATGTTGAATAACTGTATGGAGCCACATGTGATCGTAACAGATCGAGACCTTGCTGTTATGAGTGTGTGCCGTAAGGTGTTTCAGAAGCTGCAAAATATCTCTTGAGATGGCACATAGAAAAAAATATTGCCAAACACTACAAGGCAAGCTTTTCGGATGCAGACGGAAGAAATTCAAAGGTCGATGGGCGAATTTGTGTAACTCTACGACAACAGAGTTATACGATTACAACGACAACATGGTATGGCAAGACGGGCCGTCTTGGCCAGACAGCCAAATTTGGCCTGGTATGGCCAAGACGGGCCGTCTTGGTCAAATGCCCACGTTTTGACCTGGTATGACAAAGACGGGCCGTCTTGGTCAGACCGCCAAGTTTTTGCCAGGTATGGCCAAGACGGGCCGTCTTGGTTAGACGGCCTAGTTTTGGCCTAGTATAGCCAAGACGTGCCCGTCTTGGTCAGACAGCCAACTTTTAGCCTGGTATGGCCAAGACGGGCCTTCTTGCTCTAAGACGGCCTGGTTTTGTTTGAGACGGGCAACATTTGTACGGGCCATCCTGAGCTGTACGGCCCGTGATGGTCAGAAATTTTTTTAACGTTCTCTCGTTTTTCGTTTTTCAGCTTATACTTTTATACCGAGATGGAGGCCGACATGCCACACCAGGAGGACGTCACCCAGACTGCCGTTAGATCCTGAGACACTCGCACTGTCGCAGCACGAGTGGCTGCAGTTCGAGCCAGCGTTGGCAGCAACGATGAGGTGCCGTCGGACTCTTTGGATGAGCGTGGCGACCCCACGTTGTATAGATTGGGGTGTTCTTGTAGATGCGGGGGAGGTGGTGTGTGCTAGAGCCATCCTCGGCGAGGACACGCCGTGGACTCGCCTGTTCGAGGTCGCGGAGCTGCCCACCTACCGGCTGATCACCGTGGAGTTTCTATCCACATTTAGATACCGAGCTCACCAGGCAGCAGTTCGGGAGGAGGATGACGAGGAGCTTCCTCCATATATTGAGTTCTCCTTAGGCGGACAACACTTCGAGATGTCGATCGAGCGGTTCACCGTGCACTTGGGCATCTATTATGAGCCGGAGATTGTTCGTGACGACTTCACACAGGAGTTGACGCATGGGGAGGAGGGAGTTATGAGGGCCTGGTGGGCCCAGATATCTTATACGCCGTTCACCGGCCACCGAGTACGGGCGACGCTGATCAGAGATCCTCTAATTCGTTACATCCACCGCTGCATCGTGACGACCATCTCAGGTCGATGCCAGAGCCAGGAGTCGGTGACGACGTCAGGTCTATTTTATCTTCACTCACTCATTGCTGGCAGGCCGTGCAACCTGGCACGGTGTTTTGGTTATACTACGCCTCCTTCTACCATCGACAGGAGAGCGATACATTGTGGGGGTGGTGCTTTTGTCACCCACATCGCCCGCGTCAGAGGCATGGTTGACATGCTTGATGATCTGCCAGCGATCGAGCCTCGTAAGCTCGATCGTCGGACGATCATAAGCATGAAACTTGCCGCCGACATACCGGGTCTGGGATTGCGGTTTATTGGATCGGACGGCCGACCGTTTTAGCCCGCCCAGGTCGTCGTCGTGCCGGAGCAGGATGGTGGTGCAATTCCGGACCCAGAGCCGATTCGGGAGGAGCCGTTTCAGTCACCGGCGAGCGAGGAGGAGCCGCCGCAGCATCCACCGCACGTTTACCGTACGGTGCGCCTGACCGAGCCACTCGAGGCGTTGTTGCACCAAATTGCCGCCCGGTGCGACGAGATGGCTCAGCAGATGGCACGCGTCGAGCTGCGGCTCGATCCATATGAGGATTTGGTCTAGTGGACGGTCGCGTTAGAGCGTGCGCGACGGGTCGGGTCATAGGTTCCACCTTTTCCAGAGTCACGCGTCTACGCAGACGACGGATCGTCCGCTGGACCATCCGGATCGTAGTTAGTTTTGTATTTTTGTATTTTGTTTCCTTGTATATAAACTTATGATGTGTATATATGTATGTTTCTTTCTACATTTGTATTGTTTCTGTTTGTGTTGTTTCATATTTGCGCATATCGTTTAAATTATTTAAATTAACGTAAACAAACTATTTATAAAATGAAATATTTAGTTAAAACGACTTCGTAAATAATCAATATCGTTAAAAATGATAACGTAACAATATTATGACGTTTAATTAACATTATAGCCGTATATCGTTCAAATAATTCACCTACTAAACGTATATCGTTAAAAATTATTTAAATACGTAAATTAAATTTAAATAAAATAAATAACTTCAAGACGGCCCGTACTGACCAGTACGAAGTGATATAAAACTGCATGACACCCAAAATGGCTTGGAAAAATAAGCTTGGATCAAGACGTCCAACAGAATGTTTCACTGATTCCAAGAAATTACCTTGAATGTTTGTCTGTACTCAATACGGGCCGTACTGCCCAGTACGGCCTATCTTGTCCCGCAGAGGTGTTAAAATAAAAAAGTGGGGTGTCCAACTAAGAGAGCCCTTTTTTTATGTTTACATTAGTGATTTCATGCACTTCGTAGAGAGATTTATTGATATAATGTATTACAAAAGAATATTTTTACAACATTTTTGACAAAGTGTCTATTGGAAAAATAATGTGCTACATAGGGAAAACCAATAGGAATCTTGATAAACAATTCAAAACATAATCAAATTTCAAAATCAAATTCATTATAAAACAAAACATGTCAAATGAAAAGTAAGAACAATCAACCCTCTTAGAAGAAGTTTCTTCCAAATAAATATTCGTGACTAAATTTTCTAAAATTGAAGAGATTATAAAATTTAGTTTTTTCAATAATGATATATTTTGTTATTATACTAATTTTCAAATTAGCAAAAGTCATTGGATTCCTTAGATGAACTATTCACTGACATATAAAAACACACACACACATATATATATATATTTATTTATGTCTGAATGTGTGTGTAAATATATATATACAAATATGTGAAATTAATATTACAAAAATATTTTATGTAAATTTAATTTTGTTATAATAAAATTGTTTGAATAAGAATTATTGAACATATAAAATTTTATAAAAATATTAAGATAAATTTTATTAAAGTCGAGTAAGAATTTTTAATATAATATAAAAACATATAAAATCAAAGGGTTTAACTTGCTAATACCCAAAAGTTTAGTCGTGAGTAAGAAAGTTACAAGCATGGAATGAAAAGTTCAAGGGTAGTGTGTGTCAAAAATTTTGAAAATCTTGTCTCCTCATTAGAGTTGGTAATTTTTACCCATCTTAAAGGAAATATGTTGGTTTGGGTAAACGATTGTTGTATAATGGGTTAAAATGAATAACATCATAATATTGAATGTGATGAGATAGGTAACAATTAAACACAATGCGAGTTAAGATGGGTAACAAAAAACCTATGTAAATGTAATATATTCAAACATTTATGAATAATTAATAGCATATTTGATTAGAAAATCACTAAAAATTATCCAAATGGACTATTTATTTACTTATAACACATTTTAAGTTAGACTAAATTGATGTTTTTTAAGAACAATCCATTTAGACCCGAACAAATTTTGCTTGAAACCCGTTCTGACCCGCACCCATCCTGACCCGAACCCGTTCTGACCCATTACACAACCCGACCCAACTCGTATATTTTGCCAAGCATACTCCTCATATTAGGCGTTATGAGTTACAACATTCGTACAAATTCAAACGAAAGTCAAATTTATTCAATTTGGGGTTAAATAACGGGTTGTGTTATTCTTACATCCCATTTTTTAAAAATACACCCCTTAGACGGCCCGTACTGCCCAGTACGGCCCGTCACAGTACTTGGTCAAACATTCGCCTTAACAACCTATGACAATGATTGGGAGCAAGACGGGTCGTACCGGTCAGTACGGCCTGTCTAATTCATCGTACAGACATTCCCTAAAACATTGGACAATGATTTGAAAGCAAGACGACCCGTACTTAGTAGTACGACCCGTCCTGCTTTTTCAATTCTGACACTGCTGACATTGAAGGACATTGATTTGACCCGGTACGGGCCGTGTTGAACCAATTTGAAATTTGTATATAAGTTTGAATCGTTTCAAATGAACGCATAAGTTTTCGAATATATCTCAAGATAATTCAGATTTGTAACGATATCGGTTTGGGATGGGAGTTTTTTCAACGATTATGTGCCAGATTTGAATGAAGAGTCTCAAGTTGAGTATTCATACGACTCGATAGAAACCTAACGTTGATGTCGGTTTTGATAGTCAAGCATCGTATGCTCAACAAAACGATTATGGGTTCATGTATGATGACAGTAAACAAAGTAACCCTGAGGAGGCTTATGAAGAATAGCCGGTGGATTCAAACATTAACTGGGAACCAAAGAGGTAACTTAAATGAAACATAAATGTTGCTGATTGTATATTATCGCTACCCATTTATTGTATTTATTATTATTTTTATATGCCAGGATTTTATGTCCGAAGAAGCGCTGTAGAGTGGGTGAAAAGTAGAGCACTAGACAATAGTTACATTGTAGTCAAAAGAAGAACGAAGAAATCAAAGACAACAGGCAGTGTAATCAAATTCTGGCTGATGTGTGACCGTGTTGGCGAGCAAAATAGCATCACAATCCTTAGAAGGTCAGGCAGCAAGAAAATCGGTTCTCCGTTTCAACTGATAGGGTTATACAATGACGTTCGTGAATCCTGGAAATTAAGGTGATAAACAACAATCACAATCACGAACCTGCTCAGAATTTAGAGGGTCATCCATATGTTGGAAGATTCACTCAGGAGGAAGAAGATATGGTTGAAAATCTGACCGAGCGACACATGGATCCTCGTAACATTCTTTCGAGCATAAAGAAACATAACCTTGCAAACGTGTCCATCTCTAGAAATGTATACAATTTACAGCAAAAAATAAAAAAAACAAGAAAGAATTCGATGATACTTCGATGCAGGTTTTGGAAAACCTATTTCATAGTCAGCGCTATGTTTACTATACCCGGGAGGATCCTAAAATGAACGTCGTGGAAGACATTTTCTTCTGTCATCCAAAATCGTATTGCTGGTGGCGTGCATTTCCGCACGTACTGATGATGGACGCGACATATAAAACGAACCAGTATAGGCTTCCATTTATTCAAATTGTTGTTCGTAAGAAGAGAGTGTGAGGAAAACTACGTCTGGGTCTTGGAAATGGCTAAGAGTATGTTGAATAAATGTATGGAGCCACGTGTAATCATAACATATAGAGACCTTGCTGTTATGAGTATGTGCCGTAAGCATGGTTGTAAAAATCGCTAGGCGCTAGTCGGGTGGCGAGGTACCGCCTAGGGATTAATCGGGATTAATCGGCGCTAGGCGGAATGGAATTTTTATATGTAATTTTACAAATATATATTATATACACATATCAATATCAATAATTTAATATAATACTTCAAATAAATTTAAAAAATATACTTAAATATACTAAAAAAGTACTTTAAAGTGAAAACTTAAACACTGAGTTCAATGTTTAGAAATAAATTTCGATGTTAATTGTCTGGATTCGATGTTTCAGAGACATATTAAAGATTTTTGGTTGAGAAATGTTTAAATAATCATGAAATTGGTCCCTTTTTACCATAAAAAAAGTCAAAAAAAGTCAAAAAAAATCAAAAAAATGAAAAAAAAATAAAAATCTGATCGGGCCGCCTAGCACCGCCTAGCGCCTAGGCACCGCCTAGCGCCTAGGCACCGCCTAGCGCCTAGGCACCGCCTAGGCCAAAAATTAGACAGTAGATGGCCGCCTAGCGCCTAGGCCGATTTTTACAACACTGGCCGTAAGGTATTTTTAGAAGTTGCAAAATATCTCTGTAGATGGCATATAGACGAAAATATTGCCAAACATTGCAAGGCAAGCTTTTCGGATGCAGACAGGAAGAAGTTCAATGGTCACTGGGCGAATTTGTGTAACTCTCCGACAACAGAGTTATACGACTACAACTACAACGTCTGTACGAAAGCCTTATTAAAGACAACAAAAAAAGTAAGCATCATATACCATCATTATTATCATCATATCATCATTGGTTTTTTTGTTTCATTTCAGGGGTTCTGGAGTATCTGACACACATCTGGTTAAATAGTTACAAAGATATGTTTGTAACATCATGGACCAATAGAATGCGCAACTTTGGTCAACGTACAACAAACCGGGTGGAAAGTCAGCACTCAAAGCTGAAAAGATACATCAGATCAACAAACAGCACGCTTGCCTCGCTTGTCGGTTTCGTAAATGAAATCGTGCAATCACAAGAGGTAAAAATGAATCATGATTTTGAAACGAGCTTGATTAAAACTATGGGTCATCATAAACTACCAATATTTGATAACCTTCGAAGAAAGGTGTCCCATAAAGCTATTGATTTGTTGGTCGAGGAAAAAGGTAAAATAAGAGTTATGGACGCCTGGTTTTGGCCTGGTATGGCCAAGACGGGCCATTTTGGACAGACGGCCTGGTTTTGGCATGCTATGGCCAAGACGAGCCGTCTTGATCAGTACGGGTCATCTTGAACTCACGGCCTGGTATGGCCAAGACAGGCCGTCTTGACCAGTACGGTGTAACATTACTGTATTTCTGGTCGTCCGTACGATTGTACTATTACGATTGGATATAATAATTATTAGTGATAATGAATTACTGGATGCATGATTTGATGATTTTCACTGTTATTGGTATACATATTCAGAAATATTATATTATACGCGTAAACCATGGGAAGTTTAGTTGTAACTCAACTAAACAAAACCAGAGAGTTTATCGCAATTACATTTCTACTGATTATGGATTATTTGGTTGGGAATTTGAACGGAGTTTGAGTTGGTTGTGTATGGTTGCTAAACATAGTCAAGGACACATGGTCATGGTTTATCGAAATAGCGGTGGGACGGTGGCTGGGGCAGTTGCGACTGACCCTACATATGCCCTATACATATGCATATTTCGGTCTATCATGGATGTGTCAGTAACCTGGTTTCGAGGGTTTTGGATTGGGATTGATAATATTAAAGTTAATAAAATAACAGAAGTATAATTGAAAATTTATTACGCGACAGTGAGGTTAAGAACATAACTTAAAAGTGAATGTTATTTCAGAAATATTAACTTAATAATGTATTCGCGTGAGTGACGATTCACACGAATATAATTATTGAGAATAAGATTCTGAAACGATGTTCCATAAATTGTAAATTGAATCGAAATACGATACGAGCGTCCCATTCGGAAAGGTGACGATCTTTACGAATACGTACGCGAGTAACGCGTTTCGATGAGATAACTAAATAATATTTAACGATATTAAATTAATAAGCAGAAAATGAAAACTGAAAATATTTATTAGTAATCACAACCTAAAACATAATCGAATAAACCATTTTAATGAAATAAATGAATTATCGTAAATTAGACGAAATCGTTTTACAAAACGATTTATTCAAAATCATTTTATTTTGACAAAACTTATTTTTTTAAAAGTTTTATGTTTTAAATATATTTTAAGAGAAAACTGAATACTTTTATAATTTTATCGCGATAAAAACGAGACCGAACGCGGGGAAATGGAACGCGATATAAAGAAGAAGCATCTTCTTCCTCATTTTCTCAACACTCTCTCTCTCTCTCTAAACCTTGATTTTCGTCACCTACAAACACACCAACTTCTCTCTAGGTTTTCGAGCTCGGTTCTTGACGGAATTGCCAGATCTTGGTGCCCACGCGTTCGGGTGATCAAGGGGAACAAGAAAGTACGAAGAAGTCTTGCACTTGATTGTCGTATCAAGGTAAATCTGGTCTTACATTTGCGGTTTTGATGTTGGCTCACGAGTCTTAAGTTTGTTGTAGAGATAACTGGCTTAATCACCTATAAAACTCTAAAACACATGTGGGTAAGTATGGGGAGAGCCATGGCAACGATTTACAGGCAAGCTAGAGCTTTGGAGATGATGATGAACAGTAGAGTTCGACTTGGTGGCCGAACCTTCACTGGTCGGCCGAACCTTTCATCGCCAGCCAAACCCTCCATAGGTGAACCCTCGTGCCTCCACCGAACCCATGCTTGGCCAGATGCTCCCCAGCCGAACCCTCTGCGCCACTACTGAGTCCCGAACCCTGCTGCCTTGGGGCGAACCATGCCATCTGGAACGAACCTTCTTAGGTTCACGAACCCTTGTGGGCGGAAAACATGGTGGCCAAACCATGGGGATAGCCACGAACCCTAGCAAACTATTGAGCGAACCCTTTTCACCTACGAACCCCATGAGCCACGAACCATAGGAACCGAACCTGGTGGATCACGAACCCTTGATATGCGGCCGAACCCTTCCTGTTTAATTGGCCGAACCATTTCACCAACGAACCCTTGGTCGTGCAACAATATAGGCAGCGAACCTCTAGCCTAAAACCATTTCTTTTGGCCGAACCTTTGAGAGGAAAAACCTAGTTAGGCAGCGAACCTATTGGGGCCAAGGGAGATTAAGTTTAAGTGCATGAAATAAGGGCTAAGGACAAACAAATGAATATGTTAAAGGAGTAAACGTATGCATGCATGAGGGAATTATGGGTTGCCACCTTTCTTTGATAATATAAACTTTAAATTTTGAGATTTTGTATGACAAGAACATTTATGGGTATAACTTAAATATAACATCTTAAAATTTGAATTTGATTTTAAATAACCTAGAATAAGGTGGCCTAATAGTTAACCATGCATGTATGTATTGACATAAATACAACTAAGGTTTCCATCTTAGCATATACATGAATAGATTAACACACATAAGACAATACAATTAATTATCATTATTAAAAGAGTTAAATGGTCGATTTAACATTACTCGATAATAAGGATTGGTTGTGAAAATATTTAGAAGTTCTATTTTAACATTTGACCAAATAAACTAAGTGAACAAGATACTTAAGAATTTAAAGTAAAGACTCGTAGACACTTATCCGAGATGAAACACAAACACTTATGAATATGAAACACACGATAATTACAGGTTGTTGATTGGTTCTGATTTTCATACGCGAGCGCGCATATTACACGAATACTAAAGCAAGGGACTCGGGTGAGATCTCATAACCTCCCTTTCTTTTAAACTGTTTTGTTTTCAAACTCGGAGGTGAAACATGTATACCAATTTACATATTGACTTGATAACACAGGGATGACACTTATTTGCTTGTATGAGATCCATAGTTATGGATCGTCATATTCCATGAGTTGTTACTAATGACTTTGGTCATCTGTAACGACTGCATGTATTGTCACTATTCCATGAGTTGAAGCAAATGACTTTATGTCATTCGCGACGACTGCATGTATTGTCACGTGGATGTTAATTTCCACAACTCCGTGTATTTGTTGTGATTGACTTCGGTCTTCCTCAATGATTACATGTATTGTCACGTGGATGTTTCCGCAACTCCGTGTATTTGTTGTGATTGACTTCGATCTTCCTCAATGATTACATGTATTGTCACGTGGATGTTTCCCCAACTCCGTGTGTCGTTGCTAATGACCTTGGTCATATACAATGATACATGTATGGTCACTTATATTAATTGAGAATATTGATGGATTATGATTGGTTGATTGAACATATGAATGATTATCTATGATTTATTATTATATGTGATTATGTGTTTGAATTAGGTGTTGGGAATGTGTATTTGATTATTGTGTTGGATGATCTCACAGATGCTCATACGGATGTCATCAAGAAAATATAAACTCTTCGAAACTCTTTATAAAATCTTTTAAATATAAACTTATGATTACTCACCAACTACTTTGTAGTTGACACTTGATTTTTACATGTTTCAGGAAATGAAGCTAAGTAGGTTGAAGAGGAAGATCTCACACTTTTGGACATCATCATATAGGATTTTGGACTTAGCTAAATAACTGAAATTCTGGCGATTAGAATTTAGTTAGATAGCTAAATCTCTTTTGTGTAATTGATGTAACTATTTCATGATGAACATGATTTTTGTGTAATTAATTTGGTTGATTGAATGTTATATGATGATTTGATTTAGATGCCCACGGGCTTTTGAACAATCTACACATCCCTTGTGGCATCCCGACGTTTCCGCCATCGGTCGGGGTGTTACATACGGGTCGTCTTGTACTAAGACGGCCTGGTTTTGCTTGAGACAGCTAACACCAGTACGGGTCGTCTTGACCTGTACGGCCCGTCTTGAACAACTTTTTTTTTTAACGTTAACTCGGTTTTCGTTTTTCAGCTTTTACTTACTTCTAGAGATGGAGGCTGATATTCCGACCACGACGACGTCGCCGTGCCCCTTGATGCCGAGATGTTGGCGTTGTCACAGCACGAGTGGCTGCAGTTCGAGCCTGAGTCGGCGGCAACGATGAGGTGCCGACGCATTTTACGGATGAGCGTGGCGACGCCACGTTGCATAGACCGGGGAGTTCTAGCAGATGTCGGACAGGCAGAGCTTGCTTGAGCTATCCTTGGCGAGGACACCCAGTGGACTCGCCTATTCGATATCGCGGAGCTGCCCACCTACAGGCTGATCACTGTGGAGTTCCTATTGACATTTCGATACAGAGCTCACCAGACAGCAGTTCGTGAGCAGGAGGGCGAGGAGCTTCCTCCTGATATTGAGTTCTTCTTATGCAGACAACACATGAAGATGTCGATCGAGCGGTTCGCCGTGCACTTAGGTATATATTATGAGCCGGATACCGTTTGTGACACATTCACCCAGGGGTTGACGCAGGGTGAGGACAACGTTATGAGGGCTTGGTGGGCCCAGATCTCTGATACGCAGTTCACCGGCCACCGACGACGAGCGACGACGATCAGAGGTCCTCTGATTTGTTACATTCGAAGGTTCGTAGTTAATTTTGTATTTTTGTATTTTGTTTCCTTATATGTAAAACTTATGCTGTGTATATATGTATGTTTCTTTCTTCATTTGTATTGTTTCTGGTTGTGTTGTTTTGTTTCTGTTTGTGTTGTTTAATAATTGCGCGACAAACTTATATCGTTTAAATTAACGTAAACAAACTAATTATAAAATAAAATATTTAGTTAAAAGGATTTCATAAATAATCAATATCGTTTAAAATGATAACGTAAAAAGATTATGACGTTTAATTAACATAATAGACGTATATCGTTAAAATAAATAGCGTACTAAAACTAAAAACATTAAAAATTATTTATATGCGTAAATTAAGTTTAAATAAAATAAATAACTTCAAGATGGCCCGTACTGCCCAGTACGGGCTGTATCAAATGACTCAAACTGATTGATGCCCAAAATGGCTTGGAAAAATAAGTCAAGGCCAAGACGGGCCGTACTGGTCCTACAGAATGTTTCATTGAATTCAAGGAATACCCTGAAATGTTTATCTGTACTCTATGCGGGCCGTACTGACCAGTACAACATGTCTTGGACCGCTAGGTGTTAAAATACAATAGTGAGTTGTCTAAATAAAATTGCACTAAATAACGATACAAAAACAATTAACAGTCAAATCAAATGAGAAACACTATTTCCTAACATGTCTGTCGAAATCAAATACACTCACAGTCTCACACACTAAAAACATCTCGATGAACCTTTCTGTAACATCCAATTTATCGCACATCATTGAAAAATTTACAAACAATTTTAAAGAAGCCAACAACTGTTCTAGAACTCAATCTCTACCAAATCGATTTGATTCCATGTAAATTCTAATGTCATTCTCATTGCTTATAGTTCTAGAATAAAAGCCCTATAAATCAGCGCACTCAATCGAGCCAATTGGTCGGGGAGAATTCTAGGGTTCATCTCACTTTAGAGGTTTAATTCTAGCAGACTATAAGATTAAGTGGCGTGAGGGTGTTAACAACGAACCACCCCAAGCTTACGGTCAGGAGGGTGGTGCGAGTTTGAAACCTGTGGTGGACTGCCAGAACCGTTTTTTTTAGATGATTTTGAGCTAGATTTAATAATTAAAAAAAAACTCTACAAATCCTTTTAACATGCTGTTAGGTATTTTCAATTTCAAAATATTATTTTTCTGATATTTTAAATATATAATATATTTACTAAACTTAAAATTATCTTTAAAGAACATGGGGAAATTCAATTTTTTAGAAATACTTTGAAGGATATTATTTGAGGATTTAAAAACTAACAAAAATCTTAAAGAAAATTTTTATAAATTTTACTAAAAACAAATAAATATATAAATATTTTATAAACTAGTAAGTAATTTTAAAACTTTATTCATATATTGTCACACTTAATTATATTCTATAAGCTATTATTCATAAAATAATTTTTAATTATTTTATATAATTAGATAACACGAACATAAAAATAAAAAAAATTATATGATTATTCTAAATGCTTATTTATAAAAATTCTAATATATTTTATCTAAAACTAATAAAGTTATATACAAAACTATTATACATATTGTTAATACTAGTTTTTAAATCATAAGAACGATAAATTTAAAAAAAGAACATTGTGCCATTCAATTTATTTATTTACGAAAATATTTATTTAAATTAATAAAATAAGTATTTGAAAACTAGTATTATTCATTACACATCCAAACATGTTATTATGTAGAGGAACCATAGACCATTCTAAGAAAACTTAGACTACCACGTCACATTTGGAATCTAGACAATACTAAGATGATTCTCATAAATTGTAGGTTGAAGTGGAATATTGTCACACCCCCAAATTCTCACTCGTGGAGTTAGTCTACGTGTGTGTGACGTGGCCAGAATCACAGCTCAAGGTCATATAGAACACCTCTATATGCGTTTACAAATACAATGTTTGACACACACTTAACAAAATAGTTTGCAACGGAATAATAAATCGTATTGCAGCGGAAAGTTAAATGTCATAGTATGCAGCGGAATGTAATAAGTTTAATACAACATTGTTTAACATAATAAAAGTTAAATTGTTTTCAAAATGACACGACAGAATGCATGTAGATCTCTAATGCTCCTCCCTTAAAACGTGCATTCCTGTCCTCATGCTAGCCATGCTAGTTACCTGAGAATACAAGTTAGAAAAAGTGTCAACACAATGGTTGGTGAGTTCACATGTTTTGATATATACATATAGTAATAAAAGTGTGTCATGCTGTTTATCAAATGTTAGTACTTTGCCCTAGGCTCCAAGTGTCAGTGCGTCACTACCGAACTAAACTTGTTTGTCCTTGCCTCCACTGTGTCTCGTGCACACAGTAAGTTAGGTCAGGATTTCACGGGTTATGACACTCAGTCAATATTGTGCCCCGTGGGGTTAGTCACACCCAAACGGATCCATTCAAATCTACCACGTTGTTCGTACATTAACGGTAAGACTTTGTGAGGGCTTGTTACGAGTTTAACACTTAATGTTTGTCCAATAACCCAGCATACACATAAAAATGTTTGTACAGTAATAGATGTTTGACTCGATGCAACTAGTATTCTCCCCCTATTTAAAGCGTTTGAAAAGAGTAAAGAGGGGCCGTAAACTCACCTTAGTGAAGAAAGTGTAAATCAAGCGTAAGCTCCTGCGTCGTAAGGCGTGTCGGTCACCGGAAACCTATATCGTATACCGCTCGTGAGTGCTCGTGTTTGTGCTCAACAACCCTTGGTTGTTCATGTTTGCCCGTGTCGGTCCACAATGACCGTGTTTGTGCGTGTTTGGTCCACATTGACCGTGTTTGACTGTGTTGGTCCACAATGACCGTGTTTGACCATGTTTGACTAAAGTTGACCAGAGTTGACCGTGTCAAGTCAACGACCCGTTGGTGAACCATGTGTTGGTTGTGAATCGTGTAGCAATCCTGTAAGTGCTCGTAGTGTGCAAACGCGCAAGTCGCGTCTATGGACAACTTACTATTTATAGTAAGTTTCCATTTGTGAAAAGTTTCATGAAGCATATCGATTTTAGAGTTCTAGCATGCTTGATAGTCCTTCGTTATCATGTTAACACATAGGACGTCATCATACAAAGTCACATAAGTCATTTTCATCATGTTTGCACATAAAAGTTTCCTAAAATGGAAAGTTTCCACTTATAGCATACGTGACATCGGAAACCATCTAACTTAGCATGCTATCATCATATTATAACATAATAACCCACTTAGCATGCTTAAATCATACACATGTTCATAAGTCGATAGTTTGTAAAATAAAGTTACTATAAATGGTAACTATGTCTTTTATCATACAAATGATTATCCTAAACCATTCTAATCCATTTTTATATCCTAAATCATAATAATAATTCATTTAACATCATTTGAACATACCAACATAGTAAAATTCATCACCTAGCATCATTTCGTCAATAAAAGTTACTAAAAATAGTAATTTATCATCTATGACTAAAATCAAGTTCCAAATCCCATTCCTAAGCTTCTAATCATCATTTTTATCATTCTAATAACAATCTCATACACATGCATGACCATCTTTCAACATTCATCAACAAGATGTAACTAAAAAGTTACTATATTTAGCAAGTATCATGAATAACCATATTTTAATCCTTTTAAGCATAACAAATCATGTGGGACATCATCAACAAACTTTAATATCATTCCTCATCATCCAAGATCATCTAAAATGACTTAGATCATACATGCACGTCATTATCTCATCTAGTTATGACTAAACCAAGTATTTTAGTGACACACATCATCATGGATCGTCACAAATCACCATTTAAACATCATAGATCATCAATAAACCCATTTAAATCAACAAACCCAGATTCAAAGTTCGTGCATGTGGTGGATATGTGCTTGCATGTGTGTTTCATGCATTGCATGTGAGTGTAAAGGTGAGGAAAGTGTGTTTTGAGTATAGAACTACCTTCTAATGCTTCAAGAACCCCTGAGATGATGATTTCCTTGCCTCAACAGCTTCTGGACAGCAGGTTCTTGCAAGAACGAGGTGGAGGTGGTGATGGTGGTGGTGTGAGCTCCAAACCTTCAATCTTCACTCTTAAGCTCTCCAAGGTGTGTCAATGGCTTCCACAAGCTCCAATGGTGATTGCAGGTGTTCTAGGAGGGGATAGGTCGGGTGGTTGAGTGTGAAGCCGAGTATAATGATGAGAATAGAGTGTATGATGGTTTTGTGTTGCTCAAGAAGATTTTAAGCTGTCAGGGATGTCAGGCGTATCGCCTGTAGTGGCTCACTGGCGCCAGTCGTTACGCGCGGATGAGTCGGATGAGGCGCACTCTGTGTCTTCCGCGCGGATTGCTCATGGTCAAGGCTTCGGGTCAGGCGTAGCGCCTGGCCCGTTTTTCAGGCCCAATAAGCCTATTCTTGTGGTTTCGGCCCGTTCTCGCCCGTTTCTCGACTGTATAACATCGTTCGAGTGTCGTTTGGACTCTAATCGTGGATTACTAACTATAATTGACTCGTGAAGTGTTTCTGTGCCTAATTGTTGTGACGTTCACCAACGTTCGTGAGTTTTGACACGTGCGTGTAGTTTCTCAATAATTCCTCGAATTATCCTGTTGTGTGTCAGTGTTCATACTGTATGCCACGTGTCACACTAAATTAAGCTAATTCTAGTGTCACGTATACAAATAACAAGTAAATAAACATTTAATTAAATAGAATGCTGACCTGGATTTTACGGGGTGTCACATGATCCCCCTGTTAGAAAGAATTTCGTCCCGAAATTCAACTTGCGTTGCCAGTGTTTGCCTGTTCCGCGAACAAGTGTGGGTATTTTTGTTTAATCTGGTCTTCACGTTCCTACGTGAATTCCGGTCCGCGTCGCGAATTCCTTCGCACTTTCACTATTGGGATCTTGCTGAGTTTAAGCTTCTTGGTTTCCCGGTCCATAATTTCAACCGGTTCCTCCACGAAGTTCAGTTGTTATTCGATTTGAATCTCCTCAAGAGGAATAACAAGTGTCTCATCGGATAAACACTTCTTAAGGTTTGAGATATGAAATACGTTGTGCACACTGCTCAGCTCGCATGGCAGGTTTAGCTCGTAGGCCATAGGGCCTATGCGTTTTGTGATCTCGAAAGGTCCAATGTAACGAGGGTTCAACTTTCCTCGTTTGCCGAACCGAATGACTCCCTTCCAAGGCGAGACCTTGAGTAACACTCTGTCTCCCACCTGGAATTCTAACGGTTTGCGTCGTTTGTCAGCATAACTTTTCTGTCTATCCCGAGCTGCTGCCATTCGTTTGCGTATTTGCACGATTTTCTCTGTCGTTTCGTGCACAAGCTCTGGGCTGGTCAGTTGGCTATCTCCAACTTCCGCCCAGCAGATGGGTGATCGACACTTATGTCCGTAAAGTTCCTCGAATGGTGCAGCTTGTATGCTAGTGTGGTAGCTGTTGTTGTACGAGAACTCAACTAACGGTAAATGAGTTTCCTAGCTACTTCCAAAATCAATGACACATGCTCGGAGCATGTCTTCCAGTGTTTGTATGGTCCGTTCACTCTGTCCATTCGTCTGTGGGTGGTAAGCGGTACTCATGTCCAATCTCGTGCCCAATGCCTTATGCAAGGACTTCCAGAAATGCGAAGTGAATCGACTATCGCGGTCAGAGATTATCGAGATTGGTACTCCAAGTCGAGTAACCACTTCCATTAGATATATTCGAGTGAGTTTGTCAAGCTTGTCAGTCTCTTTAATAGGCAAAAAGTGTGCAAACTTTGTCAATCGGTCTACGATAACCCAGATGGTATCGCAACCACTTACTGTCTTTGGCAATTTAGTTATGAAGTCCATGGAAATTTACTCCCATTTCCACATCGGTATCTCAGGCTGCTGAAGTAACTCGGATGGCTTCTGGTACTCAACTTTGACCTTTGAGCACATTAGACACTTACTTACGTAAGTTGCTATCTCAGCTTTCATGTTTGGCCACCAGTAGGCTGTCTTTAAATCGTGATACATCTTGTCAGAACTCGGATGTACCGAATACAGGCTCTTGTGAGCTTTATCTATCACTACTTCTCTCAATCCCCCGTAGCGTGGAATCCAAATTCGATCCATTAGGTAATAAGCTCTGTCGTCCTTTTCTTTAATTTGCTTATCCATACCTCGCATGGCTTCAAGAGTGAGGTTTTCAGTTTTCAAGGCTCCTTGTTGTGTGATTCGGATTTGTTGCGGCAACTTAGAATGGATTGTGAGTTGCAGTGCACGCATGCGTTTAGTTGTCTCTTTCCGGCTTAGTGCGTCGGCCATTACATTTGCTTTGCCGGGATGGTACTTGTAGCGCAATCATAATCTCCGATGAGTTCAACCCATCTTCGTTGTCTCATGTTTAGCTTCTTTTGGTCGAAGATGTGTTGTAGGCTCTTATGATAGGTAAAAATAGTGCATTCGTGCCGTTTAGGTAGTGTCGCCATATCTTTAAAGCAAACACTACGGCTCCCAACTCAAGGTCATGAGTCGTGTAGTTCTTCTCATGCACTTTCAGTTGTCGTGAAGCGTATGAGATAACCTTCTCGCGTTGCATCAATACGCAACCGAGTCCTTGTTTCGAGGCGTCATAATACACCACGAAATCATCGCATCCTTCCGACAAGGATAGGATTGGTGCAGTACATAATTTCTACTTCAACAAGTTGAAAGCAGCTTGTTGTTTGTCTCCTCAATCAAACTTCTTGTCTTTGTGAGTTAGGGATGTTAGTGATTGGGCAATCTTTGAGTATCCTTCTATGAATTGTCTGTAGTACCCGGCCAACCCTAGGAATTGTCGCACCTCAGTTGGAGTCTTGGGTGCTTCCCAGTTCTTAATGGCTTCAATTTTGGCTGGGTCTACATGTATCCCTTGTTTGTTAACCACATGTCCAAGAAATTGGACTTCGCGAATCCAAAACTTGCACTTTGAAAACTTCGCGTACAGCTATTCCTTCTTCAGTAATTCCAAGACTAGCCTCAGATGTTCTGCATGTTCTTCCTGATTCTTTGAATAAATCAGAATATCGTCAATGAACACTATTACGAATTTGTTGAGATAAGGTTTGCACACTCTATTCATGAGGTCCATGAATACTGCGGGTGCGTTGGTCAGTCCAAAGGGCATAACCAGGAATTCGTAGTGTCCGTATCGGGGTCTAAAGGCAGTCTTAGGAATATCGTTTTCCTGTATCCTCAGTTGATGGTAATCCGATCTTAAATCGATTTTCGAATAGTAACTTGACCCTTGCAGTTGATCAAACAAATCATCTATTCGCGGTAATGGGTATCGATTCTTGATCGTCACCTTGTTCAGCTCTCTATAGTCGATACACATACGGAATGATCCGTCTTTTTTCTTCACAAACAGGACCGGTGCTCCCCAAGGCGAGAAGCTCGGTCTGATGAATCCCTTGTCTAGCAGCTCTTGCAACTGGTTAGACAGTTCTTGCATCTCAGTCGGTGCTAGTCGGTACGGAGCTTTGGCAATCGTTGCTGCTCTAGGAGTGAGGTCTATCTGGAACTCGACTTGTCGTTTCGGGGGTAGTCCAGGTAGGTACTCGGGAAATACTTCCGGAAAATCACGGACTACGGCGATGTCCTCAATCTTTCGTTCCTTCTTAGGTTGCTCCGTGATAAGGGCCAATGTCGCTGTGTATCCCTTCTGAATGTACTTGTTCGCCTTCATGCAAGAAACAATGTTCAGAGGTACTCCCCTTCGTTCTCCTTGGATCGAGATCTATTCTCCATTTTGCAACGTCACTCGTACGATCTTCTTGTTGCATACGATCTCTGCCTGGTTTGCGGATAACCAGTCCATTCCAACGACCACATCGAAGCTCCCGAGAGTCACCGGCATGAAGTCGATTTCGAGTTCGTGATCCGCCAAAACCAAGACGCATCCTCGAAAGATGTGTTATGTTTCAATCAATTTGCCGTCGGCTAACTCTACGGTATACTTATAGTCTAGTGGTGTTGGGGTAACATCTAGTAATTCGCTAAACTCACTAGATATAAAGCTTCTATCGGCAGGGGTATCAAATAATATGCTAGCGAAGACATTATTTAAAAGAAACGTACCGGTTACGATGTTAGGATCATCCTTGGCTTCCCTCGAGCCTATCACGAACGCTGGGCCTTTTGCCGCTCCACCGCCGGCCTTCTTCAACTAAGGGCAATCCCTCTTCATGTGGTCTGGCTTCCCACACTCGTAACACCCCTTGAGTGTGTTCTGATTGTTGTTCTGGTTGTGGTTGAAATTGTTGTTGTTGTTTGGAAGCTTTGATCTGCAATCCTTGGCCATGTGGCCATGTCGCCCGCACTTCTGGCAGCGGTATCTCTCGCACTGCCCAAAGTGATGGTATAAACGTCGGTTGCATAGAGGGTACTTTCCTTGGTACACACCCTTCCCTTTGTCATCAGGTTGGGTGGCTGTAAAAGCTCTGGCTGGTGTAGATCGTTGTTGTTGTTGCTGAGATTGATGAGACTGATGGTGGCTGGGTTCCCACTTCCTCTTGTGGCTTTCTTGAGGCTTAAGATGTTCGCCTCGCTTGGGTAGCTTTCCTTGTGCTACCGCTTGATCAGTCAATTTGTTTGCCAGTCGGATTAATGGTTGAATAGTGGTGAGGTCGGATGCTGTCACCATGCTTTGGATCTGTTCGGGCAGCCCACTAATGAACTGCTCGATATTTTTATACTCCGATGTTACCATAGCCGGGCATAGTTTGCACAACTCGTGAAATCGAGTACAGTTTCAGAGCCCACCATCTTCAGAACCCCGAATTCGGCTTCCAGTTTCCTGATTTCATCACGAGGACAATACTCTTCTTGCAGCAATCGGGTGAAATCAGTCCAGCTCATGGAGTTGGCACCGTCTAACCCCAAGGTTTGAAAGTGGGTATTCCACCAGGTGAGGGCTGGTCCCTCCAGTATACCGGTTGCGAATTTGACCCGGTTCTCTTCAGTACATTCGCACATTGCGAATACAGATTCAACCTTTTCCACCCAGCGGAGCATTCCGACCGCTCCCTCTGTCCCCTTAAAGTTGTGTGGGTGGCAGTTCAGGAACGACTTAAACGAACAACCCTTGTTGTTGCCCCCGTGCGATCCTGTTTGTCAGAAACCAATGTCGTGTGTTAGTATCGTGTTAGCTACTCTAAGTTAGTCATGCTAAGAGAATGTTAGTACCATTGTTGTTTCCACTAGTTTGGCTATGTACCCGGCTTGCTTCATACTCAGCAAGCACTTTGTTGACTCGTCGGTCAACCAGCATCTTGATGACAGCTGCATGCACTGTTCGCTTAGTGGAACGCGCATATGGTCCTCTTCCGGCCATAGGAAATTTCTATACGGAAGGGATAGAATGTTAGTTAGCATGAGTTTGAGTGTTAGCCAAATGTCATGTTAGATGTCATGTCAGAGGTTATGTTAGCAAACATCCATAATCAGAATATGACAAATAAGACAAAACATCATTCTCATTAATATAAGATTTGGAGTACAACAATTTTCAAAAGATAATAACAATAAGAGTTTGTACGAGCACATCTCGCTCATCTAGGCAAATACAAAAGAAACACAAGATAAAATAACCTAACTAATCAGAGTCTATGGTGACATGTGAGATGTCACTATCAGCTCCGTCATCATCCTCGTCCTACTCGGGATCCTCATCAGGATCCTCGTCAAAGTCTCCCTCCTCGAGGTCCTCGACCTTGAACTGGGGTCCGTCCTCAGGTGGTGGCTCAACAATGAACTGCTCGGCCCATGCGTTAAGCATAGCGTCGCTAGCCAGAATCATCGCGTGATTCTCCTTGATGTTGGCCCCGTTCGCAGTAATGCGCCCATCATGCTCTTTCATGACATCAACTATCTGTCAGTGCTGACTCATCAGATGGGCCACCTGGAGACGCAGCGTCTCCACCTTCTCCTGTAAGCTATCATTACGCCTCTCAAGGCGATCGTTCTTCTCTCGAAGAACTCAGACCTCGTTCGATAACTCGCCGTTCCTCATAGCCTCACGTCGCGTATAAGCCACATGGGCTGCGAAGGCTTGCTCCAGTGGCCCTCCCAGTGATGGCAGTCGATGGCCCGATGATGTGACGCCAGGGCACTGTGGCGGAGGTACCCTCTCTCCGTCAATCCAATCATGAATGGTCATGGGGTACCACCCCCAGTACCGATCATGCATCATCCGCCTAGCGCGCCGATCCATCTCAGCGTCCACCTGTGCTACTATGTGGAAGTTCTAAGTGTAGTCTCTAAAGTTGAGCAATGGCTATAGTCTAAGTTTACTACATGCAAACCTAGTTCTTTATAACCAAGGCTCTGATACCAGTCTGTCACACCCCCAAATTCCCACTCGTGGAGTTAGTCCACGTGGGTGTGACGTGGCCAGAATCACAGCTCAAGGTCATATAGAACATCTCTATATGCGTTTACAAATACAATGTTTGACACACACTTAACAAAATAGTTTGCAGCGAAATAATAAATCGTATTGCAGCGGAAAGTTAAATGTCATAGTATGCAGTGGAATGTAATAAGTTTAATACAACATTGTTTAACATAATAAAAGTTAAATTGTTTTCAAAATGACACGACAGAATGCATGTAGATCCCTAATGCTCGTCCCTTAAAACGTGCATTCCTGTCCTCATGCTAGCCACGCTAGTTACCCGAGAATACAAGTTAGAAAATGTGTCAACACAATGGTTGGTGAGTTCACAGGTTTTGATATATACATATAGTAATAAAAGTGTGTCATGCTGTTTATCAAATGTTAGTACCGAGCCCTAGGCTCCAAGTGTCAGTGCGTCACTACCGAACTAGATTTGTTTGTCCTTGCCTCCACTGTGTCTCGTGCACACAGTAAGTTAGGTCAGGATTTCATGGGTTATGACACTTAGTCAATATTGTGCCCCATGGGGTTAGTCACACCCAAACGTATCCATTCAAATCTACCACGTTGTTCGTACATTAACGGTAAGACTTTGTGAGGGCTTGTTACGAGTTCAACACTTAATGTTTGTCCAATAACCCAGCATACACATAAAAATGTTTGTACAGTAATAGATGTTTGACTCGATGCAACTAGTATTCTCCCCCTATTTAAAGCATTTGAAAAGAGTAAAGAGGGGCCGTAAACTTACCTTAGTGAAGAAAGTGTAAATCAAGCGTAAGCTCCTGCGTCGTAAGGCTTGTCGGCCACCGGCTACCTTTATCGTATACCGCTCGTGAGTTGGTGTAAATGACCGTGCTAGTGCTCGTGTTTGTGCTCAACAACCCTTGGTTGTTCATGTTTGCCCGTGTCAGTCCACAATGACCGTGTTTGCTCGTGTTGGTCCACATTGACCGTGTTTGACTGTGTTGTCCACAATGACCGTGTTTGACCATTTTTGACTAAAGTTGACCAGAGTTGACCGTGTCAAGTCAACGACCCATTGGTGAACCGTGTGTTGGTTGTGAATTGTGTAGCAATCGTGTAAGTTTCACGAAGAATATTGATTTTAGAGTTCTAGCATGCTTGATAGTCCTACGTGATCATGTTAAGACATAGCACATCATCATACAAAGTCACATAAGTCATTTTCATCATGTTTGGACATAAAAGTTTCCTAAAATGGAAAGTTTCCACTTATAGCACACGTGACATCGGAAACCATCTAACTTAGCATGGTATCATCATATTATAACATAATATCCCACTTAGCATGCTTAAATCATACAACATGTTCATAAGTCGATAGTTTGTAAAATAAAGTTACTATAAATGGTAACTATGACTTTGATCATACAAATGATTGTCCTAAACCATTCTAGTCCATTTTTATATCCTAAATCATCATAATAATTCATTTAACATCATTTGAACATACCAACATAGTCAAATTCATCACCTCGCATCATTTCGTCAATAAAAGTTACTAAAAATAGTAATTTATTATCTATGACCAAAATCAAGTTCCAAATCCCATTCCTAAGATTCTAATCATCATTTTTATCATTCTAATAACAATCTCATACACATGCATGACCATCTTTCAACATTCATCAACAAGATGTAACTAAAAAGTTACTATAATTAGCAAGTATCATGAATAACCATATTTTAATCCTTTTAAGCATAACAAATCATGTGGGACATCATCAACAACCTTTAATATCATACCTCATCATCCAAGATCATCTAAAATGACTTGGATCATGCATGTTATCATCTCATCTAGTTATGACTAAACCAAGTATTTTAGTGACACACATCATCATGGATCGTCACAAATCACCATTTAAACATCATAGATCATCAAGAAACCCATTTTAATCAACAAACCCAGATTCAAAGGTCGTGCATGTGGTGGATATGTGCTTGCATGTGTGTTTCATGCATTGCATGTGAGTGTAAAGGTGAGGAAAGTGTGTTTTGAGTATAGAACTACCTTCTAATGCTTCAAGAACCCCTGAGATGATGATTTCCTTGCCTCAACAGCTTCTGGACAGCAGGTTCTTGCAAGAACAAGGTGGTGATGGTGGTGGTGTGAGCTCCAAACCTTCAATCTTCGCTCTTAAGCTCTCCAAGGTGTGTTAATGGCTTCCACAAGCTCCAATGGTGATTTGCAGGTGTTCTAGGAGGGTATAGGTTGGGTGGTTGAGTGTGAAGCCGAGTATAATGATGAGAATAGAGTGTATGATGGTTTTGTGTTGCTCAAGAAGATTTTAAGCTGTCAGGGATGTCAGGCGTATCGCCTTTCGTGGCTCACTGGCGCCAGTCGTTACGCACGGATGAGTCGGATGAGGCGCGCTCTGTGTCTTCCGCGCGGATCGCCCATGGTCAAGGCTTCGGGTCAGGCGTAGCGCCTGGCCCGTTATTCAGGCCCAATAAGCCTATTCTTGTGGTTTCGGCCCGTTCTCGCCCGTTTCTCGACTGTAGAACATCGTTTGAGTGTCGTTTGGACTCTTATCGTCGATTACTAACTATAATTGACTCGTGAAGTGTTTCTGTGCCTAATTGTTGTGACGTTCACCAACGTTCGTGAGTTTTGACATGTGCGTGTAGTTTCTCAATAATTCCTCGAATTATCCTGTTGTGTGTCAGTGTTTGTACTGTATGCCACGTGTCACACTAAAGTAAGCTAATTCTAGTGTCACGTATACAAATAACAAGTAAATAAACATTTAATTAAATAGAATGCGGACCTGGATTTTACGGGGTGTCACAAATATTTTACTCCACAAATTATACACAAGACATACTTGGAAAAAATTAAGCAAAAATGTGATTTTTACTCATACTTCTCTCTTTAAAATTTTAGTTTTTCATACTTGTTTATTTTTTTTTATTTTTTGGATGTACACATGTACTATTAATGCATGTCAATTATAGAGTCAATTCAAACTATATATGCAAACTTTTAGTTCTAGTTAGTTTTGTTTTGAATGCCATGTGTTATTACATCTTTGGAATCTACTTTTAATGTCACTCAAGCAAGCTAGTACATTAGTAGCATAAGGATGCTCAAATACCTCCTTCGTATTAAGTTTAGCTAACTTTGTTATACATGCTTTAATTGAAGGTCTAGCTAGTCTTAATTAAATGCTATGCATTGATACTTGTTTGGGCACTATTATTAAGAGTTATTCATACAAGCAAACTTGTATATATGCATTCTTCTGATTCGGTTCTATTTAGACCAACGGTTGCACCTTATTTTATTCATGTAGACTAAGATTAGGAGTTAGTAAATCTAAAATAATAAACCAAGTTATGATTTCCCTTTCATGTATGTTTGAATTCAAATAATTGTAATTGATTGTTTGTTTATGACATGAGTTGAATGAAATATTAAATTGGTTAGTATTAAAACGTTAAAGTATCACCATTAGCTTTTGAACTACAAATCACACCCCGACTTATTCCGTCGTCGGTTAGGGTGAGACGCTTTTTACTATTGTTTCAACTATAAGGGTGAAACGTGTTTGCTAAACTTAATTAGTTTTAACTATAGTCCATTTGAACTTAGCTTTATGACCTTAGTTGTAGTGAATTTTAGTTATGAACTTGCATTGAACACAACAATTAAATATTTAGTAACAATTATAGATCTACTGGACTTACTATCTAAGCAATGTTTGATATACTCTTCGAGAGAGGCCTGTGATGATCGTTTTCTACTTTGATATTGTTAGAAATGCTAGCATGGTCATTGTTGGTACATTATGTAATAGTTTGCTTTTCAAACGGTATAGGTTTGGCTAAGGTTTGTCTAGCCCACCAACCTTAGTAGGTTCGGCGAACCTATTATATGTTTGTACAGGGTCGTCCAGCGAACCTTAAGGTTCGGCTGGCGAACCTATAGGTTTGGCTAAGTTTAGGTTCGTCTGAACTGTCTGTATTTATATCAGGTTTGCCTAGAGGTTTGTGAGTAGTTTTTGAGTTGGTGACAGATCTGAACTGTTTAATTAAGGTAATTAAGAGGATTTATAGGCATCCAACTATTCAATCAAAATTTGAACATCACCATATTGTTGAAACTGAAAAACTCCTTTGAGCCATAGCAAATTGTAGTAGTTTATATGTGATAAACTATATAGGTTGATTGTGAACTTGTTTGAGATACAATTTGAGCTACATCTTGATTTTCTATTGCAAAGTTATCACAATCATTAAGATGACTTTTCATTGCCTTTTTTACTTTTGTTTTAACTATAGGGGCGAAACATGTTAGTTAAACATAGTTTTAACTTTAATCCATATAAACATAGTTTTATGACCTTAGTTGTAGTGAACTTTATCTACAAACTTGCATTGATCACAACTATTATCTATTTATTAACAATAATAAATCTATTGGATTAATCATCCCGTCAATGTTTTATTTACCCATCATGGGAGGCCCATGGTGAATGTTTGCTACGTCGACATTATTAGGAATGCTAGCTTGGTCATAACTCTACTATTTGATCTACATATGTTCATTTACATGCTATGGTTCATTTTGCTTAGTTTCACATGTGACAACTTATCTATTTTAACAACTATTCCTCTGTGTGTGACAAACCTATGGAAGTCTCCAACTTAATCGTTAACCTTCTTTTTACACGAAGGTGGAAATTCAAATTAGGATTGTCTTTTTAAGATCATCTAAGTGCTTGGACTTAGTTACTTCAATTATGATGTATTTTGATTTTATTGAATGTTTGTTTGAATTACGTGGTTGATTTTAAATTGAATAAAATGTTTAAATACTTACAAATTAGTATCCTGAGCTTTTGAGCAATCTAATTCGTTGCATTTCGATGTTTCCGTGATCGATTGAGGTGTTACACATACAATAAGTTATACCTCACGGGTCGGATAGGCAATCTTTTATCTTTACTAGTTGGACTATTGGACATCCTGTACGTGTCTTTCTGTACTTGGCTTTCTCTTAAGTCTTGCCACTTTGTACGTTGTAACTCTCAAAGCATTCGACATCTTGGTCGGCTTCATCTCCGACTCTCTGCTGTCAATCTTCATCAACGCTATCAATCAACCTTCATTCGCTCGTTGTCTTAGCAGAAACCCTAATTTTGCTCCCGTCATCTTCACATAGATCCAGGTTTAATTTTTCTTGAAAAATTGCAGGTTTTATCTTTTTGTATGATTCTTGTTAAATAATTAATTTTAATATATCCTGTAATAAAACCATATCCAATAAGAAACCACTATGAGTTGCATACGTTACTATAAGCCGCCAAATTGAGCAGACTTGTGAGCTGTTTAACACTTAAATTTCGAGATATTATAAAAAATTTGCATTATAATTTCCTTATATCGACATTTGTGACCATGTGTACTCATGAGTATATTCAAAGTATAATTCTTGCCAAGTCTGACATCCCATTGGCAGATTAAACCATCAATTTCAACTAGGGTGTCAATCTTGACACAAACTAAGAAAATAAGTTTTCTAAGTTGGTTTGCTTAAATAATTTTTGTATTTTGTAATTGAATACGATAATTATGAATAGTTGACTTTAAAGGATAATTGTTTAAGGTAAAAATTAACAAGTTTATTTTTTAACGAAACCGAAATAGTTAAGTGGGGTTTATTTTTTTTTTTGTTTCGGGTTATGTGTATATTTCAAGTAAATTATCCTAAAGGATCCACACAAATATTTAAAATATGAACAAAAGTAAATAATAGAACACACAAGATTTATACGATGAAAAACCTTATTCTTTTAGGATTTCCGGCAAAAAAACCTTAGGTTGTCACTCTGCCTTGTTTATATATAATGAATCAATGAAGAAAATACAAATGTTGTGAGCTCAAGCGATCGATGCAAAGTGAATGAGTGGATATAGAGAAGTGATCGTAGTGGTTATTGTGCTGATGCCTATTTTCAATCGTTGTCTCTACTATTTATACATAGAAATACAACAACGACTATTTCCTAATCGTTTCGAGTTATGAGCTACAAATCAGCTCACATCTGGACTTCATCATGTGATCGTTGTCAGCGATATATGGTCCATGTTCATACACATTGAACTTCCATGACCGGATTATCATGAATATTTGTTAAGTTTCATTTGACCTGCATATTTAATTTAAAAGAGAAGAATACAAAAATATATTATTAATCAACAATTAATAAAATCTATTAATTATAAGTCTTCCTTGTATGCGCTGAAAAATAAATAAATGTGAGTACATAAATATATTCAAATATTTCCTTAGATACTCAATGATCATAGATCCGAAATATTCCGGGTGATTCCTAAAAATTTAGTGCTTAATAGTATTACGTGGTCGTATTATTGTAGGATTTTTGTATATCTTGATCTTTCACGAGTTGTTTGAATGCTTAAAACTTGCATGTTTGAATGCTTAAAACTTGCATTTAATGCTGCTGAGGAGAGGTAATCCACATCATACCCCTTCTCCTGGAGGAGACCTGAGAGCCTTATAATCTCTCCATCCAGGAAAGTGTCTGGTCGGCCCTTCTTCATCTTTGGCCTGCTCTCCTCCTATTCGGCTTCTTCCTCTGGGGTTAGCTTTCTTTTTCCTTTGTCCATCAATTTCATCTCAGAGGAGATGGATCCTGTAGCCTCACCCTCAGGTTCATTGACAAATAGCTCTTCTGTGGAAGAACCATCAAGTATGACTGGGCCTTCAGAAGCAGCTGTAGCTTCGGAGTTAACCTCAGCGTTCTGCCTCCTCCAGTTGACCAACCAACTTGAGAGATTCCATAGTAGCATCCATAGAGAGATCAGGAGTGGAGGAGAGGTCTTCCTCAGCCACTGTCCCAGAGGGGGACACATGTTTCATGGAGGTAGTAGGTTGTTCTTGGATGGGTTCCTCCATGGCAACCTGGGCTGCAGTCTCAGGAGGAGACTTAGTCCCAGAAGGGGACTGTTAGGTCCCAACAGGGGACCTGGGCTCCGTAGAGAGATTGGTTGTGAGCTCTTTCTCAATCTCTATGGCAGCCCCTGTATTATCAGAAGAGGAGGAGGATGACATATTAGAATGATGAAAGTAAGTGTCCTAGAATTCATCCCATTCATTGGTGAAAGTGACTATGAATGAAGTGAAGTCTTGTGCAACTTCCTCCTCTCCTGCTTTTGATCCTGGCCCTATAGGTGGTGTCTTCTCCCCCTTTTTGGTAGCATCAGGGGAGAGAAAGGTCACCTCAGTGGGATCAGGACAGTAGGGTGTGCAAATGATTGGTGGGCGTTTCTGGAGGTTGAAGATGGTAGCATCTTTGGCTTGGACCTCCAGCCTCAGGGTGGCAACCTCAGCTTCTAGATGAGCTACCCTGGCCTGTAGAGTGGAGATTGTGGCCGTGAATTCCTTAGTAGTTGTGCCCTCATCTACCGGAGTAGAATCACTGGGCGATGGAGTCTTGAGCCTAGCTCCTGCATCTCCACCACCAGATGTGGTTTCTTGGTGCCCTGGATTCCCCACATTGAGAAGGGCCTCAAAGAAGTCCTTACCAATGTGGGTTGCCACAGAGGAGGTCCTATTTCCTGTACCACTTTCCTGAAGAACCTGAGAAGGTTCAGCAGTAGTGGCAGCCTCATCTGCATTGACCCCTTCTACACTCCAACCTCTCATATGATAGGCTCTGGGTCAGGGAACCTTGCTTGTAGCTGTGTCACCACTCTCAATAGTGTTTGGGTAGTGGGAGAGAGTGGGTCATCCAAAGCAACTGTAGAGGTCCCTTGAGCCTAGGTAAATGTATGGGTGGGGGGCATTTCTGGGTGATAATCTCCTGGGGACCTGGGAGACAGTCCCTGACCTAGTGGAGTTGCTTCATAAGAAGCAGACTCAATAATTGGGGTGTCTCTTTGGATATTCTCAGGTATGTATGGTGACATACACTGAGGGATTTCAGGATGTTTAGGGGCAGCCACCGATTCAAGAGGAGTAACCGGTGGAGAGACAACAGGTGGCTAGCACCTTAGGTCGAACTGTGCCCCTTACAGTTCTTTTCACCTTTTTCGTTTTGGGTTCAGAGGAAGGGGCCTGAACAGCTGTAAATAGTTGCCAGGGGTTTGTTTGCGTTTGTAGGTGATTTTTATGGGATGAGGAACTGAAGGGGAAGGTGTGGGTTCAGCATATGTGGGTGCAACAGAGCTGTCACCTTCTAGAGCAGGTAGCTCCATAGAGGGAAGAAGAGGAGTGAATGTTCCACTGAACAAAGCACTCTTCTTCTTTAATTGGACAAAAACCTTGGAAGTGACCAAGGGAATGTTGTAAATGTTCCCAGTTAGTGAGAGGAAGGATCCCAGCTCACTATAAAATATGTGTTGTAGGAACCTGGGATACATACGAATTTCTTTGGTGACGAAAGATTGTCAGCCAAATTATTGAAAATAAAAGCAGAGAAATTGAACAGTTGGTTTGAGACCAAGCCATGAATAGCCGAAGCTAAATAAGAGGGAACTTGATCCCAACCACCTGTCTTATTAGACAGACAATGTAAAAACAAGTGTATTAGGTACTTGTAATTATAGGACACTCTGCCCTTCAAATAAGTTGTTGTAGGGAGAGGACCTTTGTACCCCATCGTCCTGAATGTCGATGCTACCTCATCCCTGGTGAAAGAGACCCTTCCCCCAACATCATTAAGGTGAAGATGCTCACAGATGGTCTCCACCGAAATAGAAATGGGATGAGCATCAATGGTAGAAACAAGAGTTCTACCATTGGAAGATGAAACAACAAAACAAGAGTGCCAAAACTGTTGGTGATGAGACTCATACACCACAGGTTTGACCGTTAAAGCAAAGTGGTACCTGCTCCTAGGGAGAAAGGAGACGATTGGTGCGAAGTCAGCATCATTGTCTGCTGAAAGCTCCGCTGCCAAGTTGTGAGCTGGTCGAAAAGCAAGAGATTCCATGGCGATTGAGGGAATTTTAGGTTTAAATTTTGGAGAGAAAAAGAGAAAATTGATTTACAATGGAACGGTGAGAGAAAGTGAACGAGCGGGAGACCTTTTTATACCTTCGGATGACAACATTTAATATAGAGACATTAAATTTTGAGATCCGGATGTCAGAAAAAGGTCTTCCGATGACAGCTGTTGGGTAATTGAATGTTCAAAATTTGCTAAGGGCAAAGGGGATTTTGGAAGTAGTTCATTAGGTTGAAACTGTTCTTCGAAAGATCCTTACTTCCGAAGCATATAACATCGGAAGCACATCTTCTGAAGGCATAATTAATGTATCGGAAGAGAAATACTTCAGAAGGGATTTTATCTTCTGAAGGCTGAATGCTTCCGATATAAGGAAGGAAGAATGCTTCGGAAGACTTAAACTATCTTCTGAAGAATTCTTCATTCCTTATTAATTCATTTATTCAAAGTTAATCATGCCAATGGCTGTTATTAAATACCTGAATCTTCCTTCATCAAATGCCTTGGTGAAAAGATCAGCCAGATTGTGTTCTGTATCAACTTTGACTAGATGAATTAACTTCTTCTCTGCACAATCTCTGATGAAGTGATATCTGATATCAATGCCTTGGTGAAAAGATCAGCCAGATTGTGTTCTGTATCAACTTTGACTAGATGAATTAACTTCTTCTCTGCACAATCTCTGATGAAGTGATATCTGATATCAATGTGCCTGGTCTTTGAGTGCTTGACAGGATTGTTGGTGACGGAGATTGCATTTGAGTTATCAATTTGTATAGGAGTGTTGAATAGCTCTACTCCATAATCCTTCATCTGATTCTGAATCCAAATGACTTGAGCACAGCAGCTAGAGGCAACAATGTATTCCGCTTCTGCAGTAGATGTAGAGACACATGATTGCTTCTTGCATTGCCAAGACACAATTCTGGATCCTAGAAATTGACATCCTCCTGATGTAGATTTCTTACTAATGTTGCAGCCTCCATAATCACTGTTAGTATAAGCCATGAACTGAAAATCTTTATTTCTAGGATACCATAATCCTAGACCTGGTGCTCCTTTGAGATATCTAAAGATTCTCTTCACAACAAGCATGTGTGAAATCTTGGGATTGGCCTGAAATCTTGCACACAAGCAAGTTGCAAACATTATATCAGGCCTGCTTGCTGTGAGAAACATCAAAGAGCTTATCATTGCCCTGTATTGATGTTGATCAACATCCTCACCCTCAAGGTCAGGGCTCAAGGATGTTGTCTTGGACATAGGAGTACCCAAAGCTTTGTAATCAGTTAACTTGAATCTTTCAAGAATATCCTTGACATATTTTGATTGACTAATAAAAATTCTTGTAGGAGTTTGTTTCACTTGTAGTCCAAGAAAGAAGGTGAGTTCTCCCATTGAGCTCATTTCAAACATGGACTTCATCAGTGAATCAAAATCCTTGCAGAGAGACTCATTAGTAGAACCAAAATTAATATCATCAACACAGATTTGAACTAGCATGATATGTTGATTAGATTTCTTGAAGAAGAGAGTCTTGTCAATTGTTCCTCTCTTGAAGTTGTTAGTCAACAGGAAAGAAGATAAAGTTTCATACCATTTTCTGGGAGCTTGATGCAGCCCATATAGAGCTTTATCAAGCTTACAGACATGATCAGGAAACTTTGAATCTTCAAATCCAGGTGGCTGACATACATACACTTCCTTATCAATCCTTCCATACAGAAAGACACTTTTCACATCCATTTGAAAAACCTTGAAGTTTTTGGCAGTTGCAAAGGCTAAAAATATTTTAATTGCTTCAATCCTTGCAACTGAAGAAAAAACTTCATCATAGTCTATGCCTTCCTCCTGGGTGTACCCTTGAACAACCAACCTTGCCTTGTTCTTGATGACAACACCTTTGTCATCCTTCTTGTTTCTGAACACCCATTTTGTTGCAATGGCGTACTTACCCTTAGGTAAAGGGCAAACCTTCCAAACTCCCTGTCTCTCAAACTAGAGAAGTTCTTCCTGCATGGCTTCTACCCAGATGCTGTCTTTCAGTGCTTCAGCAATTTTCTTTGGTTCTATTTGGGATAGAAAGCAAGAAAACAAACAGATGTTTGCTTCATGCATGGAGCTTCTCGTTCTTATTCCTTCCCCAACATTACCAATAATGTTCTCAACTGGATGGGTATTGTGAATACGAGTTCTTGGGATTAAATCCAGATGAGAATTCAAATCCAGACTACGTGGCTCAAGTTTTGGAAGTACCACCTCAAGCTGGATTTCTGGCAGATCTTGATGTTTCTGAGGTTGGACTGTGGTGGGATGGTTTTCTTTGGGAGGAAGAGTTTCTAGAGTATTTGCTTCTGCTGAAGGACTTCCAATTTCTTCTTGATTTTGTGGAATAGAAGTAGAGTCACTTAAGGGAACATCCTGAGAAGTGTTGATTGTCTCAGACTGTGACACAACATCATGTGTTGAAGTGGATTCTGCCAAGGTTTGTCTTGAGGCTATTGGCAGTTCAATACGAAAGTCTTCTTCTCTCATGAGCTTGGAGGAATCTAAGGTAGGTATCTGTGAATCTGGAACATACTCTTTCACACAATTAAATGCAATTGTAAATCTATCAAGATCAAATAACCAATCAGGGTTTATTCCAGGTTTATTGATAGTATGTTCATTGAACTAAACATTTGCAGACTCTTCAATAATTCTAGAATCTTTGATGTATACTCTATATGCTTTGGCATGTGAAGAGTACCCAACAAAGTAGCAAACTTGGCTAGATGGTCTTTAGTATTCAAGATGGTGCATTGACATCCAAATGGTTTGAGAAATCCAATGAATGGTTTTCTCTTATGCCAAATTTCATAAGGAGTCATACCATGTGACTTAACTACCAATACTCTATTTTGGACATAACAGGCAGTGTTGACTGCTTCTGCCCAAAAAGTTATTGGAAGCTTGGCATCGGACAACATGGTCCTTGCAGCCTCATTTAGTGTCCTATTCATTCTCTCAGTAACACCATTTTGTTGTGGAGTCCTAGGAGCACTGAATTGTCTTGTGATACCTTTAGATTCACAAAAAGAATTTACAATATAATTCTTGAATTCTGTTACTTGATCTGATCTAATGATTTTTACATGATGGTCACTTTCATTTTCTACCCTAAGAATGAATGATTTTAGAGTCTCAGTGGTTTCATCCTTGGTACTTAAGAAAAATACCCAGGTGTACCGAGAGAAATCATCAGTGATCACCAAGCAATATGACTTTCTAGTGGGACCAAACAAGTCCATGTAAAGTAGATGCAGGACTGTTGTAATTGAATTTATCTCTTTGGCACAATGAGATGTTTTGTGTTGCTTCCCTTTCAAGCATGCAACACACTTATCAACACATATGAATTCTTTTGTTGGTAAACCAGTTACTAAGTTATTTTTAACAAGTTTATTCATATTTTTAAGGTTTACATGACAAAGTCTCCTATGCCAAAGAGATGATTCGTCAAGTGAAGCTTTTGAGACAAAGCAACTTATATTATTGAGTGGTGTAGCTATGCTCATATCTAGCATGTACATGTTATTTCTCCTAGGAGCCCTGAGCAGAATTTGATCATTTGGGACAACAAATCCTGGTTTCAGGACAATGCATTCATGCTCAGTAAACAACATGTTGTGCTTTTGATCACACACCTGTGATACACTCAATAAATTGTAATTTAGTTCCTTCACAAAATGCACATTCTCAAAGATTACCTTGCCATTTGTGATTGTGTCCCTACCTGTGATGTACCCTGCTACCGGATCACTTCCAAATGCAACAGACCCTCCAAAGAATGGTTCATATTTGTGTAGGTGAGTCTTGTTGCCTGTCATGTGCCTGGAACAACCGCTGTCAACAATCCACAAGTTGCTCTTTGATTCCTGCTGTCCCTGCACATGACCAGAAGTGAATTAGTTCCTGATGGGAACCCAAGCCCATGTGGTCTTGGGTTTTCCATTGACATCATTATAAACAACTTTCTTTGACATCATCTTATATGGGGCAGATGATGAACTTGCTGCTGATGGGACAGGTGCCTTTCCTTCTAATGGCTTGGTTTTTGCTGAAAAGTGGGGCTTTTCTTCTGATGTTTTTCTTCTGAAGGTATGAGATTTCTTGGGTTTGTCGGAAGCACTCTTTGCATGTGCTTTCGATGCTTTCTTTCCTTCGGAAGCCTTCTTGCTTTGTTTCTTCCGATTATCAGAAGTGCTTGCTTCCGATGATTTCTAGACCAAATTTCTTCCTTGTTCATCTGAAGAAACAGGTGACTTGCTCCCGCTCTTCTTTCTTCCTCTTCCTTTTGTTTCAGAATAAATTCTGCTTTTTGGATTATAGAGGCAATCGGCAGCAAAATGGTTTGTCTCACCACACATCAGACACACAGTCTGATTATTAAAAGATTTCTGATACTTCTCCTTTTTGAACAAGGCTAAGCTTTGTTTCACAAAGGTTGATTATTTGGATATTTCAACAGGTTTGTTGGTTGGGTGGTTTACTGATGCAAGCGGTCAGTATACTAAAAACAAGACTAAATTAAAGCTATTTAACCTAAGCTAAAGACTCAAAATCTAATCCTAGACCTATACTTAACCTAAACACCTAGTAATAATCGGAAAACCTAAACTAGACCCCTCCTAAGGCAAGTGTACCTGTCGGTGGTAGAATAGCTGATGGAAGTCCGGATATCGAACCAATGGACACTAGTATAACAAACTAATACCTAAACTGTGAACTAACTGAGGAAAAAAAGAGGGGGGGGGGGTTTGGTGCAACTGATAACCTAATCCGACTGATCTGACTGAAACACTCTAACCTAATAACTACACTAAAACAACAATACTAATACTGAAAGTGAAACTGGAATCTAACTGTAGTGAGGAAAACTGGTGTACCTAGGCTGGGAATCAAAAGTGTGATAGAGGCTGATCTGGACTGATTTATTAAGGATGAAGACTAGGATCTTAAGGAACAGACTAAGGAATACCTAATGGGACCCAGATCAGATACCAGGAAACTCCAATGGAATATCCTAAGCCTGTAATGTATGCACTAGTCTATCGGGTCACCTCCCGGATTTTCCCGATATGCAATTGCACTCAAACGGGTGAATCACCTCCCGGATTTCTCCACCCGTTTGTATCCTAAGATACTAGAGAGCTATAAAGTTGACAACTTTGACATGGATTGACACTAACAGTAAGTAGATCTAAGACAACGCCCTCCCGGTTCATTTAACTCAAAAATCCCAAGTGTAAGAGACCAACCATCAAACCTATCACCTCCCGGATTTTTAGGTTAGGTTACACATGCAAATAACTATATTTAATGAAGTCTAATCCTATGGAATGTGATCAACAACCCATAAACTAACCTAAAACACAAAGTAGTAGGCCTAACATGCATCTATGTGTGGAAAGACCTTCCTAAACACATGTGGATCAAACATACACCAAATATAATCATTCAACATATGTAAAAACTATCAAAGTTTCAATCTTTACAACTGATTACAAAGCATATATCATCATCAAGCATAAATCAAGTCCAAAATCATCAAAGTTCACAACTTTATCATCCCAAACCTAGATACAACCATAGATCTAGCCACAAAACATGCTAACAGTAGATAAACAAAAATGAATCAAGTCTAAAAACATCAAAGATCAAAGCTTTAAACTAAGAACATGTAAAGAAAAGAAAAATAGTCAAAGACAAGCTCCTTCTTGACTTCTAGAAACCCTAATCAAGCTCTTCCTTCCATGGTTAAGCTCCAGCAGCCTCCTAGCTCGATTAGGGTTCCAAAGTCGCAAAAAAAGGTCCTCAAAACGGCTGGAATGCGATGTATTTATAGAGGGCTTGAAATTAGGGTTTTGGGCTCAAAAATCATCTGGGGCGTAACGCCTGACGCGGCTACAATGAGTCAGGCGTTGCGCGCGGAATGAATGGGAAGTTGTCGGCTGATGATGCCGCGCGTATCGCCTGGGTCTGGACACACACGATAGGCGTACCGCCTAGGTCAAATCTTCTTGTTTTTCTTCACGTATTCACCCGATCTTGATTCCGACGCCCGTCTACCTTCATTTCCGCTCCTCCGGGACACATTCCTGCACAAAAACACTAAAATGTAACAAGGAACTAAAATCGACTCGAAATATATACGAAACGAACAAAAACAGACTCGAATATGTACGTAAACGGATGTGTTAAACTAACACATCAAAAATACCCACACTTAAACCTTTTTCGTCCTCGAAAAAGCTAACAAAATGGAATCATAGATCAGGGCTAGGTTTTTATTATGCAATGATTTAACAATCTTAAATCCTTGTGTATTAACCGCGATTATTGGTATAATGGTCCAATCTAAACCCAAACACCAATTTCAAGTTCCCTAATCATGATTTATTTATGATCAAGTTTAATCACTCATCTTATGGATCCCATCCCTTGGTCAAAACGAGTTATCTTAATCCTAAACAACAGCTTTCAAGGCACATGATTAAATCACAAGATTTAAACCCACCTTTGTATTCAAACTACCTAGATAAAGTTAAAATTTTAACCTAATGATGGAGATGGATGAAGGTGTGAGCATTTTGCCTATTTATTCTCTTACTTTTCTTTTTCTTTTACCTCACTTGAGCATATTACAGCACTGTTTCACTCGGTTATGAGCTGGGGTATGACAACTGCTTTTTAGCTCTTATTCTCTCTTTCTTTTATTTGCACAGGCTCAGCTCACTTAGTGGATTGTGGAATTTCTTTTATTTAGCGGGCGCCATAAGTCTCGGATTTATTCTCATAAAAAGAGAACATATGTGCCAGGTTTAAATTTTAAAAAATCTAGGTTGTTAGTTTACAAAGGTTCCTTTATTCACTATTATTTAGTTTCAGATTTCCCGAATTTTCCAAGTTTTAAACCCACAAGAATCCTGAATTTAAGTTGATTCTATCAAATCCTAAGGAACTTTCTATCGGCTGGGCCTACCAACACACTGTCCTCAATGTGGATTTAGAACCGGTGAAAGATAATAAAAACTAGAATACAACAAAGTAAAGAGGCGGACTCCCTGATAATTTGCAATCATGTCGTGAGTGAAGCCGCGCGCCTTTATATATACAATCTCAAACTCAAATATACAATTGTTAATACAACAACAAATATATTACAATAATACAAACACCACCAGATACAATGTTACAACATAAAGAATAATATACAATTTGAAACAATCATACAACAACAACAACAACAACAACAACAACAACAACAACAACAATTATAAACAATATTTATACAATAATACAACTAATGTAAACAACAACAACATTTCAATATAATTAACAAACAAACAATATATACAGTTAATAATACAAACAATAAACAACAAATAATTATTTATTATAATATATATTTATATATATATATATATAAATATTATTACTATTATTATTTTTTTATTTAAAAAAAATGATCCTAGATAAAAGAAAACTCTAAAAATTTAAACTAATTACATTTTAAACGAAATTAATTCCTAATTAACTATAACTAAAGAAATAAAAGCAACTAATGGAACTTAACTAAAATCCTAATTAATTAAAATTCTAAGAACTAAAAATTAAAAATCTAATAAGATAAAATTGGAATTAGCAAAATTAAACTAAACTAAATTTTAATAAAATAAACAAATAAAATTTAAAACTAAATAAAATTTAAAACTAAATTAAACCCTAAACTAAATTAAATTCTAATTCTTTAAACTAAAATTTTTCTAAATAAAAACTTATATAAAATTTAACAAAAATCGAAGAAAACCGAGTTAAATGATCGGTGATGCATAAAGTGATCAGACTTTAAGTATGAGATGGTAGATAACAACAATTACCCACACTTGAATATGACATAATCGCATGAGCATAAGTGCATCACCAATCACATAAGACTCGATATTCTAAACTAAAATACTAAACTAAGCTATGTATAATATATACAAATTGGGCCGAAGCCCGAATCCCTAACATAACCCTAGTCAAGAGGCTTCTCCTTAATCCATCCTCTGTCCAGCCCGTTCAATTCCTTTCGCTTATGATTATCTATGAAAACCAAACGAATGGAAGGAAGGAACATCTCACATCTTGTGAACGGGTCAAGCCACCAATATTTGAATTTCCCTGGACCAAACCTAATGCATGACAAGTAATGAGGAGAATGGCTGTGTACAAACTTTGCTGGCTTGGTTCTCCTTTTCTTCAGTCGGTTTGGATCCACTGCCTTCCTTTTTGTTGCCTTCTCCCGAGGTTCTGTGAATTTTAGTGGAGTTCCATCCTCTATCTTACCTACGGGCCGGCTCTGGCGCTCTACCTCTTCCACTAACACTTCTTCTTTGATCATAGGTAGCTCAACTTCCATCTCTACGGTCTCCTCAACAAACTCTTGAGCTTCCACCTCGATACCCACACTTAGTTCTCCATTTAACAATTTCTCTAACATCTGTAGATCACCAAGTGGGTCAAAATGCAAATCGTCCCCTACAACAGACGGTATATCAAGCAGCTCCTTACCAAACTCATCTTCCCAAGATTGTTCTTCAGTGACTTCATCTTCCAAATCAACTTCACCTTTCTCCTCCTCTTCTTCATCATCATGCTGAAATTGAAATCCCAAGTAGTTACCATCCTGGTCGTATGTAAATCGTCCCTGATTTTTCACACGGGATGCTGTTATGCACTTAATGATATCTTGGAATTCTCTATCTCTTTTTCCCCTGGCATCTCTCAACCATCCATTCAGATCCCCTCTAGACCTATATGCATACATGATGCACTAAACTTAAAAACTAGACCTGAAACCTAAAAATACAACCTAGACTCACAAGACTCACCACAAAAGACTCACAAATAAAAGCAAAACAAAGAGAAACACATACACAATCAAAGCTAGTTTCGCTATTGCCTAGTGTCCCCGGCAACGGCGCCAAAAACTTGATGCGAGCGGTCAGTATACTAAAAACTAGACTAAATTTAATCTAATTAACCTAAGCTAAAGACACCAAATCTAATCCTAGACCTATACTTAACCTAAACACCTAGTAATAATCGGAAAACCTAAACTAGACCGCTTCTAAGGCAAGTGTACCTTTCGGTGGCAGAATAGCTGATGGAAGTCCGGATATCGAACGAATGGACACTAGCATAACAAACTAATACCTAAACTGTGAACTAACTGAGGTAAAAGAGAGGGGGGGGTTGGTGCAACTGATAACGTAATCCGACTGATCTGACTGAAACACTCTAAACTAATAACTACACTAAAACAACAATAGTAATACTGAAAGTGAAACTGGAATCTAACTGTAGTGAGGAAAACTGGTGTACCTAGGTTGGGAATCAAAAGTGTGACAGAGGCTGATCTGGACTGATTTATTAAGGATGAAGACTAGGATCTTAAGGAACAGACTAAGGAATACCAAATGAGACCCAGATCATATACCAGGCAACTCCAATGGAATATCCTAAGGCTGTAATGTATGCACCAGTCTATCGGGTCACCTCCCGGATTTTCCCGATATGCAATTGCACTCAAACGGGTGAATCACCTCCCGGATTTCTCCACCCGTTTGTATCCTAAGATACTAGAGAGCTATAAAGTTGACAACTTTGACATGGATTGACACTAACACTAAGTAGATCTAAGACAACGCCCTCCCGGGTCGTTTAACTCAAAAATCCCAAGTGTAAGAGACCAACCATCTAACCTATCACCTCCCGGATTTTTAGGTTAGGTTACACATGCAAATAACTATATTTAATGAAGTCTAATCCTATGGAATGTGATCAACAACCCTTAAACTAACCTAAAACACAAAGTAGTAGGCCTAACATGCATCTATGTGTGGAAAGACCTTCCTAAACACATGTGGATCAAACATACACCAAATATAATCATTCAACATCTGTAAAAACCATCAAAGTTTCAATCTTTACAACTGATTACAAAGAATATATCATCATCAAGCATAAATCAAGTCCAAAATCATCAAAGTTCACAACTTTATCATCCCAAACCTAGATACAACCATAGATCTAGCCACAAAACGTGCTAACAGTAGCTAAACAAATCTGAATCAAGTCTAAAAACATCAAAGATCAAAGCTTTAAACTAAGAACATGTAAAGGAAAGGAAAATACTCAAAGACAAGCTCCTTCTTCACTTCTACAAACCCTAATCAAGCTCTTCCTTCCATGGTTAAGCTCCAGCAGCCTCCTAGCTCGATTAGGGTTCCAAAGTCGCATAAAAAGGTCCTCAAAACGGCTGGTATGCGATGGATTTATAGAGGGCTTGAAATTAGGGTTTTGGGCTCAAAAATCATTTGGGGCGTAACGCCTAACGTGGCTACAATGAGTCAGGCGTTGCGCGCGGAATGAATGGGAAGTTGGCGGCTGATGATGCCGCGCGTATCGCCTGGGTCTGGGCACACACGATAGGCGTTCCGCCTAGGTCAAATCTTCTTGTTTTTCTTCGCGTATTCACCCGATCTTGATTCCGATGCCCGTCTACCTTCATTTCCGCTCCTTCGGGACACATTCCTGCACAAAAACACTAAAATGTAACAAGGAACTAAAATCGACTCGAAATATATACGAAATGAACGAAAACAGACTCGAATATATACGAAAACGGATGTGTTAAACTAACACATCATTTACTTGTATCCCTGAAATACTGGCTCTTCTATCCTTTGATCTACCCCGTTTGGACTTGTCACATGGACAAATAACATAATCATCTGAGGATGTACTCCCAATTTGTGTGTATTTAGCTTTGACAAAGATTGATGAATGTTTCTTAATGTTCTTACTTCTTTTCTTAATTTTCAAAGCTGATTTTTTCTTTTCTAAATTAATGGGAGTATTATCCTCATCTGAGCATGTTGAGGTACTGGGGTTTTGATCAGAGAGATCATCATTTTGAGCCACTTTGTGTATGTCCAACACATAATTATACACAAGATTAATTTCTGGTTTACACCTAATCTCCACCATAGGAGTATAGGCAAATGGAGGATCCACCTTGTTATATCCCAAACTAGCCCCTCTTTTCTAAACCATTTCAGATGCTTCACTCATTTTAAAAAGTTTTTCATACTTTTCACCCTAGCTTAAAAATTTGTCTCTGTAAGACTCAGCCAATACAAGTTCTGTCTTGGCAGTGGTTAACCTTTCCAAAAGATTGTTAATTTGACACTATTTGTTAGTGTCTTCATGTTTTAAACTAGAAATGGTCTTTTTCATTTCTTCAATCTTTTCTTTGTAATTTCTTTCAGATAGCCTTGACAACTTGTAAAGACTCTAGCTCATTACAGAGTTAAGAGTTTACCTTTTTATAAACATTAAACTTTTCTAAACATTCTGGTGCACACATATCATCAGTTACCTTGAATGAAGAGGTTGACTCATTTGCCATCAAAGCACTGTTAGAGATGGAAGCATCCTCAGCTTGGAAGCTCCAATCTGAAAAATCTTGTTCTACAACATTAGCATTGTTTGAGGAGCTTGATGGTCTTTGATGTGGTTGTCCAGATGTTGATGGCTGAGTGCTTGAGAATTTACACTCTCTGGCAAAATGCCTTAGCTGTTGACAGTTGAAGCATTTGAGCATGGACTTGTCAAGCCCAAATCTAGTTTTCATGTTGTGCTTTTTAAACTATCTGCCAGTTCTTTGATAGAACTTCTTTGCTCTATAGGAGATCATGGCCATCTGGTAATTGATGTCCATCTCCTCAAGGTCATCTGCAGGAATGCCATCTAGTCTTGCTGGCACAAGTGAAAGTAGTTTGTTTCTTCAGCCATAAAAGCTCCTTGGCGTGAGGTCAGCAGTGGAGTTGGGTTAGAGAATGGGTTTGAGTGTGTGGTTGATGGAGTTGGGGTTTCTGGAAAAGTGACAATGGGTGTGGAGGTAGAGTGGTAAATGGGTTGATAACTTTGGTATGATGGGTTATGGATGGGTGCATATAGGGCTGCTGAACCAGAAGGCATAGAAGAAGGTTTTGGTTCCTATGCATCGATTTCCATTTGTTATGCACTAAGTATACCAAATAGTTCTCCAAGCTTCAGCGTTCTTAGATTCTCTGTTCTACGAATGGCAACAGAGTAAATGTTCCATGCTTGTGGAAGTGATCTAAGAAACTTTCTGATCACATCTTGATTCTCCATTTTTACACCTGCAGCCACTAATTCATCAACTAACTGGACATACCTGAGATATTGAGAAATCATCTTCTCATTGTTTTCTTGACAGGAGTTCTCAAACTTTTGTTTCAGCATGCCCTTCTTGTTTTCTTTGACATCTTCAGATCCCTCATACATCTGCTGCAGTGAGTTCCACAGCTCTTGTGCAGATTTTCATTTCTTGAATGCATGTATGATAGAGTTGGGAATTGCCATCTGGATGAGCCATAACGCCTACGAGTGCACCTCCATTCTCTTGTAATATTCATCAGAATAAAGAGCTGGGTCTTTTGGCACAGGTGCTCCACCGGTGCTTGCAGTAGCAACAGTTGGGATGAACGGCCCCTCAAGAATTGACTTCTAAAGTTTGAAGTCTTGATTCTTGATGAAACCCTCCATCCTGACCTTCCATGTATCATAGTCGTCATGAGTAAACATTGGAGGCTTGTTGAGAGTACCATTCTCTGTGTCATTTTTGTTTAGAGCAGCCATTTGAATAGACACAGAAAATATGAGTTTTGAAATAATGAGATTGTAGAAGAAATAGAATTGGTAACTTAAGGATGGTTAATCACTCAAGTTAAAGAGCCAAAGCTCTGATACCACTTCTTGCTTTGTTTCTTCCGATTATCAGAAGTGCTTGCTTCCGATGATTTCTAGACCAAATTTCTTCCTTGTTCATCTGAAGAAACAGGTGACTTGCTCCAGCTCTTCTTTCTTCCTCTTCCTTTTGTTTCAGAATAAATTATGCTTTTTGGATTATAGAAGCAATCGGCAGCAAAATGGTTTGTCTCACCACACATCAGACACACAGTCTGATTATTAAAAGATTTCTGATACTTCTCCTTTTTGAACAAGGCTAAGATTTGTTTCACAAAGGTTGATTGTTTGGATATTTCAACAGGTTTGTTGGTTGGGTGGTTTACTGATGCAAGCGGTCAGTATACTAAAAACAAGACTAAATTAAAGCTATTCAACCTATGCTAAAGACTCAAAATCTAATCCTATACCTATACTTAACCTAAACACCTATAATAATCGGAAAACCTAAACTAGACCGCTCCTAAGGCAAGTGTACCTGTCGGTGGCAGAATAGCTGATGGAAGTCCGGATATCGAACCAATGGACACTAGTATAACAAACTAATACCTAAACTGTGAACTAACTGAGGTAAAAGAGAGGGGGGGGGGGGTTTTGGTGCAACTGATAACCTAATCCGACTGATCTGACTGAAACACTCTAAACTAATAACTACACTAAAACAGCAATACTAATACTGAAAGTGAAACTGGAATCTAACTGTAGTGAGGAAAACTGGTGTACCTAGGCTGGGAATCAAAAGTGTGACAGAGGCTGATCTGGACTGATTTATTAAGGATGAAGACTAGGATCTTAAGGAACAGACTAAGGAATACCTAATGGGACCCAGATCAGATACCAGGCAACTCCAATGGAATATCCTAAGGTTGTAATGTATGCACTAGTCTATCGGGTCACCTCCCGGATTTTCCCGATATGCAATTGCACTCAAACGGGTGAATCAACTCCCGGATTTCTCCACCCGTTTGTATCCTAAGATACTAGAGAGCTATAAAGTTGACAACTTTGACATGGATTGACACTAACACTAAGTAGATCTAAGACAACGCCCTCCCGGGTCGTTTAACTCAAAAATCCCAAGTGTAAGAGACCAACCATCTAACCTATCACCTCCCGGATTTTTAGGTTAGGTTACACATGCAAATAACTATATTTAATGAAGTCTAATCCTATGGAATGTGATCAACAACCCATAAACTAACCTAAAACACAAAGTAGTAGGCCTAACATGCATCTATGTGTGGAAAGACCTTCCTAAACACATGTGGATCAAACATACACCAAATATAATCATTCAACATCTGTAAAAACCATCAAAGTTTCAATCTTTACAACTGATTACAAAGCATATATCATCATCAAGCATAAATCAAGTCCAAAATCATCAAAGTTCACAACTTTATCATCCCAAACCTAGATACAACCATATATCTAGCCACAAAACATGCTAACAGTAGCTAAACAAATCTGAATCAAGTCTAAAAACATCAAAGATCAAAGCTTTAAACTAAGAACATGTAAAGAAAAGGACTATACTCAAAGACAAGCTCCTTCTTCACTTCTACAAACCCTAATCAAGCTCTTCCTTCCATGGTTAAGCTCCAGCAGCCTCCTAGCTCGATTAGGGTTCCAAAGTCGTAGAAAAAGGTCCTCAAAACGGCTGGAATGCGATGGATTTATAGAGGGCTTGAAATTAGGGTTTTTGTAACATCACTGTACTTTAGGTTGTCCGTACATCCGTACATCCGTACGATTGTACTGTTACGACCTGAGATTTTGTAATTATTTATATTGACACATTATTTGATGATTATCACTGTTACTGGTATGCATGTTTATAACATATTATATGCGTAAACCACGGGAAGTTTAGTTGTAACTCAGCTAAACAGAACTAGAGAGTTTATCGCAGTTACATTATACTGATTATGGATTATTGGTTTGGAATGAGAATGGATTTGGGATGGAACTGGGAGTTTGTTATGGTCTGGTTACTAAACGTAGTCAAGGACACATGGTCATGGTTTATCGAAATAGCGGTGGGACGGTGTAGGGGAGGTTGCAATCTACCTCTGCATATGCCCTATATATATGCATATTTCGGTCTATCATGGATGTGTCAGTGACTTGGTTTAGTGGGCTTTGGTTTGGGTTAATAATATGAAAGTTAATAAAATAATAAAAGAATATGGGAATTATTTACGCGAAGTGAGGATACGAACATTATATAAACGAGAATATTAATTCAGTATTGTTAACTTAATAAATGTATTCGCGTGAGTGACGATTCACACGAATATAATTATTAAGAATAATATTCTGAAACAATATTCCATAAATCGTAAATCGAATCGAAATACGATACGAGCGTTGGATTCGTAAAGGTGACGATCTTTACGAATACGTATGCGAGTAACGCGTTTCGACGAGATAACTAAATAATATCTAACGATATTAAATTAATAAATAAGAACTTAAAACATTTATTAGGAATCACAACGTAACACGAATTCGAATAAATTAAATTATTAAATAATTTAATTAACGAAAATAAACGAAGTTCTTTTATTTAAATGATTTTAATTGGAAAACTATTTATTTAAAACAAAAATAATATAATTGAATGTCTTGTGTTTAAAAATATGTTTACGTTAAAAACCGAGCATTTCATTATTTTATCGTGATAAAAACGAGACCGAGCACGGGGAAGGGATACGCGATATAAGGAAGAACATTCCTTTCTTTCTTTCATTGCTCACATCCTTCTTCTCTCTCTAACTCCACCAAGAACACCATTTTCGTCACCTACAAACACACACCACTTCTCTCTAGCTTTTCTCCTTCAATTCTTGACGGATTTTCGAGATCTCGGAGCCTACACGACCGGGGAACCAAGGAGAACAAGGAAGTACAAGAAAATCTTACGTTTGGCCAACGATCGAGGTAAATCCCGAGCTTTTATTTTCGGTTTTTGGTTAAAAACCCTTTTTCGAATGTGATTATTATATTTTACATCATGAATCGGTTTTGTATGCTATAATCGAGCTAGTGGTGACCTGTGGAAACTAGAAACAGACCATGGATGACCTTTAGATGGAGATGATGATGATTCGTAGGCAACAATAACAGGTTCGGCGAGAACCATAACTGTTGAGGGGTTAGGGTTCGTGAGGTATGATAGCCGAACCCTCATGAATGTTAGACGAACCCTTTTTGGGCGGGAAAGGAAGGGCCGAACTTTCGATTGTTGACACAGCCGAACCATTAGTGGCCAGCGAACCTTGCACAGCCCAACGAAGCATGGCAACCTAGCCGAAGCTCTCTGGCTTCAGCCGAACCTAAGAGGGCCCCGAACCTGGTACCATGCAGCCTTGTTCCACGAACCTTCTTTCTAGTCTTAACCCACGAACCCTGGCCGAACCTGGGCCAGGTCCGTACACGGTGAACCTCCATGGGAACCGAACCCTTGCTGCCCACCGAACCCTCTATGTGACCGAACCTAAGGTGGGGAATCATCTTAGTCGAACCAAAAGGTGGCGAACCCTTTTGCTTTTCTGCGAACCTAGGCATACAACAAACTCTAGACGAACCTTAGTACTAGGTTGGGCCGAACCTAGGGCTTAGGTCGAAAAGGTTCGCTGCCTACAAGGGAAGCCCGACCTAGTTTTACTTAATTAAGGAGTAAAGGGTAAATAGGGAACACGATTTATATACATATACGTATGTAGAAACACATGCATGCATGCAATAAATTTCTAGTTACCACCTTTGTTTTAATGACCATAAATTGTAAATTTAGAAATTTCATACATTAAATATAATTGATGAACAAGTTAAATTGATTCTTAAATAAAAATTATATATTGATAACTTGGATGTCATGGTGGTTAGATTTATCTAATGCATGCATGCGAGTACATATATACATATATATACATTTATATATGTATGTGTGTGTGTGAGTAACATAAGGGTTCATAATGGAATTATCTTCATTAGGTAATTAAACTATCCTGTATGAATCCCAATTATTAATAATCAATAATGAAATCATGTGTTACAAACTTAACTTAGATTATAGAAACTAAGTTAAAGGGGCATTAGTAATTTTAAGTAAACACTTATGATCGCTTAACTAAATGAAGACACGTATACTTATAAACACAAATACCTATTAACTACAGATCTCTGAGTTGATTTAAGTTACATATGCGAGCGCGCATAATACGAGAACACATATACTAAGGACTTCAGGTGAGTTCTCATAACCTCCCTTTCTTTAAACTGTTTTTGGTTTTAAAACTCGGAGGTGAAACATGTATACCGGTTTAAATATTATTTTGATAACACAAGGATAATACCTGTTTATCATTATGATATTCATTATTATGGATTATCATTATTATGGATTATCACTGATTATCATACATCCGTGTAAACATTGTTATAGACTTCGGTCGGTAACAAAGGTTACATGTATTGTCACATACTCCGTGAATCATTGCCTTTGACTTCGGTTAATTGCTTTGACTTCATGTATTGTCACGTGGATGGATTCCACATCCGTGAATCATTGCCTTTGACTTCATGTATTGTCACGTGGTTAGCGACCACTCCATGAATCATGTTTTTAACTTATGTTAATTACATAATGATCATGTATAGTCACGAACATTATTTGAGAATATTAATGATGAGATTGGTTGATTGGTTTGTGAATTGATTATCTATTTCTGACTATGATTATTCATGATTGATTATGACTGATTGGTTATGTGTGTATGTGATTGGTTGTTGAGTTGGGATTTGGTTGGATTATCTCATACAGGTATTATTATTCTGGATTTTTCTCAGAAAATCATAAGCATTTATACTTGTTTTATCTAAACTTTTTATAAAACCATTTTTAAACTTAAACTTTTAAATTCAGTTTATAAAACCTTTTAAGTATAAAAACTTATGATTACTCACCAACTACTTTGTAGTTGACACTTGATTTCTTACATGTTTCAGGTGATGCAGACAAGTAGGATGAAGAGGGGATCTCTTCTATTTTGAACATCATCATATAGGAATCTTGGACTTAGTTAATTAACTAAATTTCTGGCGATTAGAGTTTAGTTAGTTTAACTAATTCTTTTGTGTAATTGATGTAATTGATTCATGATGAACATGATTTTTGTGTAATTATTTTGCTTGATTGAATGATATATGATGATTGAATTAGATGCCCGCGAGCTTTTGAACAATCTACACATCCCTCGTGGCATCCCGACGTTTCCGCCATCGGTCGGGGTGTTACAGTTTTGGGCTCAAAAATCATCTGGGGCGTAATGCCTGACGTGGCTGCAATGAGTCAGGCGTTGCGCGCGGAATGAATGGGAAGTTGGCGGCTGATGATGCCGCGCGTATCGCCTGGGTCTGGGCACACACGATAGGCGTACCGCCTAGGTCAAATCTTCTTGTTTATCTTCGCGTATTCACCCGATCTTGATTCCGACGCCCGTCTACCTTCATTTCCGCTCCTCCGGGACACATTCCTGCACAAAAACACTAAAATGTAACAAGGAACTAAAATCGACTCGAAATATATACGAAACGAACGAAAACAGACTCAAATATGTACGAAAACGGATGTGTTAAACTAACACATCAAAAATACCCACACTTAAACCTTTTTCGTCCTCGAAAAAGCTAACAAAATGGAATCATAGATCAGGGCTAGGTTTTTATTATGCAATGATTTAACAATCTTAAATCCTTGTGTATTAACCGCGATTATTGGTATAATGGTCCAATCTAAACCCAAACACCAATTTCAAGTTCCCTAATCATGATTTATTTATGTTCAAGTTTAATCACTCATCTTATGGATCCCATTCCTTGGTCAAAACGAGTTATCTTAATCCTAAACAACAGCTTTCAAGGCACAGGATTAAATCACAAGATTTAAACCCACCTTTGTATTCAAACTACCTAGATAAAGTTAAAATTTTAACCTAATGATGGAGATGGATGAAGGTGTGAGCATTTTGCCTATTTATTCTGTTACTTTTCTTTTTCTTTTACCTCACTTGAGCATATTACAGCACTGTTTCACTCGGTTATGAGCCGGGGTATGACAACTGCTTTTTAGCTCTTATTCTCTCTTTCTTTTATTTGCACAGGCTAAGCTCACTTAGTGGATTGTGGAATTTCTTTTATTTAGCGGGCGCCATAAGTCTCGGATTTATTCTCATAAAAAGAGAACATATGTGCCAGGTTTAAATTTTAAAAAATCTAGGTTGTTAGTTTACAAAGGTTCTTTTATTCACTATTATTTAGTTTCAGATTTCCCGAATTTTCCAAGTTTTAAACCCACAAGAATCCTGAATTTAAGTTCATTCTATCAAATCCTAAGGAACTTTCTATCGGCTGGGCCTACCAACAAATCCCAAATCAATACACAAGTTAGCCTTTAAAACCTAAGCCCTAATCATAGTCCGATCATCTTCCATTTATAAAATGCAAGCAAGAACAAGGACATTTTTCAAGACTCTAGCTATATACATCTAAACTCTAGACTCAATCAGAAAGTGCAAAATAAATAAATAAACAAACGAATGTTTACAGAAAGATAAAACTAAGGTAAAAAGTGGAAAAGACTTAGCTGATTACGCAACATCAGCACGAGTGAGTCTAATCCAAAATGAAGTCAATCAAAAGTCGGCTGTTTGCAAATGAAGTAGTCTGAGTAGCCGTCACCCAAATGTAATTGAGTACGAGCGGTTAAAACCAGACCGCAAATTAAGATCTCAAATAAACCAACTAGATTAACTGAAAATAAAAAGACTCAAATACTGACTTGAATAATATTTACAACTGACTCAATTGAAAGAAAAAATAATTTTCTGTAAATTTTTTAAAATTTTTTTAATTTTTTTTTTGTATTTTTAACTTAAAATATTTACAATTTGGTTTATTTAATTACAAGTTTTTATTTATTTACAAAAATTTCAAAAATTTTATTCAAAATTTGACTTCAACTATACAATGACTTAATTTACAAAAATTAAAATTAAAAGGCGCCAGCCTGTCATACCTACACTTAGAACAACACACTGTCCTCAATGTGGATTTAGAACCGGTGAAAGATAATAAAAACTAGAATACAACAAAGTAAAGAGGCGGACTCCCTGATAATTTGCAATCATGTCGTGAGTGAAGCCGCGCGCCTTTATATATACAATCTCAAACTCAAATATACAATTGTTAATACAACAACAAATATATTACAATAATACAAACACCATCAGATACAATGTTACAACATAAACAATAATATACAATTTGAAACAATCATACAACAACAACAACAACAACAACAATTATAAACAATATTTATACAATAATACAACTAATGTAAACAACAACAACATTTCAATATAATTAACAAACAAACAATATATACAGTTAATAATACAAACAATAAACAACAAATAATTATTTATTATAATATATATTTATATATATATATATATAAATATTATTACTATTATTATTTTTTTATTTAAAAAAAATGATCCTAGATAAAAGAAAACTCTAAAAATTTAAACTAATTACATTTTAAACGAAATTAATTCCTAATTAACTATAACTAAAGAAATAAAAGCAACTAATGGAACTTAACTAAAATCCTAATTAATTAAAATTCTAAGAACTAAAAATTAAAAATCTAATAAGATAAAATTGGAATTAGCAAAATTAAACTAAACTAAATTTTAATAAAATAAACAAATAAAATTTAAAACTAAATAAAATTTAAAACTAAATTAAACCCTAAACTAAATTAAATTCTAATTCTTTAAACTAAAATTTTTCTAAATAAAAACTTATATAAAATTTAACAAAAATCGAAGAAAACCGAGTTAAATGATCGGTGATGCAGAAAGTGATCAGACTTTAAGTATGGGATGGTAGATAACAACAATTACCCACACTTGAATATGACATAATCGCATGAGCATAAGTGCATCACCAATCACATAAGACTCGATATTCTAAACTAAAATACTAAACTAAGCTATGTACAATATATACAAATTGGGCCGAAGCCCGAATCCCTAACATAACCGTAGTCAGGAGGCTTCTCCTTAATCCATCTTCTGTCCAGCCTATTCAATTCCTTTCGCTTATGATTATCTATGAAAACCAAACGAATGGAACGAAGGAACATCTCACATCTTGTGAACGGGTCAAGCCACCAATATTTGAATTTCCCTGGACCAAACCTAATGCGCGACAAGTAATGAGGAGAATGGCTGTGCACAAACTTTGCTGGCTTGGTTCTCCTTTTCTTCAGTCGGTTTGGATCCACTGCCTTCCTTTTTGTTGCCTTCTCCCGAGGTTCTGTGAATTTTAGTGGAGTTCCATCCTCTATCTTACCTACGGGCCGGCTCTGCCGCTCTACCTCTTCCGCTAACACTTCTTCTTTGATCATAGGTAGCTCAACTTCCATATCTACGGTCTCCTCAACAAACTCTTGAGCTTCCACCTCGATACCCACACTTAGTTCTCCATTTAACAATTTCTCTAACATCTGTAGATCACCAAGTGGGTCAAAATGCAAATCCTCCCCTACAACAGACGGTATATCAAGCAGCTTCTTACCAAACTCATCTTCCCAAGATTGTTCTTCAGTGACTTCATCTTCCAAATCAACTTCACCTTTCTCCTCCTCTTCTTCATTATCATGCTGAAATTGAAATCCCAAGTAGTTACCATCCTGGTCGTATGTAAATCGTCCCTGATTTTTCACACGGGATGCTGTTATGCACTTAATGATATCTTGGATTTCTCTATCTCTTTTTCCCCTGGCATCTCTCAACCATCCATTCAGATCCCCTCTAGACCTATATGCATACATGATGCACTAAACTTAAAAACTAGACCTGAAACCTAAAAATACAACCTAGACTCACAAATAAAAGCAAAACAGAGAAACACATACACAATCAAAGCTAGTTTCGCTATTGCCTAGTGTCCCCGGCAACGGCGCCAAAAACTTGATGCGAGCGGTCAGTATACTAAAAACTAGACTAAATTTAATCTAATTAACCTAAGCTAAAGACACCAAATCTAATCCTAGACCTATACTTAACCTAAACACCTAGTAATAATCGGAAAACCTAAACTAGACCGCTCCTAAGGCAAGTGTACCTGTCGGTGGCAGAATAGCTGATGGAAGTCCGGATATCGAACCAATGGACACTAGTATAACAAACTAATACCTAAACTGTGAACTAACTGAGGTAAAAGAGGGGGGGTTTGGTGCAACTGATAACCTAATCCGACTGATCTGACTGAAACACTCTAAACTAATAACTACACTAAAACAGCAATACTAATACTGAAAGTGAAACTGGAATCTAACTGTAGTGAGGAAAACTGGTGTACCTAGGCTGGGAATCCAAAGTGTGACAGAGGCTGATCTGGACTGATTTATTAAGGATGAAGACTAGGATCTTAAGGAACAGACTAAGGAATACCTAATGGGACCCTGATCAGATACCAGGCAACTTCAATGGAATATCCTAAGGCTGTAATGTATGCACTAGTCTATCGGGTCACCTCCCGGATTTTCCCGATATGCAATTGCACTCAAACGGGTGAATCACCTCCCGGATTTCTCCACCCGTTTGTATCCTAAGATACTAGAGAGCTATAAAGTTGACAACTTTGACATGGATTGACACTAACACTAAGTAGATCTAAGACAACGCCCTCCCGGGTCGTTTAACTCAAAAATCCCAAGTGTAAGAGACCAACCATCTAACCTATCTCCTCCCGGATTTTTAGGTTAGGTTACACATGCAAATAACTATATTTAATGAAGTCTAATCCTATGGAATGTGATCAACAACCCATAAACTAACCTAAAACACAAAGTAGTAGGCCTAACATGCATCTATGTGTGGAAAGACCTTCCTAAACACATGTGGATCAAACATACACCAAATATAATCATTCAACATCTGTAAAAGCCATCAAAGTTTCAATCTTTACAACTGATTACAAAGCATATATCATCATCAAGCATAAATCAAGTCCAAAATCATCAAAGTTCACAACTTTATCATCCCAAACCTAGATACAACCATAGATCTAGCCACAAAACGTGCTAACAGTAGCTAAAGAAATCTAAATCAAGTCTAAAAACATCAAAGATCAAAGCTTTAAACTAAGAACATGTAAAGAAAAGGAAAATACTCAAAGACAAGCTCCTTCTTCACTTCTACAAACCCTAATCAAGCTCTTCCTTCCATGGTTAAGCTCCAGCAGCCTCCTAGCTTGATTAGGGTTCCAAATTCGCAGAAAAAGGTCCTCAAAACGGCTGGAATGCGATGGATTTATAGAGGGCTTGAAATTAGGGTTTTGGGCTCAAAAATCATCTGGGGCGTAACGCCTGACGTGGTTGCAATGAGTCAGGCGTTGCGCACGGAATGAATGGGAAGTTGGCAGCTGGTGATGCCGCGCGTATCACCTGGGTCTGGGCACACACGATAGGCGTACCGCCTAGGTCAAATCTTCTTGTTTTTCTTCGCGTATTCACCCGATCTTGATTCCGACTCCCGTCTACCTTCATTTCCGCTCCTCTGGGACACATTCCTGCACAAAAACACTAAAATGTAACAAGGAACTAAAATCGACTCGAAATATATACGAAACGAACGAAAACATACTCGAATATGTACGAAAACAGATGTGTTAAACTAACACATCATTTACTTGTATCCCTGAAATACTGGCTCTTCTATCCTTAGATCTACCCCTTTTGGACTTGTCACATGGACAAATAACATTATCATCTGAGGATGTACTCCCAATTTGTGTGTATTTAGCTTTGACAAAGATTGATGAATGTTTCTTAATGTTCTTACTTCTTTTCTTAATTTTCAAAGCTGATTTTTTCTTTTCTAAATTAATGGGAGTATTATCCTCATTTGAGCATGTTGAGGTACTGGGGTTTTGATCAGAGAGATCATCATTTTGAGCCACTTTGTGTATGTCCAACACATAATTATACACAAGATTAATTTCTGGTTTACACCTAATCTCCACCATAGGAGTATAGGCAGATGGAGGATCCACCTTGTTATATCTCAAACTAGCCCCTCTTTTCTTAACCATTTCAGATGTTTCACTCATTTTAAAAAGTTTTTCATACTTTTCACCCCAGCTTAAAAATTTGTCTCTGTAAGACTCAGCCAATACAAGTTCTGTCTTGGCAGTGGTTAACCTTTCCAAAAGATTGTTAATTTGACACTGTTTGTTAGTGTCTTCATGTTTTAAACTAGAAATGGTCTTTTTCATTTCTTCAATCTTTTCTTTGTAATTTCTTTCAGATAGCCTTGACAACTTGTAAAGACTCTAGCTCATTACAGAGTTAAGAGTTTACCTTTTTATAAAGATTAAACTTTTCTAAACATTCTGGTGCACACATATCATCAGTTACCTTGAATGAAGAGGTTGAGTCATTTGCCATCAAAGCACTGTTAGAGATGGAAGCATCCTCAGCTTGGAAGCTCCAATCTGAAAAATCTTGTTCTGCAACATTAGCATTATTTGAGGAGCTTGATGGTCTTTGATGTGGTTGTCCAGATGTTGATGGCTGAGTGCTTGAGGATTTACACTCTCTGGCAAAATGCCTTAGCTGTTGACAGTTGAAGCATTTGAGCATGGACTTGTCAAGCCCAAATCTAGTTTTCATGTTGTGCTTTTTAAACTGTCTGTCAGTTCTTTGATAGAACTTCTTTGCTCTATAGGAGATCATGGCCATCTGGTAATTGATGTCCATCTCCTCAAGGTCATCTGCAGGAATGCCATCTAGTCTTGCTGGCACAAGTGAAAGTAGTTTGTTTCTTCAGCCATAAAAGCTCCTTGGCTTGAGGTCAGCAGTGGAGTTGGGTTAGAGAATGGGTTTGAGTGTGTGGTTGATGGAGTTGGGGTTTCTGGAAAAGTGACAATGGGTGTGGAGGTAGAGTGGTAAATGGGTTGATAACTTTGGTATGATGGGTTATGGATGGGTGCATATAGGGCTGCTGAACCAGAAGGCATAGAAGAAGGTTTGGGTTCCTATGCATCGATTTCCATTTGGTATGTACTAAGTATACCAAATAGTTCTCCAAGCTTCAGCGTTCTTAGATTCTCTGTTCTATGAATGGCAACAGAGTAAATGTTCCATGCTTGTGGAAGTGATCTAAGAAACTTTCTGATCACATCTTGATTCTCCATTTTTACACCTGCAGCCACTAATTCATCAACTAACTGGACATACCTGAGATATTGAGAAATCATCTTCTCATTGTTTTCTTGACAGGAGTTCTCAAACTTTTGTTTCAGCATGCCCTTCTTGTTTTCTTTGACATCTTCAGATCCCTCATACATCTGCTGCAGTGAGTTCCACAGCTCTTGTGCAGATTTGCATTTCTTGAATGCATGTATGATAGAGTTGGGAATTGCCATCTGGATGAGCCATAACGCCTTCGAGTGCACCTCCATTCTCTTGTAATATTCATCAGAATAAAGAGCTGGGTCTTTTGGCACAGGTGCTCCACCGGTGCCTGCAGTAGCAACAGTTGGGATGAACGGCCCCTCAAGAATTGACTTCTAAAGTTTGAAGTCTTGATTCTTGATGAAACCCTCCATCCTGACCTTCCATGTATCATAGTCGTCAGGAGTAAACATTGGATGCTTGTTGAGAGTACCATTCTCTGTATCATTTTTGTTTAGAGCAGCCATTTGAATAGACACAGAAAATATGAGTTTTGAAATAATGAGATTGTAGAAGAAATAGAATTGGTAACTTAAGGATGGTTAATCACTCAAGTTAAAGAGCCAAAGCTCTCATACCACTTGTTGGATCGGGTTGTTAGCATCAAACAACACTTCACAAGTATTTCTTTCTATCAATCTAACAGATGCGAAATTTCTATTAGAAGAATCTCTCAAACACTCAAGGCAAACAAATAATCTTTGAACACAAGTAATAACACAAGAGTACATTTCAAGCTCAAAGATATATTTCTCTCAAAGTAAACAAAGGCTTACAACTTACAAGCACACGGTATACAAGATACAATGAGAGTTTATATAGCTAAGGCTACAACCGTATTCTCATAGGAATACATGCTGGTTATACAGGACAAAAGAAAGCTTATTCTAGTACCTAACATGACAGAACAGGATTTGGCACTTAATTACAATGATTACATTTATAGACATTACTTTAACAAAAGACAGACTAATAAATACAAAAGGCATTTAATGTATTTGATCTTTAAGGCTTTAGACAATATTTTGCATTTAATGCTGCTGAGGAGAGGTAAGGTACTGTGTCTGACTCAAGGTATGTCTCTCTGAGTTGTTCAGACAAGTTTGTTCGATGAAATTGACTTTTGTACCATAAAGTGTAATCAGCAGAAGTCTTTGTCAGAGTAAGTCTCGGAAGTCTTTGTACAAGAAGATGCTGAGGAAGCTTTCGGAAGCTTTTGTCTTCGAAAGCTTTTCTCTTCAAAAGCTTTTGTCTTGAATTTCTTGCAAGTGTTGATCTTCAGAAGCAGTTGTCTTGTACAACCTTCAGTAGGAGTGAGTTATCCTTCGGAAGCAATGTAGCTTCCAAAGATTGCTTCCAAAGAGTAACTCCATCCTTCTGAAAACTGTTAGGCTTTGTAGTGTTCACTACGTAGTCAAGAGAGAAGTTTGGTGAGCATCAGTCTTTATTCATCTTACAGTTTGATATTGAAGAATTATGTATGTGGGTCCAACTTGGTAGTTTCTACATTGTAAGCTGTTATGATGTGTGGTTTTTAACTTTTATAACTAATGAAGCATACATTAACAACTTTTTCTTAGATGATTTTTATGTTTAATTCTTAATAATGTCAATTATCGATATTTAAAATGGAACATAGATAATCAAATAGTAACTTGTGCGTGTGAATTTTATCAAGTCGTCCAAGTGCAGTTGTTTGTGCCCGAGTAAAGGAATGTGTATCAAGCTCGGCAAATCTCAAAGGGCAAACCAGTTTATGGAATCATTGAAAGCATGATGAATTCTATCGTGTGAATTATTATTATTATTATTATATATATTTTTTAAATTATGTTGTGGAGAACATGTGCCGTCAGGATAAATATCAAAGAATTTAAAGTTTGTTGTAATTGTAATTACCTATATATTAAAAAACGAACTAATGAGTTGTAGAGGGGTAAATGTGTAGTTTCATGTTTGGTATTATTAATAAGAGCTGGCAATATGTGTATGTGTTAAGACACGATTAGACCTCTTTAACAGAAAAAATTACTATTTGATTTTATACTTTTTAAAAACTAATAGAAATAAATAGGCTAGACATCATCATTTTACTTTTTTAAACGTAAAATATAGAACTGTCATGCTCAAATCACCAAACCAAGTGTAAAACTAGTCGTTTTTATGTTTTATATTTACATTAATCGTGTCGTCAGAAAACTGTTAAACCTTATTATATATATATTATATTGAATAGATTGAATAGTAAATATTATATATATATATATATATATATATATATATATACAGGGTTGAATCCACTAAGAAGAGATATTTACCTAAAAAGAGTAAGAATCAATATAAATTTGACACGTAGCACACTATAAATATTAAAACAAAAATCTAGTACAAAAAACATAATCCGGTACATAAAAAACATAAAATTCAATACAAAGACATTAAAAACCAGTATAAAAAATAAAAATATAGTAAAAAAAATAAAAATCCAGTACAAAAAAATAAAAATGTAGTACAAAAAAAATAAAGTACAAAATACACAATAATACAGTACAAAAAAACAAAACACAGTACAAAAAAAATTAAAATCCAGCACAAAAAAACAAAAATCAAGTAAAAAAAAAGAAAATTTATTAAAAAAAATAAAAATGTATTACAAAAAACACAAAAATATAGTACTAGAAAAATGAAGAACAAAAAAAATAATCTAGTACAAAAAAATAAAAATCTAGTAAAAACAATATGAGGTTATACCTAAATTATAATGACAAATGACAAATTGTTATTAATTCTTACTTTTCTTAGACAAAAATATTTTTTTATTTGATTTTTCCCTATATATATGTGTGTGTGTATATATATATATATATATATATATATATATATCTTGTGTAAAACTAAAAAATTGAATAGTACATATCTTAATCGTACATATCTTGTGTAATCCTTGGGGTTATATTAAAAAATCAAATGATCTTAATCGTGTTCAAATTTTAATAAAGCAAAGTTTGGGGGGATTTATTTTCTTACGTATTTAAATTATACATATAAATAAAACTTGATAAACATATATTGATAAAAACAAGTTAGATGATAATTATAAAAACTAATATAAATATATATAAACATTTAATAGTTAATCTATTAGAAATAAAATAATGATTTCATAAAATCATAAAAAGAGTATAAGTATTTAAACACAAAAGATATAAAAATACATTAAATAAACATCTATGACTACACACACACACACACACATATATATATATATATTCAAGTTATTGTGTTTAATGATTCATGTCATTGTGTTTAATATTTATATTATTTTGTTTTATTTTTTATCTCATATTGTGTTATTTTGTTAATGTTTTTATGCATTAAATAAATTGTTCTTATTTATTTTTTATGTTTTATGTATTAAAATTAAATAATTGTGTTGTTTTACCATTATGTTTATAAAACTTATAATTTTAAAAAACATAAATTGTTTTTATTTTTTGAAAAATACATTTTCGTCATTGTATATATGTTTATGTACTAATTGTGTAATATATTCATCATTGTGTTTTATCTTCATAACATTGTGTAATATAATCATCATTGTGTGTTATGTTCTGGTCATTGTGTAATATACTCATCATTTTTTTATCTTCAGATGATTGTTTAATATGATGTCATTGTGTCTTACGTAGAGGTCATTGTGTCTTACGTTCAGGTCATTGTATAATTCATTATTTGACAAATTGGTGAGAAAGGTGAGAAGGATAATGGATTTGACAAAAAGGCATTTCTCTAATTTTATAAAAAGAGAATTTTGGTTATTGTATTTAATGATTCAAGTTATTGTGTTTAATGCTTCATGTCACTGTGTTTAATATTTATATTATTTTGTTTTATTTTTTTATCTCATATTGTGTTATTTTGTTAGTGTTTTTATGCATTAAATAAATTGTTCTTATTTATTTTTTATGTTTTATGTATTAAAATTAAATTATTGTGTTATTTTACCATTATGTTTATAAAACGTATAATTTTAAAATACATAAATTGTTTTTATTTTATGAAAAATACATTTTCGTCATTGTATATATGTTTATGTACTCATTGTGTAATATATTCATCATTATGTTTTATCTTCATAACATTGTGTAATATAATCATCATTGTGTGTTATGTTCTGGTCATTGTGTAATATACTCATCATTTTTTTATCTTCAGATGATTGTTTAATATGATGTCATTGTGTCTTACGTTCAGGTCATTGTATAATAGTCATTATTTTGTTTTACGTTAAGGTCATTGTGTAATCTACGTGTCATTGTGTTTTACGTTCAGGTCATTGTGTAATATACCCATCGTTGTATTAAATGAATTTATTTTGTTTTATCATTTTGATTTATATATAAAAAGTACGTGATTATGTTGTTTCACAAATTTTTTTTAAAGCTCATGAATTTATATAAAAAAATAGTTAAACACTACGACAACAAAAAGAAACACTCACAAACAGATAAACACAATAATAGACAATTAGACACAATTACGCATTACAAATATAAAAGGTAGAGGAAAAAGTTTTTTTTTGTTTTTTATATAAAAATACTATACTCGTTTTAAAGATAAAGAAATGCTAGTTTTTTGGTGTAATTTTTTTAAAAAAATAATATTGTATATAACTTTGATCTCAACTATTAAATTATATATCTAATGGCCCACAATCTTTCTCACACTTCTTACCAATTTAAGTCTTTTTACAATAACCCCACCTCTTGTATATATATACACATATAGATATATAAAAACTAGTATACATACATACAAATATACTAATATAGTAATATTAATATACAATTTTATGTTAAGAATAATATGTTAAGTTTGTAATAATAATAATAATAATAATAAAAATAATAATAATAATAATAATAATAATAATAATAATAATAATAATAATAACAATAACAATAATATAAAAAAAATTGACTTAAAAATGTAAGTAGATAGTTTTATAAACTTTTGAAATGATTATATAAATCCTTTTACAAGAGATTAAAATTAAGGGATTAAACTTGTAAATCCTGAAACTACAAATTTAGTTTTAAAAACTTAAAAAAAAAAACAGAAAGACAAAGGACAAAAGTAGAGGGACCAAATCGTCAAAACCCAATTCCGGTTTCCCCTTCACCCGTTGTATTATCTAGGCGACCCAAAGAACCCGGTTACAACCCATCTTCAATCCCGTTTGATCCCAACCAAATTACAGCTCATTCTCATCAAAACGGAAAGGATGCGGACGCATTAATAGCTAGCAATCAACAATATATTGAAATCAATCGAATTAAACTTGTCAATTCCTTCCAAAAATACAATGAACGAGTCCAAATTCAAATTTTACAACCTCTCTATAAAAGGTTGAATTAGAGGCACCATTCGAACCCTTTACATATTTCTAAACTATCTGCAAACAAAAACCTCGCGTACAAGGACTCTGGAATACGATTCAATGTTAGGAAGGTTACGGCCTCAACTCTAACTCGAACCACATCAATCCAAAACGCAATCCAAGTAAGTTGTACACCTTTAGATTTGTATATACGAGAGGATCAAAAGCCCCATGCTCTTGATTCCTCACAATCAACTAGTTGAACGAATTGGAAATCGATCTGGATTAGAGTTCTTGCGATTTGGGAGATGATCTCAGAATGAGAATAACATCTAACCTAAACGAAATTCATGAGGTAATGAAATGGTAGTGTAACGACCCATTTTGGGAAAACATTATAAATAAAACATGATTGGTGAATGATTGTGTTTATTTCTAATTAAAGGGTGTTTTATAAGATGTAATAATCTTAATTTTATAATTTTGGTTGGTGTTTAAATAAATATTTTTAAAAAATATTGCAGTGGGTGTTAACTAACTTAATTAAAATTGGAGATAAGTTAGTCAGTTTTAACTTGTAATTGAGGGGTTAGAAGTGACAATTCCTGAAACTTAATTGTGACATCCAGTACCTGATCGTCCGGCAAATCCATACGGTATGTGTACTTTCACTATTTACTGCGTGTAAATACAATGCATGAACAGTGTTTATGATAACAGAACTCAGAATACAAGAAACAGTTGTACGTATTTATGTGAAAACTTAAATACCGTAAGTACAACAACTCACGATAAACAATAGTTGCATGTATTTAAGTGAAAACCTAAGTACAATTACTACAACGAATCAAGAGATACAACAGTGTACAAGCAAACAACAAGAACATGTCGGTTGCGATCTGGTATCCATAGATGACAGGAATCAGATGGCCGATAATTCATTTTGAAAAACAATGTGAATTCAAGGAAAACCATGTGAAAACAGGAAGTTAGTTGAATCCGTTAGTGAGGAAACATAATTCAAAACATAAATATCAGTGTCGTTTCAGAATAACGAACTGACAACGTGTTTGCGTGGGTGACGATTCACACAAACATATCTGTGAGTTTAACGTTCTGAAATGATGACTGGAAAGTAGAGAACCAAAGTCAGAAAGCAAAGCCATCGTCGTGTTCGTTCGGGTGACGATTCGAACGAATACGCGCAAAGGTGACGCGATCTGACGAAACAAAATCGAATAAACGATTCGAAATATAATAAAATGAGAAAAATAATTACAAAACATTTATTAGGAATCACAACTTTTAAAACCTTTTAAATATTAAAAACAAATTCTTTTTATTTAAAATACGAAGATACGCGCGTAACGATCCGGAAACGCAACGAAGACGAGAACCGAGCAACCGAAACGAACCCGAACACCCTCGGCGTATAAATACATTGAATGAGTTCATTTTCCCCATTTCTCTCCTCCTACTCTCTCTCTAAAAACCCTAACCCGGCTACCCTCTCTCTAGATTTTGAACTTCAAACCTCTAGATCTAGCTCGTTTATTAATGAAAATCGGTGTTCTTGGTATCCAAACGTAGCTACAATCACCCTCTATCTGAAAGTACAGCCGATCTAGAGTCAAATTCACTGAAAATCGAGGTATTTTATTATGAAAATCACGAAAATAGGGTTTTCCTACACCCTAGTCGAACAACCTCATGAAACAGGCTCAAGCTTTTCTTTTTCTCAAACCCATCCCTTTGAAAGTGGTTCACATACACTCAACTACTTAGAACCCCCACTGATCTTGGCAATAATCCCAAGATGAGCACCTTATGTTGCCGACATACAGCCCACCGAATGGGATATAGCCGAATGGGGGGAGGGTCGAATGGCCTAGTTCTGGCCGAAGGGAATTGGCGAATGAACCACAGCCGTATGGCACCTCATTCGAGCAGCTTCATTCGGCCTAGGGCTAAAGTCTTCCTTCAGTCGGTCCACACACATTCGGCCGAAGGCCATCTATTCGGTCAAAGCTATCTCATTCGGCCATGCACACCTATTCGACCGGCCACCTTTCCTTGATTTAGTCCCAGCCATTCGCAAGTGACTTATTCGGCCAATCTTATTCGGCTACAACACCAACCGGCCCAGGTATCAAACAGTCGGCCCAAGAGGCTGGGGCAGCCCATGTGATTGCTTTGGCCCAGTTATTCGGCCCATACATACAATTAGCCCAATCATTTGGCCCACACGACTTATACGGCCTATATCCATTCAATTGGCCCAAATATGCAGCCCATGTGATTTAACCGGCCCACATCATTGGCTTTGTAAACACATGCTTGAAATCAACCACAAAGAATCATACGTGGGATGGTTAACATAATACTACAAAGGTGGTGGGAAAACATGTTTGACGCACTATTTATAAACAAGAAATATATTATTTCAAAAGTAAACTAATGATATCAAGAGTTGTGATGTTGTAAATTCAAATCAATTGTATTATCTTAAAAGGTATTAAGTATTTCAAATTCTAAACCTAAAACCTAAGTTACACTTAGGAACTACAATGGGGTTCAAGCTCACATCATATGACAAATCTTAACTCAAGATAAACATAAAGCAAGTGACAATATATATTAATTTCATCTCAAATTGGTCAAGGGTTGGCATAATTCATAACAAGTGCACAAGGTCCGAATGATGACCAAGACCAATAAGTGCTAACCAACTTTTAGGCTAACACATACACACACACACGAATCCCTACGTCTCATACTTATAAGTTACAACAACGTGAAATCAATACAGGATCGTGAATACAACAAGTACAACAAAGAGCGTGTGCATTCTTGTTTAGGTTAAGTCAACCACAACAACTACAAGGTGAGTTCATACTCCCCCTTTTCTAATCTTAATGGATTTTAAACTCTTGGGGCTGAGAAACATGCTAAATATTTTATTTATTTAAAAGTTTTAGTTCAACATATTGTTATACTTTGATTTAGATAATATTGTTTGACTTATTATCGCTTATCATTGTATGCATGCTTGTATGATCATAACATGACAGAAACAACTAAGATGAACATGATAATATAACTTCATGAATCATCAACACAATAGAATAATGTAGTTGTAAGATTTTATCTTATAACACTTAATTATTCTTACAAGAACAAACAATTATATTATCACAGGTGAACACGATGATAACACCAACAACGAACATGAATGATAGGAAGATAATATATCTTCATAATATCATTCATCATCGGAGTTAGCTAAGTGTAATAAGACAAGTTCCTATAACACTCAGCTTATAACTCGATGCAGATTACAAATTAACACGAAACAAGTATCATCCACCACCTGAGTCGACTAAGTGTAGTAAGACTAGTTCTTACAACATGGTAGAGACAACAGGGTGACTATATGGAACAACAGGAATGGTAATCATGATAACGTAACTTCATGATAAAAACAGCATTCACACAACAAATAACAATTTATAATAAGACAAGTTCTTATTTAACTTTGTTAACAACACGAGAACACACAACATTGAGAACAAACAACATTGAGAACAAACAACATTGGTAAACACAATACAATTGATTACTATTGAATTGTCTGTATTATATCATTTCAATCATGTGCCATGTATTCAAGTTTGATCATTGTAAGTCCCTTCACAAATCGCTGACCAGTACTAAACCGACGATAGCATGGTGGTACCATAGGTTTGACAAACCTCCAGCTTGTAGGGCTGGTATGTTGATCGTATTCATCATTGGCCGGTAACGTATGACCGGTGACAGGGTGACGAACAGTCAGTGTCTGGAAAGCGACACATGGTGATATTAATCTGCAGTGATAATTGTAATTAATCCATCGTTTCTTATTGACTAGTAGACTGAGGAATTGATTTTCTCTCATGTCATATTATTGGTAATAGTTTCGATGAGGCCTATGGGAATACAAAGTGGTAGAGGTAAATTGAATGCATTGTAATCTGATTACGTGAGGATTGCAATGGATTCCTTTTAGGCTCTATGCACTTCAAGATGAGAACAAATAGCAATTGGTTAACTAACACTCTTATTATTAAAAGCGAATAACAGTTAACCCCACAAGCAATAGAATAATAACAAGGACTAGATTAAAGTGATCTATTTTCCTTAACACATTGAGGGTGTATCAATACTTCGGTTTGATAACTAAACCCCTCTTACAATATTATTCTACATATGATACAAAGGGTGATGAACACAAACAGACAGGTGAACACAAATGGGATGAACATATGAAATGAAAATGGGGATCTATAGTTGTATTGCAAGTGGTGTTAAGTTTTATTAGGTATGTGGTGGGATGTTGGCTGGGGCTTGTTCCCCTACATATGCCCTATATATAAGCATAGCTAATAGGATGAGATACTACTTGTAAATATAACTATGGAGAGGCCATTGTGTGAACAGACGAATTAAACAATTTACAAGTATCATGTATGACATTGTGACTGTGTATGTGGACAAATCAAGGTTTTCAATTATCAAACTTATGAACTCACCAACCTAGTGTTGACTTTGTTTAAATGCATGTTTTCTCAGGTGACGAACAGGTTTAGTCACTGGTATTCAAGAACATAGCTAGTGGACTTTTAGAAGACCTAGCTACATTTTGTGTTGAACATACATTTGGAATGACAGAACAATGAATCATCTTTTGTAGATCTTGTACAGTTACAAGATAGAAACACATTGATTCTTTTGAATAGATTTACTTAGTTAAATTATGAAGAAACAATGTAAATTAACTTTGTAATTCTATATCATTGTCATGTTAGCATTTCTCAATTATATATCATGTGCTATGCAAACAATCTGATCATTTTGATTATCAAACGATATCGCGCCCCGAGAACCTTTCACCCGAAGGGAAAGTCGATCCAGCCCGCCAGCTCGGGGTGTGATAGATTGGTATCAGAGCCATGGTTATAGAGAAATATAGGTCATATTGCTTAAACGGTTTGGCCTAGACTATAACCTAGGGACCCTCATGTAATGAACATACAACATAGGATTCTATTTGCATGTGTCTTCTGCATCTGATCACTGCACTAACCGATTTTCTTTCGGTTATGATCAGAATGCCACCAAGAAGACCACCAGCTTTACTGCCACCACCACAAGATTCTGCTCCACATTCATCTACACCGACACCACCTGACTCTCCTACACCACCACCTCTACCTCCACCCCCGCCATCACCTGTTCCTGAGTTGGACCCCGCTACTATAGCACTGGCCACACTACTGACCAGTCAAATGAGGGATGTGATCCCTGAAATGATGAATAGAATCAACAGTAACAATAGTAACAACGTCGCCAACTCATCTGGGGAAGGCAGTGGCAACACTCGACATCATCAGGACTATTCCTACAAGAACTTTGTAGGATGCAAGCCACCAAGTTTCAGTGGCAGTGAGGGTACCGTCGGATTGATCCAGTGGATCAAAAAGATGGAAACAACTCTCGACATTAGTGGTTGTCCTGATCAGCACAACGTGAGGTATGCTGCGGGCTTGTTTAACAAGCGGGCTCAGACATGGTGGAACGCACAAGTTCAAACTAGAGGTAGGGATGAAGCTCTGTCTATGCCCTGAGATGATTTCAAGGCTATGCTGCGGGCAGAGTTTTGCCCGAGAAACGAGCTGAAGAAGGTTGAGACCGAGCTACTCAATCTTGTCATGATTGGTGCTAGGCATCTAGGCTACACCATCCGATTCCATGAGTTAGCTACATTGGCCCCAGACGTGTTGCCAACATTGGAGAAAAGGATAGAGCGGTATGTCGGTGGACTGCCGGCTTGTATCCAAGGGCACGTGATTTCAGCCCACCCTACTACTATGGAGATGGCTGTTACTTTGTCAGCAACATTGACAGATGTGATGGTTGCCTCAGGGGCTCTCAAGAAAGAAGCTGACTCAGCTAAGGTTGGAACATCATGGAAGCCGGATAAACGGCCGGCTAAGAAGCAAAAAGTGGTCAAGAATTTTGTTGCGACCACTCAGACACCGATGATCAACCAACCACCACCGCTACAAATCAAGAAGCCCTACACTGGCACATCGCCTTTGTGCAACAGCTGCCAGTATCATCATCCACCAAACACCTAGTGCATACAATGCACTAACTGCGGGAAGTTTGGTCACTGGGCAAACCAATGCAGGAGCACAGGGGCTCCGAACAGAAACAACAATGCAGCTACTACTGCTGCTATTGATCATAGGTCTTGCTACAACTGTGGCGAACCTGGACACTTTACTCGGGATTGTCCCAAGAAGAATCAACAAAGGGCTCCAGTAGCAAGAGGTAAAGCCTTTCAGATTGGAGCAGCTGCTGCTCGACAGGACCCGAATATGATCACGGGTAAATTTCTCCTATCTGACTTTTATGCATCCATATTATTTGACACTGGTGTGGATCAGAGTTTTATCTCATCCGACTTTGCATGCCATCTTGATCATGTTGTGGAATCTTTAGACTTCCCTTATACTATTGAGATAGCAAACGGCAAACAAATCATAGTTGACACAGTACTTAGGAATTGCCCACTAACACTTGGCGATCACACATTTTCCATCTATTTGATACCGATGGAACTGGGCAGTTTTGATATCATCGTCGGAATGGATTGGCTATCTCTTAACAGAGTTGAGTTCATGTGTTCCGAAAGGCTATTACGTATTCCAGTGGAGAACAATCAGATTTTGGAAGTTCATGGAGATCAAACAAGCCGCAGTGTCTAGATAATATCCTGCATGAAGGCTCGCAAGTACCTCAGAAAACAGTGTAGCGCATTTCTAGCTCATGTGGTAGAGAAAGACAAGAAAGTAATCAAGATTCAAGACGTACCAGTTGTGAAAGACTATGCAGACGTGTTTCCGGATGATTTACCGGGACTGCCACCCGAGAGATCAGTGCAGTTTCGAATTGATCTGATACCGGGAGCGGTTCCTGTGGCTAAGTCTCCTTATAGAATTGCACCATTAGAAATGCTGGAACTGTCCAATCAATTGCAAGAGCTACTCGACAAAGGATTCATTCGACCGAGTTTTTCACCGTGGGGAGCTCCGGTTCTTTTTGTCAAGAAGAAAGATGGATCCTTCAGAATGTGCATCGATTATAGAGAGCTCAACAAACTCACCATCAAGAATCGGTACCCATTACCGAGGATTGATGACTTGTTTGATTAGTTACAAGGGGCTCAATACTGCTCAAAGATAGACTTGAGTTCACGTTATCACCAGCTCCGGATTCAAGAGGAAGACATACCCAAGACGACATTTTGTACCCGATATGGTCACTACGAATTCATGGTGATGCCATTCGGACTGACGAACGCACCGGCAGTGTTCATGGATCTAATGAATCGGGTGTGCAAGCCGTATCTAGATCAGTTCGTTATTGTCTTTATTGATGATAGATTGATCTACTCAAGAAGCAAGAAGGAACATGAACAACACCTCAAGACAATCTTGGAACTTTTGAAGAATGAACAACTCTATGCCAAATTCTCCAAGTGTGAATTCTGGTTAAGAGAAGTTCAGTTCTTGGGTCATGTGATTAACAACAATGGTATTCATGTGGATATTGCCAAGATTGAAGCAATCAAGAATTGGGATGTGCCCACAACACCGACAGAGATCAGATCATTCTTGGGATTGGCTGGCTATTACAGGAGATTCATCTTGAATTTCTCTAAGATAACTTTGCCTCTCACCAAACTCACACAGAAGAGCGAACCATTTGTATGGACACAGAAACAACAAGAAACGTTTCAAACACTGAAACAAAGATTGTGCAATGCTCCAATCTTAACACTCCCAGAAGGCAATGATGACTTTGTGGTATACTGTGACGCATCCCATCAGGGACTCGGTTGTGTTTTAATGCAACGAGACAAAGTCATTGCCTACGCATCAAGACAACTGAAGATACACGAGAAGAATTACACAATACACGACTTAGAACTGGGAGCTGTTGTCTTTGCTTTAAAGATTTGGAGACATTACATGTATGGTACCAAATGCACTATCTTCACAGATCACAAGAGTTTACAGCACATATTTGATCAAAAGGAGCTTAACATGAGACAGAGACGTTGGGTTGAGCTCCTGAACGATTATGATTGTGTGATGAAATACCATCCGGGAAAAGCGAACGTTGTCACAGACACTTTGAGTCGGAAGGAAAGAGTCAAACCCTTGCGCGTTCAAGCAATGGGAATGACCATGTAAACAAGTTTGAGAGTTCAAATCATACGAGCATAACAAGAAGCATTGGCAAGAGGCTATTTGGAACACGAGCTCGATTGTGGAGCCGAGAAACAATTTGAGCCAAAACAAGATGGAGTTATCTATTTTCAGGATCGTGTATGGATCTCGGCAGTAGATGAACTTCGAACACTCATACTTGACGAGGCACACAAGACACGATACTCTGTTCATCCTGGTGCTGATAAGATGTACCAAGATCTTAGAATGTTTTATTGGTGGCCAGGGATGAAGAAAGATGTTGCCACTTATGTTGGCAAATGCATCGCATGTGCCCAGGTCAAAGCTGAACACCAGAAACCGTCAGGTTTGCTGGAACAATCGGAGATACCACAATGGAAGTGGGAACAAATAGCTATGGATTTTATTACCAAGCTACCCCGCACTTCCAATGGACACGATTCAATTTGGGTTATCGTTGATCGATTGACCAAGTCTGCACACTTCTTGCCGATCAGAAAAAACTACAAGATGGAAAAGCCAGCAAGACTCTATGTCGATGAAATAGTAGTACGGCACGGTGTGCCAACGTCTATTATTTCAGACCGGGACAGTCGATTTACATCGTGGTTCTGGCAATCACTGCAACAATCCTTAGGGACAAGTGTAAACTTGAGCACCGCTTATCATCCACAAACGGATGGACAAAGCGAACGAACAATTCAAACCCTAGAGGATATGATGAGAACATGCATTCTAGACTTCGGTGGAAGTTGGGATAAACATTTACCACTCATAGAGTTCTCCTACAACAACAGCTACCACAACAGTATTGGATGTGCTCCGTTTGAAGCACTATATGGTAGAAAATGTCGGTCTCCAATTTGTTGGACCGATGTGGGAGACAACAGAATCACTGGGCTGAACTTATTTAGGAGACTACCGATAAGATAGCCCAGATTCAACAGAGACTATAAGCAACACATAGCCGCCACAAGAGTTACGCAGACAAACGGCGAAAGCTTTTGGAATTCCAAGTGGGTGACCGAGTCATGTTGAAAGTGTCCCCGTGGAAAGGCGTGGTTCGTTTTGGGGCTAAAGACAAGTTAGCACCAAGGTATGTAGGACCGTTTGAGATTACTCAATGCATAGGTCCTGTGGCATACAGACTCAGACTCCTTGATGAACTTAGCAGAGTACACGACGTGTTTCATCTATCAAACCTCAAGAGATGTCTCGCGGACGAATCATTGATCATACCATTGGAAGAGATACAAGTTGATGAACAATTACATTTTCTTGAAGAACCTGTAGAGATTATGGATCGTGAAGTCAAGAGACTGAAATGAAGCTGTATCCCTATTGTAAAGGTTCGTTGGAACTCTAAGCGCGGACCAGAATTTACCTGGGAGCGTGAGGATCACATGCAGACAAAGTATCCTCACCTGTTCGAGAAGTAGAGCCCGACAATGATGCTTAAATTTCGGGACAAAATTTTTTTAAGAAGGGGAGACTGTGACATCCAGTACCTGATCGTCAAGCAAATCCGTACGGTATGTGTACTTTCACTATTTACTGTGTGTAAATACAATGCATGAACAATGTTTGTGATAACAGAACTCAGAATACAAGAAACAGTTGTACGTATTTATATGAAAACTTAAATACCGTAAGTACAACTCACGATAAACAATAGTTGTATGTAATTAGGTGAAAACCTAAGTACAATTAATACAAGGAATCAAGAGAAACAACAGTGTACAAGCAAACAAGAAGAACATGTCGGTTGCGATCTGGTATCCATAGATGACAGGAATCAGATGGCCGATAATTCATTTTGAAAAACAATGTGAATTCAAGGAAAACCATGTGAAAACAGGAAGTTAGTTGAGTCCGTCAGTGAGTAATATAATTCAAAACATAAATATCAGTGTCGTTTCAGAATAACGAACTAACAACGTGTTTGCATGGGTGACGATTCAGACAAACATATCTGTGAGTTTAACGTTCTGAAATGATGACTGGAAAGTAGAGAACCAAAGTCAAAAAGCAAAACCATCGTCGTGTTCGTTCGGGTGACGATTCGAACTAATACGCGCGAAGGTGACGCGATCTGACGAAACGAAATCGAATAAACGATTCAAACGATAATAAAATGAGAAAAATAATTACAAAACATTTACTAGGAATCACAACTTTTAAAACCTTTTAAATATTAAAAACAAATTCTTTTTATTTAAAATACGAAGATACGCGCGTAACGATCCGGAAACGCAACGAAGACGAGAACCGAGCAACCGAAACGAACCCGAACACCCTCGGGGTATAAATACTTTGAATGAGTTCATTTTCCCCATTTCTCTCCTCCTACTCTCTCTCTAAAAACCCTAACCCGGCTACCCTCTCTCTCTAGATTTTGAACTTCAAACCTCAAGATCTAGCTCGTTTCTTGATGAAAATCGGTGTTCTTGGTATCCAAACGTAGCTACAATCACCCTCTATTTGAAAGTACAGCCGATCTAGAGTCAAATCCACTGAAAATCGAGGTATTTGATTATGAAAATCACGAAAATAGGGTTTTTCTACACCCTAGTCGAACACCCTCATGAAACCGGCTCAAGGTTTTCTTTTTCTCAAACCCATCCCTTTGAAAGTGGTTCACATACACTCAACTACTTAGGACCCCCACTGATCTTGGAAATAATCCCAAGATGAGCAACTTATGTTGCCGACATACAGCCCACCGAATGGGATATAGCCGAATGGGGGGAGGGTCGAATGGCCTAGTTTTGTCCAAAGGGAATTGGCGAATGAACCACAGCCGTATGGCACCTCATTCGATCAGCTTCATTCGGCCTAGGGCTAAGTCTTCCTTCGGTCGGTCCACACACATTCGGCCGAAGGCCATCTATTCGGTCCAAGCTATCTCATTCGGCCATGCACACCTATTTGGCCGGCCACCTTTCCTTCATTTAGTCCCAGCCATTCGCAAGTGACTTATTCGGCCAATCTTATTCGGGTACAACACCAACCGGCCCAGGTATCAACTAGTCGGCCCAAGAGGCTGGGGCAGCCCAGTTATTCGGCCTATACATACAATCAGCCTGTACATACAATCAGCCCAATCATTCGGCCCACACGACTTATACGGCCTATATCCATTCAGTTGGCCCAAATATGTGGCCCATACCCACTGCCTCGGCCCAGGGAACATTCGGCCCATGTGATTTAACCGGCCCACATCATTGGCTTTGTAAACACACGCTTGAAATCAACCACAAAGAATCATACGTGGGATGGTTAACATAATACTACAAAGGTGGTGGGAAAACATGTTTGACCCACTATTTTTAAACGAGAAATATATTATTTCAAAAGTAAACTAATGATATCAGGAGTTGTGATGTTGTAAATTCAAATCAATTGTATTATCTTAAAAAGTATTAAGAATTTCAAATTCTAAACCTAAAACCTAATTTACACTTAGGAACTACAATGGGGTTCAAGCTCACATCATATGAAAAATCTTAACTCAAGATAAACACAAGGCAAGTGACAAGATAGAACACATTGATTCTTTTGAATAGATTTACTTAGTTAAATTATGAAGAAACAATGTAATTTAACTTTGTAATTCTATATCATTGTCATGTTAGCATTTCTCAATTATATATCATGTGCTATGCAAACAATCTGATCATTTTGATTATCAAACGATATCGCGCCCCGAGAACCTTCCGCCCGACGGGAAAGTCGATCCAGCCCGACGGGAAAGTCGATCAAGCCTGCCAGCTCGGGGTGTGACATTAAATAAAAGGGGGAGTTTATATGGATATGGGGGTCAAAATTGGTCAAAAGACCATTTCTTCTTTTCTTGAAAACAAGGAGACGTGAGAGAGGAGAATACCAGGGAGATAAGCTCAAAAATTCAGCAAATTGAAGCTTACTTTCAACTTTGATTGTTCATGCAAGAAATAAATTGAGTTCTCCTTGCATCATACTACATTTAGTTATGAAATTTTGGGGGTTTTCATGGGATTTTCATGGGTCTCCATTGGGGGTGTGAGTAGGATGGTTAAAATCCGAAATTGGGAGTTTATATGGTGTTGGTTGTTAATGGTTTTCGTAATTATAACATCTAAGAACACTTTTTTGATGATTTCATGATTTTTGATGCCATGGTGTTGTGGGGTGTTGCAAGGTTCTTGAGGGATAATGTGTAAACATGAAATAGATGTTAATATGAAATTATGATTGATGAATATGTGATAATGTTGAATCTAAATGATTTTGAATCAGGATATGGAGTTGTATGGAGTTTATATAGAGGATATACATATTTGCATAAAATTTGCTGCACAAAAGGTGTTTGATGAAATGCCAAGTAGGGCATTTGTCTTAAAATTAGTTAAAAACTAATGGTGGTATGAAATGTGGGGGGGTGTATAAACTCTAGAAAGGTGAATTGATATGGTTGAGGGCCAATTGGAAGTAAATCATAATTATAACGGTCACAATAGGGTGAATGGGTGTATTTTGTCACACCCCGAGCCGGCAGGAACGGATCGACTTTCCCGTCGGGCGGAAGGTTCCTGGGGCGTGATATCGTGGAATGATAATCGTTTTGATCATATTGCTTACATAGCATCAATATTGAGAATAACTTAAGCACAATTAGCATTAAACTAGGATTACAAAGTTAAATTACAATTGTCATTGTTTGATAATTTAACTAAGTAAACCTATCAAAAGAATCATGGTTTACTATCTTGTAACTGTACAAGATATCAAAAGTGATTCACCAAAATGAACAACATATGTGCTTTCCAAAATCTACTAGGTCCTCTAACTAGGCATCCTAGTATACATTCCTGATCCTTAGCTTAAACCTATACGTCACCTGAGAAAACATGTAAGAAAGCAAGGTCAACACAATGGTTGGTGAGTTCATGTAGTTTAGTATTTGAAAAATAGATTTTGCAACCTTTTCGGTAACAACCTTAACCTCATTAACATCATCTGTAATATCCGATTCGGTATGCTTATATATAGGGCATACGAAAGGGTCAAGCCTACAACCCGTCCAGACGCCATTCCACCACATGCTAAACCACATATGACATTGTTGTTAATAATGATTAAGCGTTTTACCTCCCATCCAATCCCGTTTCGATTATAGCTTTAGCATTCTGTTTGTAAGTTTTCAACACGCATACAATAGCATTTGCAAGTCTAGTTTGAGAGTTACCAGTATGGACAACTGAACACCCGAAGGAATCCAGTATCAATCCATATCTGAACTAAATGTGATTAGCAACATTGGTGGTTAGATAAAGGATTTCCAAGATGACAAAAAGTCAACTAAAGAAAACCAGTATCATCCTAGTCGCTTATCGCATTCGTGAATAGTCAATGGGAAACACTGTATGGCAAGCACTGAGAGGCCAACAGTCCATTTTCCCCAAATCCGGACTATGAAGGACACCCTATGGCAAGCACTGAGAGGCCATAATATGTTCCTTCAAGTCCTGAATATGAAGAACACCCTATGGTAAGCACTGAGAGACCAAAACTGTGTGTTCTACCATAGCCAATTGCTTTAGCATTAAAATAGCATAGCATTTACGTATCTTGTGTACAAGTACTAGCTTCACAACCGGTAAGGCAACACTGAGAGGCCAAACCGTGGTTTTAGCATGTCAAGCATTTAAAGCATACAAGAGTTTAAAGCATTCAAGCCTATCAAGCATATATGTCCCTCGGAGTTTCAGCATTCAGCTTTAACACATAGTTTATAAAAGTATTCCAGCCTGTTAATCTTTGCAT